>VWZI01019751.1:178224-194438 GCA_013396835.1 Psilopogon haemacephalus
TTTTTTTTAGTCATGGGTTTGCCAATGAGACACTTTGTGACTCTCGGGTAGAGGAAAGCAAATAACATTCCCATTGCTCATCCCCATCAGAGAGCACCCAATGAGAAACCCAGTAAGGGCATCAGAAATCACAGCTACCTTCTGTCCTTCTAAATGACCTGGCAGGATCTGAGTCCCAAGACTCAGAGAAGCTATTCAGAGAACACTGAAAAGGATGAAGGATTTTTTGGAAGGAGGTTTTGTTGGGGTGTTTGGTTTGTTTTGGTTTTTTCCCCCAACCCCCTCTCTCCTCTGTTTGTTTCCAATGAGGAGGTGGAAGTGTTGGAGGAGTTAGAGCAGAAATTCTATTTAAAAGGTAGAAGAGAAGAGGCATATTTGATGCCTTGTTGTGACAGGACCGGGCAAACAGCAATATTGTCAGTGAGGGGTGGGGAGGGGGGAAGGTACAGAGAGAGCAGCTTTTATTTTCAGACATTTCATAGCAGTAATATTAAGAGTGAAGCTGGGCCAGCGGGCCCAAAGCTCTATTTTTGTATCTATTTTGGTGCTGCATTTAGCTTTAACATGAATCAGAAGGGAGGAGAGGCTGCTTTGCCTCGCCCTGCTGCCCAGCAGAGTCCTGGGAGAGGCTGGCATGGAGAAGGGGGAAGGGTGGGAGGGAGGTGGGAATGGATGAACAAAGGGATTTCCCTTTGACCAAGAGGTAGCACAGGTTGGTGTTGGTGTTAGGGGTGGGGAGGGATGCACCAGGCACTTCCAGGGTGTTGTTTGAAGGCCTGGTATAGGCAAGTCAAGGGCTTAGATGCCCAACTTGCCTCTCTGAGACCCTAGGCACAAACCAGGCTGCAGCACCCTGGTGATTTAGTCATGTTCATTTGCACTTTAACAAGATGGATAAAAGAGAGTATGAAGGAAGAGACAATCAGTCTGCACTGAAGCACTTGGGGTTTGGTCTGGATTAGGCACTGAATGAAGGCAGAGAGACAAGGGGCACCTAAGAGGCATGTCCACTTTCCTTTCTCTTCCCCATCTCCTGCTGAAGAACAAGCCACAGCCCACTTGGGCTGCAGATTCGATGCTTGCTCCAGGAGCAGAATGATTCCTGCTTGCAGAAGCTGCATCTTCTACAGCAACTGATGCAGCCCTCCAGCACTGTCAGGTCCAGTCTGGCCCAGGGCAGCAGCATCCAAGCCTGGGACAGGAGGCAGGAGTCTAGGATTGGGCATGGATGTCCTAACTAGTACAGCTCTGGGAGAAGGCAGAGGAGCACAGAGAGCTGTGAGTTATCCTAGCACAGGGTTGGTGCCAAGAGGAGAAAGCCCAGAGAAAAATATCAGGGCTGCCTAGGACTAAGTAGAGAGATATCACCTGCAAGGCTGCCAGTTCAGCATCTTTCACCAGCACTACACACACTTTATTTACAAGAAAAAAAGAAAAAAAAAGGGAAAAAGGTGGGGGGGAAAGTAATAGTAACAAAATAATAATAAATCCACCACCAAATCACAATAGAGATGTTTAAAAAGAGGAGGGGAAGAAAGGAAAAGAAAAAAGGGGGGTGGGGGGAGTAATAATAATAATAAATGCACCACCAAATCACAATAGAGAGGATGCTTAAAAAGAGAAGGGGAAAAATGAAAGAAAAATAAAAAAAGGAAGGGGGGAGAAGTAATAATAATAAACCTACTACCAAATCACAATAAAGAGGATATTTTAAAAGAGGAGGGAGGGGAAGAAAGAAAAAAAAAAAAGGAGAGAAGCTAAAAAATCCATGATGGTCACTGTGTAGGCTAGAGCAAACAGCAGTATTTCCTAACGCTTTGGCAGAGGCCATCCAGCTCCCAGCCCTTTGGCACTGCTGAGGCACGCAAGAGTCATGCAAGAGCAGTGTGAAGCAGGACATCCCCCCCCTCCTTTTTCCCCTTCCTTCTATCGGAGCAGCAGAAAACCTGTGGGCTGAGTGAGGCTTCCTCCCTCCCTCCCTCCCCTGGCGGACAGTGCTTCCCCAAGCGGGGAGCTCTCAAGCTGTGGAGCACAGACTAATTTTTTTTTTCCTTGATGCTAGGACAACTTTGCGAGCCTTGGCCGGAGCCCAAGCCTGCTGCTGGCTCTGCTTTTGCTTACTGAATTATTGAACCCTCCCCGCACGCACCAGCGCTGGCCGTGCCAACTGCGGGTTGTGCAATTGCTCTAAACGGTTCGTCCTTGTCTGCGATGAAAGAGCAAATCCAGGGAATTCCCCTCCCTGCCCGGCAGCAGGGCTTGGCAGCCCACACACCGCAGCTCCTTGCTCACGTAGGGGAGCGACTGCAAGTCGCCGGCATAGAATCAGTAAGGATTGGAAGAGACCACAAGGATCATCTGTTCCAACCCCCCTGCCATAGGCAGGGACACCCTACCCATCATAGAATCAGCCAGGGTTGGAAGGGACCACAAGGATCAATCCAGTTCCAACCCCCCTGCCATGTCCAGGGACACCCTACCCTAGATCAGGCTGCCCACAGCCTCATGCAGACTGCCTTTAAACACTTCCAGGGATGTGGCCCAATCACCCCCTGGGCAACCCATTCCAGGCTCTCACCACCTCTCATGGTGAAGAACTGGGCAAAAAGAATGTCCTGCCTCCATGTCCAGACCTTGCACTTTAAGAGTCAGGTGATTTGGTTGTGGGTCAAACAGCTTCTCAGTCTCTCCAGGCTACCTGGGCTGGGTTGGCTGGCACTTAGCCAGCTATGGATTTCCTCACCAGCTGGAGCTGCTTTGAGGGGTTGCCTGTAGGTTAACAAATCCCTTGCACCCTTCTCCCCAGTCAAGAGAGTCTTGATCCTACATCCCAAGAGCAAGACTAGAGGAAGGAGAAGGAATACATTCCCACCTCACTTCACTCTGCTCCAGTTCAGAGAAGAGCTCTGAGATCAAAGAGGAATCCCACGCTCATCCTAGACCTATTGCTTGGAGATGCAGATAAGGTTGTGGTCGCTGCCTCCCTTGAGCTCCAGTGTCACTTCTCGGCACCAGGCAGGACAAATCAAAGACCAGAAATCATCAGAAAGATGTGTTCCCTACTTATACAGGAAAAAAACCCCAAAACTTCAGCTAGTGGAGGTCAGGGGACTTCAGAGACTGAAATAAAAATTACATGCTTACCAACCTGTCTTTGCATCCAGTTTGACTCTGCCAACTGCTAGGCATGCTGATGCTCACCACAAGCAGCATTATTTTCTCTTCATTAAGCAGCCAGTTTCCATTTGGGCCATTTTCCACTCCCAGGGTTGCCAGCAGAGTGACAACGAGCAGTGCTAGCATCCCACCACGAAACATGCTGGAGTCCTGGCAAAGGTCTGCTGGTGCTGGGATAGCTGTCCCACAGCCATCCTGCCAGCCCATTCCATGGTGGAAGCAAGACTTTAGACTGTCCTAGGAGCCCCTGGCAAGTCTGTGCTGTTTAAAAAAAAAAAAAAAAAAAAAAAAAATCAGACTTTTTTCTCCACCTGTACTAGGCTGTGTGTTCGTCTCTGTGTGGCAACAGAGCTTGCTTTGATAGCCTCATCTTCAAAGCAGGCTGCTTTCATAGTGCCAGCAATTACATTTATTAGGCAGGATGTACAAGATTTGATATTGCAGGGTGGCTTCCAGGCATACTGATGGAATTTAACTCAGGCATTGTTCACCCTTGTTAAGAACAAGGCTCAGAAGCAAAACCTCTGAATAAAAAAAGCAGGCAGCAGCTGGTGTGGCTGTAAAGAGAGGAAAGAGGATCCTGATTCACTTGGACTGTGATCCCCAACAACATTATTTCCAGATGTTGCTAGAAATGTATCACTCAAGAGCAGGAATTATTTGGAGAGAGAGTATATAGAGAAATACAGCTGTAGAAAATAAGAAGTCAAATAAATTTACTACTTTTTGGTCAAGCAGATGAGTTTTCCCTCACCTTAATTTCTGATTAAAGTGGCTTTCTATCTAGGATTCCAGTAGCATGGAAATCTGAGAGAGGTGCTGAAGAGCATCCGGGACAGACCTGTAAGCACATGGTCTGCTACAGATTGCAAAGGCTTAACCTTGACCCTAGCAAAGCACCAGTTTGGCTTTAAACACACAGGCAAGGCCATTCATTTGACGGGGCTGGTGGTGCCCTCATTCCTCCCAACCTGCAAGCCTTTGTGGGTCAGGGCTGGAGGACTTTGTTCCCAGAAGCATCAAACGATTTCAAATGCTGAATAGTCTCATGTCTCTTCACTATCCTGACTGGAATGTGAAGATCTCGGTTTCTTAATGCTGGAGGAAAAGAGATTAGAAGTATTTCTAATATGTAGAGAAAGGCACATAGAAAAGGAGAGGCTATTCTAAATAGTACCATATTTTTCCACAGACTTCATACAGTCATAATTTTGTCCTTTGCTACCATTCCTTAACTAGTTACAGTTCTTAACTCTCTGCCAATAGCTCATTCCTTACTCCAAAACCTTGCTAACAGCAGCAGTGGATAAGGCAGCATGGACCCATTGCTCCCTCACAACCCATTCTAACAGTGCAGCTGCAAGGTCTGGGGTGTCTGTCTGGCAGCTGAGCATTGTGCATCTCCTGTCTGCTTAACTCCAAGCAGCAGGTCCTGCCCTGCCCTGCTGGAGCATCCCACATAGCTCAGTTCAGTGAAAGAAATACCTGATCCCTTCTGTGCTAGAAAGAACTTGATGCTCTGTCTTCTCAAAGGGAGACTTGAGAGGTGTCTTCTGCTGCTCCTGCTTCAACAGATTTCCATCATCCATAAGGAGAGAGCATACTTTAAGTAGAAAATTGAGATACTTGATGGTTCTTCAAGGTACTAGGATAAGGAGCAGAACAGAAGCTAATAATCATTCATTCCAACAGCTTCAAAAATTACTTCAGCTCCTCCAAAGCCTTCCCATCCCCTCATCTACTTCTTCTTAACAACTACTTCGTAAGAATAGTTGCACATCTCTTGTTCAAATGACCTTACACAAGTCTCTTTACTTTGTTCCACTAGGCCACATTTTAATGTATTCATCTTCCTCCTTTCACCACATGAACTTTCATTTCTTATGGGGCAAAGTAGAAAATTGAGATACTTAGTGGTTCTTCAAGGTACTAGGATAAGGAGCAGAACAGAAGCTAATAATCATTCATTTCAACAGCTTCGAAAATTACTTCAGCTCCTCCAAAGCCTTCCCTTACACAAATCTCTTTATTTTGTTCCAGCAGGCTGCATTTTTGTGTTCACCTCCCTCCTTTCGCCACGTGAACTTTCATATCTTTGTGGGGCAAAGCTCCTCAAGCTCTGCAACCTTTGAAAGGCCTGGCATCGATAGGTGTCTCGGGAAATAAAAGACAAAAACATGTCAATAAAACCATTCCCTGTAAGAGGGCAGGTTTGCAGAGCTACCAGGGACTTGCCCTCACAGCAAAGGATGCACGAAAAGGACTCCTGGGGAAGGCAAGGGTGGCCAACAAGGTCTTTTATGATGATGCTGTGTGTGAAAGGAAAGCAGCTCAACTCAGAAGGCAATTGTTTTGGCTATTACCTCTGTAATGCTCCATGGTTAGCAGTGATCCAGTTGCAGAGCAGCTGTTTATTGGGAATCAAGCACTTATATTCCAAGTCTCTTTCTCCTGTGGTGTGTAGCAGAAAGCCTGTCACAGGTTGAGGAAAAAAAAAAAAAAAAGGCTGTTGTGAATCAGGCAACGTGTAAGGAGATGCTGCACATTTTGCACAGGGCAAAATGCTGAGAGATGCTTCAGGCTCTGGCAGCTGCTGCCGGGGAGCTGCTGCCGCTGGTACTAAGTGACTCATCTCCTCTGAGAGCTGTTGGGGTAAGGAGTCAGTGGGGGATGCTCTCAAGTGGTCCCACACTGAGGTAACACTGAAGCACAGAGCCTGGACTGGAGATACTGGAGTTAGTTTGGTAATGGGGAACATAGTCCAAGCCTATTGCTGAGGAATTCCAAGCTCTGATCTCTCCCCTGCAGCAGGGGTCTTGACTTTTTCCATTTGTAGGGTCTGCAGTTTTCCTGGTTCATTTCCACCCTCACTCACTCTACTGTGTTTTCCCAAGCATTGTGCTGCCAGCAGGGGACCAAGTACAATGTGATAGTGAAGGACACAAACCACACAGCAGTCTGTGAAGAGAGGAATGATTCCAGCACCTAACAGGGGAAGTCGCTGGCTGATTACTGGCCAAATGAGCCCACTAGCACAGACTGAAAGGGAAAAGGAAAAATAGGAGATGTTTGTTTGCACAGTGTCTCAGTGTCTTGTCCTAGCATTCAAGGCAGATGTTGCTACAGAGAGTCAAAGCTGACAGCAGGAAGTGTGACTGTGTTATGGAATGGTGACCATTAGCTCCAGCAAACCTAAACTGCACTCCTCATGCACTTTACTACCAGGCTTCTGAGGAGAAATTCTAAGGGAGTCTTGTTAGTGACATTCCCAGGTCTGAAGCCCGTCCTGAGGTAGGGCTGGCTCCCAGCAGTGATGGAGGTTGGTTAGCCAGGGTTTAACCCAGGCCACACACAGGGACAGTGCAGGCACTGAGAACAGATCCAGCACAGGGAGATGTTGCCACTTCGAGGGAAAGCAGGAATGGTTTCATTTTGGCTTAATCCCATCAACACTCAAAGCATCACTGCTAGGGCTTGCATGCTGTGCTTAGAGCAGTTGCTACTCTTAAACAGCAAGAAGCCAGTCAAAAAAAAAAAGCACAAGAGAGAGGGACCTCAACAGCTTCCCAACAGCAGTAGTCCTCACAAAAGAGGATACTAAGCCCTACTACCTGTTCCCAGTCTGAGGTTCAAGTATGTTGGTGCTTCCAGAATAAAGTCATCCATCTTTCACTGAGCATTGCATGATTCCACCATAAATAAGCCACCTGTTTGGTGTGCAACTATCTTTCATTTATAGATTTGCCATTTGAACTGCCCAAGTGTAGCTTAAGACAAACAAGGACATCCACTTCTTCATCCAGGGAGCTTGTCTGGGGCTGGTTGGCACATGAGGTGCCACCAGTAACTACGTGCTCTGGCTTAGAGCTGCAAATCTGTCATTGCCATGGCAGGTGAGTCAAGGTAGGCATAAGCAGGGACAGGCAGCAGTGGTCTGGAGCTGTTAGGTCTGAGTGGCTCAGAGCTCACAAGCAGCTTCTGCTGCTCAGACTTTTGGGAAGCTGGGCCCAGGGTTACCAGCCCTGTAGCAAGACAAAAATCACCCTCCCCAGGGGGTCTGTGGGAGGAGGTTTCTGCCTTACTTTGGCATGTTGGTGAGGCTGGGTCATTGCTGTGTTACCTGCCTGACAAGAACATGAACTAAGCTTCAGGCTGCAGCCCAGCTGAGCCAGCTGCCAGGGTTGAGCACACCACAGAATTTGAGCGCTAAATTACAGCTCCAAGTTCAAGCCTGAATCAACCTCATAGCAAAGGCATCCTCACAGTCAAAATTGCAGTGGAGGCCTGATTGCAACACTGTCCTAGCCTAGCCCTGCAGAGATCAACAGGCTATGACTTCCAACAGCAGAACTGGGGCTTGGGCTTCAGCGCTTCTTGCTTGGTACCTAATCCCCCAATCACTAACCTTCAGAGAACTAAAACTATGCAATATTGAACAAATTGTGCCAAGAGTGGTGCCTTAGCCACCTCTCCTGGGTATCCACTTGGTGGTTGTTTAAAATATCCTGAACACAGTTGCTTGTGATGGGCTGAAGAGCCAACACACCAACTGTGAGGAGCAGGGACAGCTCTGCAGCTTGTGACGTGCCACAGATGGACACAAATGTTGTGCCCATAGCTTCTAAGCCAGCTCTGTAATGTTAGAAGAAAGAGTCCTAAAAGCTCTGCTCACTACCCAGGAGCACAGTGAGGGCAGTGATCAGAGAGTAAAGGAGTAGATGAAGCATCATGTAGGGTACAGGAGCTTGTAGTACTCCTTGTAGTAAGTGCAGTCAGAATTGTAATCCCTACCCACATGGTGCCCCTGGGAGTTGAGACTTTAAACACTTGTGTTTGTTCTTTGAGAGGCTGGAAAGAGAATTCATGAGGCTTGACTTATCTTGTAAAGAAAGAGCATAGGCAGTGGCACCTCTCAGAACAAAGCTCAAGAAACCAGCAAAATAAAGGGAATAGGGAAGGGTCAGCCTCTGTAACACATAACAGTGCTGGAAATGCATCTTGTTGATCAACTGCCTGCTAAGGTAGGGGACACAGGGACGTTCTTCACAGGTAGGAGCATAGCAAACAAGTCTGGCAAGTCCTTGACCAAAGTATGTCTCAACTTGCCACTTTTGAATCAAGAAAAATATAAAAACCCTAGAGCTAACTAACAAAACTCCACCACTACTGAATCAGGCTGTTGTTACATCCCTTTACCATTTTCAGCAACTGTGGTCAGTGCTATAGGTCACAGCAGCAGAGCTCAGCACTGCAAGAAATGATCAGCTAGAGGCTGACCCAAGCAAATCTTAGCAGAAAGGAGGACAAGTTCCTTCACCTTATGCCTGCCTAGCTGGGGAAACAATTGAACAAAAGCTTTGAAACACTGTGCTCTGCCTTTGCCTGCACTGTATATGTACTGTTCCATTTCCCCCCACTCTTCCCAAAGCTGTTTCAGTCCAAAACACTTGCATTCTTCCAATTCCAGGGTTAGATCAGAAATAACCAGAGAAAATAAGCTCAGCAGCAGCACAGACCAAGCTGGCAAATCCCTAAAGTAACCTAAAATGGAGAACTCAAAATACAGCACCTCCCACCCAAGGCTGGTGCCCCTCTTCAGAGTCCTCCAGCACCAACAAGGGTTACTGAACTAGACAGAGTATTTCAAAACCATGATTGATAAATCCCCCTCCTTAAATCAGGTGAAGAAAGCAGGTTAACCTGGGGATCTGTCAGCTTTGGGAGTGCCCAAAACGGGAAATTTGGGGGAATAAACATGAAGGTGATGTTACATGAGAATTTGAGGACAGGTCTGTAAATCCACCTTCCCCTCACTAGGGGGGCAGTCTGTGTGCTTGAACTCTGGCTGTGAGCTCTATCTTGCATTGCAACATCAGAGCATCTCACTGCACAGCCAGTGCTGCACTCCCTGTGACTGGCACAGTAGGTCAGGCTACACTGGCTGACTCCAGAGGAGTACAAAGGTGGCATAAATGAAGGCACAAAGGCCAAGAGACTTCACTCACCACATGCATTTGGATTTAACCATCCTGGAAAAGGTACTGCCTGGAGCATCTCAAGCTTACTACAAAATGGAACACAAAACGCTCAGTAGGTGTGGTTCCCAAGTCTGGCCATGACATACTGACAACATTAAACGTGGCCAGGGCTCTCCTCTGCTTTCGTGGACATGCCAAGCTGCAGGAAAAGAGATGGTTTCAAAAGAACTGAAACGGAAGGCAACTGTGCTAAAAGACATTCACACAAGCATCTGGGATACAGTAGAGCTGCAGTGGATTAAGAGCTACAGAGAGATGTAAAGATGAAGCAACACAGTAAGGAACTCACTGAAAAATGGCCTGACGTGCAAAGGTCACAGTGCATTTCACCACTCTCTACCATCTCTGCAGCATCACCACTTTGGAAGCAGGCTTGGAATCCTGAAGTGGCACAAGCCTGTCTCAAGGAGCTGCTTTGTAACCACCCACCCACGATCAAGCAGCAGCCACAAGCAGGCAGAACATCATTGTGGACAGAGCCATTTTAGGGACTGTGTTGTCTACTGACATTTCACCAGTGTCCAACATCTCATGCTTATTAAAACTGAGAAGTAATGAAAAATTTAAGTGATATTTTACAAAATTAAATGGAGGGGAAGAGGCAGGATTTTCTCCCTCCCAACTCTAAACGCACACCCATTTACATTGTTTTGTAAATGAATTTATCTTGAGAAGAACAATAAAGATACTTCAGCTATCGCCTTTCAGGGAAACCATTGCACAGTTGGGTTTGCTTTGGAGAGGAGATACAAACACACCCAGCAGGGACACTCTCTGCTTGGAAACACACAAAAGGAATAGAAACAGAAACACTTTAGCACCTGGAGCTTTTTCTTTGTGTCCTTGAATAAACACTTCCCCCCCCCCCGTATTAATTTCACTGGTCAAACTCCAAGAAAATCTGGTTATCTAGGAAGAAAACCTACCAAAAATCTTTTAAAGAAGCCTATTTAGTGGCATTGTTTTATCCTATGCTCTGTATCTCTCTCATCTGTAAGCCTGTTTATGAAGAAAACGTTTGTTTCCGAAGCCTAAGTTATTAAAGCTCATTTGTTCCAAACTACAACAGAGCCTTGATGCTGCTGATACAAGTGACAGCCGAGGGCTCTGACACACAAGTTTGGCTAGAAGAGGTTTCCAGCTGTCCACCCCTCTGCCAGCAGCCACTGTTCCCCAGAAAGGACAATGTCAATCACCCTCCACTCTCCAGTGGAGCTGAGGGTAAAGCAGGGAGCCTTGCCAGAACAGACCTTCCTCAAAGGAGCAGGACAGACCACTGAGGGCAACACCCTCTTGGCTAAACATCCACCCCTCAGAGCCCGTTTATCCGTGCTCTTTTTGTAAATACCAAATCCAAATTTGGAACCACTTCTGCAATTTGTGTGCTTGCTGAAAACTGACTCCATCAGGATGCAGGTATTTCTCCCAGGCTTGTTCATAAGCAGGAATAGGACAGGAAACAAGGCCAGAGCGGTTTTATTTGCACTCTTGGGTCTTATTGAGATTTCAGAAGGAAAGCAGTGGCCTTAAAACTGCCCCAGTTTAATCAGCTCTTTTAAGGATAGAGAGACAGCTGTTAAGAGGACAGACCTCATTTTCCTTTACCTTCAAATAAGCTTCTTTAAATGAGGCATTTAAATAGTTCATATTCAACTGTTTTAACAGTCTCCTTGCAAGGTAGGTGCTAAAATACCAGTATCACACAGGAGATAATCAGAAGAGTAGTCACAGAGTAAGAACTGGTCACTGGGAGTTAAGGTAGTATGAAGAAAGAGAGATGTGGGCAACTCATGCGCTGAGTACCTCTGCTGGCTCATTAACACACATCTGGAAAACACAAAAGGCGACGCTTCCTGATTTTCATGCTGCTCTCTCTGCAAGAGCAGAGGAAAGAGTAAAGAAACACAGAACATGAAGCATTTTCATGCTTAAAACCCAAAATCCAGCTTCTTTAAAGGATGCATTGAAACAGTTCATATTCAGCTGTTTTAACATTTTCCTTGCCAGGTAGGTGCTAAAATACCAGTATCACACAGGAGATAATCAGAAGAGTAGTCACAGAGTAAGAACTGATCACTGGGAGTTAAGGTAGCATGAAGGAAGAGAGATGTGGGCAGTTCAAGTGCTCTCTGAGTACCTCTGCTGGCCCATTAGCACACATCTGGAAAACAAAATTTTCATGCTGCTCTCTCCTCAAGAACAGAGGAAGGAGGAAAGAAATACAGAATATAAAGCATTTTCGTGCCTAAAACCCAAAATCCAGGACACCAAATTCTTCCAAAAGAGTAAGTCAGTTTAATTGTGAAGCACTTAAATGTCTACTCCCTGACCATCCTAAAAAAAAAAAAACAAAACCCCAAAAACCAAAAAACCCTCTGTATTTTTTTCTATGTGAATTTATTAGACATATATAAATGCCTCCACAGAGTCGGTATGGCCTTATGCTCCATTTAAAGGATAATTTTGCTACATTGGTCAGAGTGCAAAGCAACTGTTTCCTTCCAAGCAGCGTTTCTAACATCACAGCAGAATAAACCTGTAACTTCTACAATTTGCATGACCACACCAAAAAGCAGTGGCAGATTTTTTTTTTTTTTGGCTCGTTTAAAAAAAAAAATAAAATTAAAAATTTAAACCAGAAGTTCTTTTTCAGCAGTTTGAAGATGGAATGTAAAAAAAAAAAAAAAAAAGTTTCTGCTGCTATACATGTATATAAAATATATTTATTGAATCATACATTCATGCTGATTCCAATAAAAAAGATTTTTCTGAAACACTCTCTGTGGATTTTTAGTTGCCAGAGGTTCCACACTGCAGCTCATCCTCCTGGGTGTGTTTGTGCTAACCTAACAATTCATGACAGTAAAGGAACAAAAATAGTTTTGCTGTGAAGCTTTTTATTTGGGAAAAAAAGTCTCCTACATCTGTGACCTCCTGAGCTCCACCCCACAAAGGAATTCCTACAGCAGCAGCAGATCAGCCACCCAGTTCAGCCTCCTGAACTGCTCTTTGTTTCAGATTCCTGTGAGGTTAGCACAGTTGCTAATGGACCAGTAGCTTTCCTTTCCCAGGACTCCAGATCAAATCCAGGCAGCAGAAGCAAGTTTTACAGAAGGAGGGATGCTATCACCTCTCTGGAGTTCCTATAAAACCTCTCAAGCTCCTCTGGTCTTTCATACAGCGATGACAGGTACTCAAAGGTATGCTGGTGTTGTTTTTACAATATCCTGGATTTTGAAGTCAGGCACAAACGAAGAGCAGTAAAAGCACTGGCTCCATAAAGCCAAACTCTGCCTTAAAGTCACATGCATGTTGAAACAGGTTCTGGCAAGGTGCTCAGCCATTTGGGCCTAGGGTGCATCTAAAGAGAAGGGGGGGAAAAAGCCACCCTAAGGGTCCATCTAAAGAGAAGGGGGGGAAAAAGCCACCCTAAGGGTCCATCTAAAGAGAAGGGGAAAAAAAAAAACACCCTAGGCTTTTCATGTACAATTTAGCAAGCTAGAACATGGTGTTATTTAAACATAGCTCCAAAAGTCTTTGGTAAGTGAACTGACCTTGGTGCAGACACCCAAAGTGACATTTCAGAATGTTGAAAGGACTGCCATTCATGTTGAATCTCAAAGATGGACAAGATAAAGTATTCTTCCTTCCACAGTCTGTTGCTTTGTCATGTTTGAAATACCATCAGTGGAACAGCAGATCCCACTTGGCTTAGCAAGTGGCGTTTTGTAACAAAAAAATAGAAGGGCAACATCCTGCCTTTCAAATGCATTCTGAGAACCCAGCCTTGCTCTAAAAAACTGCTGTCTTTAAGGAATTACAGGCTGAAAGCACTGTTTCATGTCTCACAACCAGATCAGCTGTTAAACTCCCTTGCCCCACATAACCATACAACATTCTAACCAGATTATCAAGACCTTTGAAGGGCAGTTTTTCAAGTTACCAGCCAGGGTACAGAACGGTGCTGCTGGGAAATGAAATCATCACTGAGATAATTACTTCCTGCTAAGGCATGCACAACTCAGGGAAACTGCTTTGTGCCATGCGCTCCTAGCCCCAGGCAGTGTGTAAAGAAAGAGAAACAATTTTAAAACACAGGCTACATTTTGTTCTAAATTTATGTCCCTCTGAGAGATGCAGCAGCTGCAGAGATAAACTCATTCTTCATACCTGTGCCCAGAACCTTCCTTCTCACCAAGGAAAGCTGCCAGGTCTGAAGGACATCCTTTCCATGTGACACGGATAAAGAATGCTTAACATTCAAATTCAGAGCTTGCTTTTACCACGCAGGTGTAGTTTCCTATTCCAAGAGGAAATCCTCTCTGCAAAGCCCTGCTTCTAGTAGTACACTTGCCCCACACTTGCCTGGATGTGGCTGGTGTACACCCAAGGGCCACCAGAGCTTCACCTCTGAGCCAAATTGTTTTTAAGAAAAAAAACCCACACCAAAAATCCCAAGCCAAAAAAAAACCCAAAAAACCCACAAACCAACCAAACCAAACTTTTAAAGAGGGGACTGCAGAGCAAGTGATCACTACCCAAATCCTCAACTGCAGAACACACACCTGCAGCCCAAAATACACGATTTCAGTTCAGCTTCACACAGCAGCCTCATGCAAGTCTGATGGTACTGAAGAGCGCTCCAAAAGGAGTTTCTCCTTGCACAAAGAAAGGGGATGCCTGAGCCTTGTTAATGGCACAGCTTCCAAAACCAGATAAAGTGCAGCGAAGCCAGAACAGCTTCTAATGCTGGCTCAGGGGGTATCAAGTACTACTTTTACCTGTCTCACAGCCAGAAGAAGCTAGATCACACTGCTCATACATGAAACACTGTGCTCCTAGAAGGGAGAAGGAACAATTCTGCACTAAGGCAGAAGGAACAATTAAGGGTTGTGCCAGACACCTTCCATAGGGCTTGTAGAGGTGTAAAAGAAGCCTAACAGGTCTTCCTCGTCTCCTGCTCCCTGCTGAGCACTAGGCCATCGAAAGCACTTCAGCAAACACCACCTCATTGTCTCAACTGAAGAAGGTGCCAGCAAGGAGCCCTACACTTACTCACTTGAGACTTCCCTGTAGCATTTTCTTTGTAGGAGTTAAGGCTACCCTGGTTATCAGAGGTTAGCCTTCTTGTAGCTATTCCAGCTCACTCCACCCAGCTGAGGTAAACCAGATCACTTCATTCATCTTCATTAACATATGCAAGGGCAATCAGAAAGGCTGGAGGTTACCATCAAGTTTAAACAAAAAGGCCACTGTGAGGTTTTACAGCAGGTCCTTCAGCAAGACTTAGAAATTAGCTAGACACAGAACAACCAAAACGCAAATACTGAGTCGCTCTACATTTTGTTCAAGATGCTGTCAACAAGCAGCTTTAGAAAGGTATTTCTTTACAAGACATCTCAAGAAAACTTTATGTAAATACTTTATTTCGCCTGTCATCTTGGACAAGAACATCACTTTCTGGGTGAACACAGAGAGTATGATTCAAATGAAAAACAAGCACACACTTCACCTCATAGGCTTTTGAATTCCTCACCAACGTTTCTCAGCTCTTTTCAAACCACACAATGAGCCAGAACTGTCCAACTCCCACTACAGAAAACTGTTTCAGGCTTACAGGTGCTCCTGCAGATTCGGTTAAGAGCTATAAATGCTTCTATTAATAGCACTTTGATAAGTCTGAAGTGAAATCTGTTACTGCAGTCTCGGATTTAACATCAAAAACTCAACAAATAAGAAAAAAAAATTATCATGAGCAACAAGGACAGAGCTCGGTAGAAGACTTCCATGCATACTTTCACCTCACAGTCAACCCCCAGATGAAAAACACCGAGTTTTGTTTTTTGTTTTTTTCCTTTTTCCCCAAACAAAAAGTACCAGTAACCACCACAAGAGGAAGCAGTCTGTATTCCCAATATGCTTGGCTGTGAGAGTGTTCCACAGACACTGCTCTCCTCCAATTCATCAAGATGTTTAAGTCTTCGGGAATGGATTGCAAGCAAGTCAGCGTGAGAAACATTCATAAGGACGGAATCAAGACATAGCACAAGAACTCTAAAGATGAAACAAAACAGAAACCAAAAACCCTACTGACATTTAGTGCAACCACGTTCAACCACAAAGTTTGGCAAGCAGAAGGCAAACGATTACTGTTCTGAAACAGGTAATACCCATCTGCCCTTTGGGCAAGGGCTGCTTTGCTCCAGCTTGAAAGCAAGCAAAGGTCAAGAGAGATATTGCATATGCACAGTGATTAACCAATCAAGAAAAACATGGAAACAATGAACTCTGACACAGATAAACAAACTTCCTAAGCAGCTCTTTTGTGTTACCAACCAAGAGATCTGAAGGTATGTTGTAGACTCAAAACTGTCCTTTTCATCCAGATGTTCAGCCTCACATATTACAGAAGTAAAGCTTCTTCGTGCAGTACAACCTCACAAGACCTTTGAGATTACCCAGTTTTGTATTTTATTTTCAGTTTCATCCTCATTCAGAGGCAGTGGGGAGCATTCAACATCTTTCTGAACACCAAGATAGAAAAGGCAGCCTCTGAACTTCTGACAAAAGTCATCCTTCCCTTTCAGGCCTGGCAGAAGCAGGGGATAACATTAATGCCTGAACAACTATTTCACACAGTAGTTTGAATCATAAAGGATGCAACTGAGGTACTTCTACTTTGGTTGTACTTTTGCAACATTTGTAACGGGGCCTGCCCAGCCTCAAATCAAAGTGATTAGATTCCACATCCAAAAAGTACTCCTTTTCAATTATTTAAATGCAGCCAAACTCCAGAACAGAAGACAAAACAAACTTCAGTTCTAACCTAATAAAATCTAGTGACTGAAGGAAGTACCATTTTCCCTTGGAAAAACTCCAACATACTCTTGGACTTGATAAAGCAAATCTAGACCTTTTTTTTATTTTTATTTTTTTTTTTTAAACAATTTGCCAAGACTGGAATGAGAGATAAATAGAAGGCACAACAATTTTTGCTTT
>VWZI01019751.1:195047-214645 GCA_013396835.1 Psilopogon haemacephalus
ATTCCTTTAGGAAAAAAAAAAACACTGGTACCAAAAAAACTCCAGTCCATAAGTTTGAGGTGAACAAGAAAATTCAGTTCTTTTGAAAATCCACTTTTCCTAAAATGTTGTTCCACAAAGCTGGAATCTGGGACAAGGACTAGGGAAAAAAAAAAAAAAAATCACAAAACCATAAACACAAACAAAAAAGGGCCAAAATAGTATCAAACGTAGCAGTCTATAACAGGCTAGGGCCACATTCCAAGATACCCAAGGCTGAAATTCACAAATCTGCAGGAGAAAAGGTTTGCGCCACCATGTCAACATCCGTGATGCCTTCACTGGCGTTGCCCGATCCCCCTTCCAGCTCCAAATCCTGGCTTCTGGGACATTCCTCCACGTGGAGGCCCTCGAATCCCACCTCCCAGCCCCCCACGAGTGCCTCCAGGTCCGCGTGGTCTGTTATCTCTGCGGTCACCCTCCCTGGCAGCTCGTGTTTTCTTCTCCTCCACGTTCAGGCGCACATCTCCCCTGAACATGATGGGCTGCAAACAGAGGCAGAAAAGGTACTTTCATTAATGATTCAGTGACTCTTCAAGGTCGAGCATCTGTGGTGCATCCAGACTCATCACCTACCAACCACACTGCAATCATGGGGTGCCTATTTTGCAATAGCAATCACTGCTGACAAGCTGAGCAGGTAGCCCCTGCCTTTAGTAGCAGAAATCCTTTTCAACCCACACAGAATTGCAACTTCTCCCTTTCCATCTCTTCTCAGTCTCTTTGACAAATAAGATTCTGCTTGTCTGTAGGGTCAGACCCTACCTTGCCTTCCTGAAGGTTATTTACCTGCTTCCTGTGTGAAGCTGAAAAATTTCATATTGAAATAAAGCTCTATCAAGAATAAATTCATGTTTCTGTAAGTTGTTAGAAGCTATTTCAACAGCCTTGTACCTGAAGGGGACCTGCAAAAAGGCTGGGGAGGGACTTTCTAGGATATCAGACAGGACTAGGGGAAATAGAGCAAAGCTGGAGGTGGTGAGATTCAGACTGGATGTGAGGAGGAAGTTGTTCAGCATGAGAGTGGTGAGAGCCTGGAATGGGTTGCCCAAGGAGGTGGTCGGGGCCCCATCCCTGGAAGCTGCATGAGGCTGTGGGCAGCCTGATCTAGGGTAGGGTGTCCCTGGGCATGGCAGAGGGGTTGGAACTAGATGATCCTTGTGGTCCCTTCCAACCCTGACTGATTCTATGAACAAAAGACTTGATCTGTGCAAGTGCTGCACAAGTCCTAAAGACAGGAGGGAAAGGCATCACACCTACTTTAAGATGCTCAAGAAAGGCCAAAGTGACCAAGCATTGTCTGTTATTAACAGATTAACACACTGCTAGAAATTTATTTACCCTGTTGCTAAGGATCTTCTGAACTGGTTCAGGATCATCAAACACCACAAACCCAAAATTGGGGAGCTTTCCACCGCTGTTGATGCGGAGTTCAACAACATTGCCATAGCCTGCAAGAGAAAAGCCAAGTTCTTTGGTCATACATTAGAATGTTCTGTTAGCCACACATATGGCTGCAACCCCCAAACCCTGAAAGTTGAGCAAAGCACTAACTTACTTTGGAAAAAGTCTTTCAGTTCAGATTTATCCACATCATGGGGAAGGTTCCCAACAAACAGCTGATGACTGTCAGGGTATCTCACAATCCGACGAGTTTCCACATCTCCTTGTTCACCCTCACGAACTTGAGGGGAAAAAAGGTAAAATCTGGTTAAGGAAAGTCAGTCCTCACAACAAACACACAACCAAGCCACGGTCCAAATTAGCACCTTAAAAGAATCAGAATTCAATTATATACCCATTTACATAAGAAAAGGTTAGCTTCCTACAGTTGGTAGCTGTTTATTACCTGACTGAAGCCAAACACTTGAGTAGGAACTTCCATACATCAACATTATGCTAGTAAAATTCAGCTCTAAAGCCTGACAAAGCACAGACCAAGATCATCTAAAATAACCATATCCAAAAAAGTAGAACTAATTCATTTAGTGACAAAAATCACTGAGACTTAAAAAGCTTTAGTTGTCCTATTTCTTCCCCCCAACCAACCAATAGCATCAAACAGTTCACTCTTTGTAGCTTCTCTTACTTGGTCTAGGACCCCTCTGTGGTGGGATGTTTGTTCGCTGCTCCCTCACTCGCTGATCCCTCTGAGGTCTCTGAGGTGGGGTCTGAGATTCAGGCTTTGCCTCAGGACGGGGCTGTATAAATCCAGAAAAAAAGAACAGGAAAGAATAAGAGATAAAAGTTCTGCTTTTGAAAGTCTACCATCAAGATGTTAATAAAATAATTGCAAATACAGGGGAGGAAGTTTTCCACCTGTAAAATGTGTGGTAGCTCATGTTGGCTTACATGGAAAAAGCAAACTGTCTCTTGAATAGGTCAGAATTTCAAAGTCACCTCACTCATAATTATACACAGTGAAGTGTCTGCTTCAAGTGCAGTGGCAGTTACATTGACAGACACTTAAATTAACTCCCTCATCACAAAACCTCATTCGCAAGCAGGCAGTGGAAAAAGTAAAGTTGGCCCTTGTTAAAAGGGTGCAACCATTTTAGATGCAGGTACCTCCAGCCTCTTCTGTGACCACTTCCCTTTTCCTCCCCTCCACAGAAAAACTCCTCAACCCAAAAGCCAAGGAACAACATCAACAAAGTCTACCAGGAAATGCTGAACTTCAGAAGTTCTGAAGTGTGATCGAGACCATGCAGAAGTATATTTTACACTTTTTCTTCACCTCAGTCTATTGTCAGTCCTCTAACAGCTTCTTTAGGTGCTGAATCCCTACCTGTGAGACTGGTACTTTCACAACATGAGGTGGTATTCCAGAAACTGGAACAGCTCCACTGGGAGGGAGGTTCTTACGGGTTACTAACGCCCAGGAAAATGTCTGAGAGGGGAAAAAGAAGAAAGGTTGCAACTCAGTTCCATACGCTTTCACCCCTCTAAAATACATTTCTGGTATTGTTAACAGATGCACAATAACTAATGAATTTTAACCTGCCCTTGAAATTCCAGATCCAGCCACTAAGTTCCCCCACAGCTTTCTTCAAATCATTTTAGTTCAGAAGACTTAATGTAATGTGACAGAATCACACTTCTACCCTATTTCTGAATTCTACATATAGTTGAAATAGGTCACTGCTGTGTCTTAAGATGAAGTATCACATCAAGGTTAATCGAAGTATTTGTTTCCTGAGTGCCCACCTTGCCTCCCTAAAAACATTGAAGAGTAACAAACCTTTCCAGGTAGAAATAAAATTATGTTTCACCTATTCTCCTCATTAAGCATCAGGAATTGCATTGGCTGCAGTCTGCTCAGAGTACCAGAAGTTCCGTTTACAAAGAATCTGAGCCTCCCACAGTATCTACGCCTACCAAATATACCTTAGCTCTTGGCATTTTTAACTAGCTAGTTACTAGGTAGCATTTCAACCACCTGTGATATACAGTAGCAAGTGAAAAGGAGGGAGTTACCAAGAGAAGAGTAACACAGAGTGGAGTTACAGAGCTAACACATGGTTCTCGATATTTCATCTCTTGCCAGAAAGGACTACATTCTATAAAACAAGAGAGTTGAACACACTGATGGAACCACCATGTCACAGAAAAAAGGCATCTACTGTCATTACCCTGGAGTCCTCTTGTACAGCAGGAGCTGGATCAGCAGGAGCTGGAGAAGGACTCTCTTCCACAGTCTCTTCTGGAGCTGACTCCTCTAATACCGGCTCAGATTTTTCCTCCTGCACCTCTGGTTCAGGTTCTTGTTCTGGTTCTGGCTCTGGCTCAGGCTCTGCCTCTGCAGCTGTTTCTTCCAGGTGTTCCTCAATGTCATTGCTATTATACAGCACCACAAAAAAGCAAGTAGAAGAGCTGTTACTGCATCTGATAGTATTAGCGGGAGGTAAGGAATGCTACTTGTCCAATACAGAAGTTAGGCACACAACATTTGAGATGGAGAACTCTTCAGTTTGGAGAGGAGGCGGCTCCCAGGTGACCTTCCAGTATCTGAAGGGGGCCTACAGAAAAGCTGGGGAGGAACTATTTAGGCTATCAGGTAGTGACAGGACTAAGGGGAATGGAGCAAAGCTGGAGGTGGGGAGATTCAGACTGGACATGAGGAAGAAGTTCTTCACCAGGAGAGTGTTGAGGCCCTGGAACGGGTTGCCCAGGGAGGTGGTTGGGGCCACATCGCTAGAGGTGTTTAAGGCCAGGCTGGATGACACTGAGGGCAGCCTAATCTAGGGCAGGGTGTCCCTGCCCATGGCAGGGGGGTTGGAACTAGATGATCCTTGTGGTCCCTTACAACCCTGACTGATTCTATGAACAGGGCTAACCTGTCTCAAAGGCCATATTGCACAGGGATGAGAATTTCACTGTTACTTTACAAAGCAGCAAACGCATTACATCTACTGAAAATTCAGTCTCCTCACTTAAGCCTGATAGCACTTAGGTTTCAGCTGCCCAGTAAACAGAAATCCTTTGACTGTGAAAGGAAAAATCACAAGCAGCACTAAACTCATTTGACCTGTCCTACAAGCAGTCTGTACTACGCAACATCTGACCACGCCTAATAAGAAATGATTACCTGACAGTCTGCTCGTAATAAGCACCAGCATCATCAGGAACAGCCTCAGGTGTCTGCTGCCTTTCCTCAGGTTCCTCCCCTTCCTCCTCTGATTCTAAGTAAAGTTAAAAATAAAGAAAACACATCACCCACATCTTTAGCATATGGTTCGAAGACAAAGCATCTTCCACAACACGCAGGTGAAGTCTCTGCACACGGGAAGCAAGATGGAACAGACGTTTACTTATACTGCTGTTACTCTGGTTACTCAGTTTTGACCAAGGTCAAACAACATGTTCCAAATACTTCAGAGAAGCAGATTTATAGCCTACAAATCTAACTGCAACTGCTAAAATAAGACTTACAGTTCTTTTAATAGAAAAGAATATGCCAGAAAAATAATCATCTTCATGTCACAACTGCTCACTGGAGTGCAAGGAAACCAGAGGCAAGGAACAAAAACCTAGGAGAACATGAAGCTTAATGCTGATCTGCCTTCTCCAGCAAGATTTCCTCTGGTCTGGGAAAGGACTGTTGATACAGACCCAGAGACCCAAAAACAAATATCAGAGGAACCATACAAAAATTCCTGCTACTTACCCTCTGGAGGCTCAGTGTCAGAGTCACCAAAAACCTCATCTTGGTAGCGAAAGATATCATTGTGGACATAAAACTTGTTTGCAACAGAACCCTATAAACAAATCAAAGGGAGAAACTCAGGCAAATTACATCATGTCAAAACTGAAAAAAAAAACCAAAATCAGCTTGAGCAAATTATCCTTCCCATGTAAGATTAAACCAAAGTTATTCAGGGGAAAAAGAAAAGAAAAAAATAAACCAAACACCACAAACAAACAAACCCTAAAAATATGCATCACACTATCAAGTAAAGTATTCAGGGAACAATGGGAAAAGAAATCTGAATCCCATTAGTGCTTTAAATTCCAATAACTTAGAAGAGTAGGATTAAAAAAGAACTTTCTCAGGTTGGAAGTATCAAGTCTTAGCTCCAAACAAGAAACTAAAGTGATCTTGCACTACTCTCTTTTTACCATCAATTCTTAATTTTTGAGTTATGCAAACTGCTTTGTTCAAAAAAAGATGCCTATTTAAAAAGCCACTTCAAATGCCAAGTCAGCACTTCATATAAGAAAATCTGAACTTTATGCCTTCAAATGACAGGAAGCCTGTTTCTCTACTAGTTTTTGTCAGTACGATGATCAGTTGCTAGGGGGCAAATGAAAGAACCTTAAAATACTGAAGAAAAAAAAAAAAAGTATCCATAGCACACACCTAGTAGCAGAAAGATTCACCAATTGCAATTATGATATCCAAGGCTAACAGAAGTGGTGCCATTTCCCAAGGAACCTGCAGAACACTGATGAATTTTCTGCCAAATTTTCCAGCCTAACCCTTCAGATTCAAATACTGAGCCAGACAGGCCTCATTAACCCTGACACATCACGAGTACTACACCACCAGCACCCACTGCAGCATACCTCTGGTGCAAGTACAAATGTCTGCATGAACCTGCGCACAGGCTGCATATTATTGGAGAGCTCTCCCATCACCTGGACTACAACACCATCGTTGAGGGTGGCATGGGCATCCACATGGCGAATCTTTGTGTGGCAATCCTTGAAGTTTAATGACAGCACCTTCTTGTGGATATCCTGTGAAAGAACAGGACAGATGATAAACAGCAGAAGATATTTCTGCTAAGGTAGTGGCTTTCCAAAAAAAAANAATATATGCCCTAACTCTAGGAAGAAAATTCATCAGCACTTTAATAATGTAAGATTGCTTATAAACCAAACTTAAGGAAGTGCTTGTCTAACTTGCTATTTACATAGATTTCTCTCCCCATTTATTAAGTAAAGACACAGACAAAGGGGGATAGATCACAGCTGGATGTGTTTCTTCTTAACCACAAAGACGAGAAAAAAGGAGAACAGTGAGGGGTTAAGCACTTACGGATTGCCCATAGACTGCATCAGCTGGTTTCCCATTAGAATCCAAGCCACCATGGACATAGGAAGAGTTCTTTCCATAAAACCTGTTGGAAAGAAATACTTTTAACACTAAGCTTTATTATGTAATAAGAGCAAGCTTCTATATCAGAGCACACTAAGAATAATGAACTCTCAAACAAATTTTCTATCTGAATTATTAAAATAAATTCTATTAACCTGTCAGCAATTTGGGGGCTTTTAATCAAAGGGGAAAATGCAAAGTTCTGCTGTGTAAGCTGCAGCATTCAGGCATATCAGATATGACATGAAAAGAGCTAGACAGTTCAATCTCATTCTCCCCTTTCTGTACAAGGTCCCTAAAGCAACACGGTGCCTTCAATACCAGGATGCTGAAGGCTTCCCTTCAAACTCCTCTTGAAAATCTTGAGCAAGGAGCTATAGTAACTTTTACTTTGTTCATCTATAGGAAAAGTATTGCAGGCACACCTTCCACCTTGACTAGGGGATTACAGGGTAAATCATCATAGATACCAAGGGACCACATTCTGCTAGAACATAAGGGATTAAAAAACTTAATTCCATAGGACACTAAACTTTCCCGCCCCAGTAGACAAGGTCAGCTGTCCAGTGTTCCTGAACCTGGAAGAAGGAAGGTTTCAGAAATTTGCCTAGCTACTCAAAACACAGCAAAACAATGTCTTCAGAAATTAGATTAGCTCTAGCAATGTAGGGTATTTGTCAAATCAAACAGAACCAATTCATTTAGGTAAGAGTGTAGTTTGCTGTACATTCATAACTCCTCTGATTTTCCTTTATGAAAGCACTGCTGATATGATTGAGACACCAACATACAAGCAAACATTTCCAATGTTTTGCCTCTACTTAGGGGGCACCGTATCAAGATAAAAGAACAACACTTAACTAAATTACGTTTATCCAATTTCATATTGATTAGAACTAGAAGTAGCAAACAACACACTTCTGATTCACATTATTTCTTCCTTCTTGGCTAGAACACATAGCAGCATTTCAGTAAGAAATAGAACACAGATTTAAAGAATTCCTGGAAGTTTTATTACTCACATTTGAACCCAGCTAATCAAAACTGAAAGCAAACTACACCCAGAGTCTGTCTGTGAGTAAGTGAGGTTTAAATGTTCAAATTGAGCAAGCCAAGACATGGTAATAAGCTTATTCACCAATTTTAACACAAAAATTCAGAAGCTTACACAGAAAACAGGATGATAAAGTGGAATGTTACCTGTGCAAATAGTCAGGTGCTTGGTTCAGCAGAGTATAGTACTGCCTCACAAATTCCCGCCCGACCAGCAGGGGACTTGGCTTCTCCATCACCATTTCTTTGGTCAGCTGAAAACTATGGGGGAAAAAAAAAAAAAAGATTATCAAAAAGCTCCATAAAATTAGTTTCACACTGCTGTTCACATACTGATAGCATAAGCCCCACAATCACATTGGAAAGCACTCACCAAAACCCATCAGCTGTTTTACCACAATAAGCAATTTAACCAATGCATTTTCAGTCATCAGTCTTTCATGCTGAGACAGCCACTGGGTACCAAACCAGTGGTGGGAGAGGCCACATGGGCAAGGGAGAATTTAATCATCCTACAGTAAAAAGCAGGTGGGAAGCAAGTATGGTTCTTCAAGAGGATTTGCTAAGTGGCTCAGTCATTTACAGTCGATCCCAGTTCTACTTACCTCACTTGACTCCACAATCAGAATTAAAAGTCAGATGTTCCAAGGCAAAGCCTATGCTACTGTATTAGAGGCATTTTCAAAAGGTCAGAACAAGTCCAATCTATTTTTATCTAGCAGTACAGTCCTTGCTTGTGAGTGACAAGTACTGTAGAGGAATATGGGGTTATATTAAAATTACCATGCTACAAACAAATCCATGCTGCTCTTCCCTTGCTTCCACCAAGCTCAGCAGGTCACCTCACTTAAATCCAGATGATAGACAAATGAACAGCACCATCCAGACAGAGGGACAAATTTATCTAAGTATCTTCTTCCTAATTTCCACAGATTTGTAAGTTACAAATCAGAAATCTTTGCAGGTAGATTACACAATATGTGCCTTTAGTGTAGCTCAGTCAAAACTAAAGCACATTCATGTATTTCCTTGTTTTCAAATACACACCATTCAAACTGGCAGGGAAAGACTGATATCAGAGCATATATTTGTTACCCAGTATAGAAATAATTATACCAACAGGCAGCAGAACGTCTGCTTAACAGATAGTTTTGCTGTTGATGGATCACTAACTATATATGATGGTTCATTTTCAGGCCCTGCACTGTGGATTCAAAGCTAGCAAAAGCACCTTCCACAGTGAGTCAAGTAGCTGTTGACCAAAAAGGGCATTAAAAGACCACATGCAGCTCCATGAGTGACCCTGCAACACTTTCCCCAATACATGGTATGCAAATTCAATATGCACATACTTCAGGTGTATCATGCAAATCGAACCAAATACGCTACTAACTCGCACACTCCAAAAAGCAACTTAGCAATCATAGTTCTCTGGTTTTGTTTAAGACTGCACAACTGCAAATAGCTCCAATAAGTAGCAACATCAACTGAGAAAAGGAAGTCAAATTAAGTGATCCTCTAGTCCAGACTACTATAGGTTTATTGTGCACAGTCCATGCCTAGGTAGTTATGCTAAGACAAGCCTTCTCTTGTCAATACACATAACACCATTCTATGTCTTGGGTGACAAGAATTGCCCACAAATCTAAACAAAGCAAGAAGGAAAGAAAGCAGAGTGCCTCTCCCATCTACATGTACTACCTTGTTCCAGTTCATCCACGGCCCTTGCTTGGCATTTTCATTATAGTTGCTGAATGTCAGGGCAGTCCTTTAAAATGCTAAGAACTGACAACAGACTAGCTTCAAAAGAGAGATGTGACCTCCCAGGGTAAGGTTATTGCAGCAATTGTTTCAAATGCACACCATATACAGGTCTGCAAAGGCAGTTACAATCATACTGCTGGACAAAGCAGGAATGTAAAACAGAAGCTTCAAACCTCAAAAAGAAGACAACAACATGGAAAGTTTTAGCCAAAATATAAACTAAGTCCAAATCAACCTGGCAAATTCCTTTTATCTCAAACTGGGGTCTAACAACTAACATATTACAATCAAAAGACAGGACAACATGTAGCCATACTGGCAGACACACAGATAATATATTAGAGGATGTGATAACACCCAGACTCCAAATAATGAGCAGTCTGCACGGTATCCAGTTTAGCTGGAGATACAGTACACAAACTCTTACCCTGGCAGGTGCTCAGTTTAAGCTTCTAACCAAAAGATATAACTAGAATTATTATCCCCATACTCAAAACTGCTACTTACATAACACACAGAAAGAATAAGAGCAAACACGATTCAGAACTCAAGCCTTTTAATACATTCAGAAGCTTTCATTTGTTTGGGGCTACTTTCAAGAGCTAACTGTGCAGAAAAGTGATACCAGCCTGCAGGAAATGATCAGGTTCTGCAAACCACTTTCATTTTAGGAAGTCATGGTTTTGAAGAAGCCTTTGAATTGTAAGCATCCTATTACAGATACAATGTCCAAGATCCAAGTCTGAAAGGACAAAAAACTCAGATATGAACTTGTTTGCTTTCTAGTGCACATTAAATTAGATCCCTGCAACATGTTACCAGACAGTAAGGAAAAAACAATCAAGCAAAGCAAGGATAAATTGTGGGTACCATTGATTTCCTCACTTGTTTCCTGTCAAGCACTAGTAAAATTCTGCCATTACCAAGCGCAGGAGGATAGTGGGAATAAAAACAGCAGACAGGTAAGATTTACATTTTCAGATCCAGTCAGCTTAACTTACAATGCAAGTCTGAATTGCTCCACAACAGTTATAACACTTGCCCCTGTACTGTGAGTTAGCAGTTAGAAGGCCAGTCCTACCACATGGCCCAAGATATCAGCTGGAGCACAACAAGAGCTCTACACAGAAGGTCACACACGTGTTGATTGCCCACTCTGTTTCAGGGTGGGATGTGGAAAGTGCAGGGGTCGCATTTAATGTTTCTGTAAAGACTAATTTCCTCTGGAATTCAGGGAAAAACATCTTATTTCTATAGATGTCAATAGGTAGGTTTTCTACTCAGTTCTCTTAAGTGCTGAATCAGGCTCTTTTGAGAATTCTTTTCAACTGCTTCTAGATCATGAACATACAAAGCTTGAGTCCTTCACATAACAGTAAACTTACCTGCAGCACTCAAATCTCTACAGCTCATTCATCAAAAGCTTTCAGGTTCCTCTTCAGTGAGACCTCGCCTGTACTAACCCACTAGCACATCAACTTCAAGGCTGTTCTGAGTTGTCCCAGTGTTGTACTGGAGACACTGACAGTTGAGTGTCTTACGTTTATTACGTCTGTCACATTTACATGCTAAAAAAATTAAAAATCAAAAGACTTCCCTACTGCTAAGGGCGTATAGAATTAATCATAACACAGAATGCAGTGCCCAGCTCTCATTATGCAGATCTGAAAAGAAATGGGAAAAACCTTTACATGACCTAATCAGAGGACAACAATCTGTTTTCACTCCTGCTGCACCTGCTGCTACGCTGTCAGATGCCATCTGTTCCAGCTCTCCAGCCAGCACAACCTGAATGATAGAAGCCAAGCATCTCCAGAGAGGATATTTGCTCCCTACTAATGAGCACTTTTACTCTGGTATTCCTTGACCTAAGAATAACTGCAAGTATTTTAATACTCCATTTCTACTGCACAGACCATGATAGTACCACAGGTTTAAACTGTCACTACATCAGTCCTGATAGAAACTTACCCTCACATTTTCATGTCAATTGAGATAATGATGAAAGGGTGAGAACTGACGAGAAATGCTGAAAATCAGATGATTTAAGATTCAGTCATAAACATGCATTCCTAGCACTCCATAAATGTAAAACAAGTTGGGTAATTCAAATTGCAACAAAAACACTGGAACAGTTCTGCAACATAACTGAGCCCTTTCCTTAAGCCAAGAGATTTACAGAAAGACAAATATCTCCTTTACAGTGGTTATCACCTGGCTGGTGGAAAATTCCGCCATCTGTTATAATGCTCCTACTTGGCAGAAAATCAATGCTAGGCACTCAATTTCCAAAGTACAGTTATGTAAATTAGAGCTATTTACATAAATTCAGATTTAGGTTCACAAAACCCATTAGCATCATAATATTCAGAAAGATAACTGACTCCACAAACACCTAACAGCTAACATCAGATAGTGTTTTCCCAACAAATTGCTACAGTATCAGTGAATGAACCAATGCTACCTCAATTTTATTTCTATTTATTATTTTTTTAATAATCAGACCAGTAGCTTAGTCTGGATCTTGTTTCTAACAGACTTTCTACAGAACAAAAATATCTAAGATATATTACATGATGTCCAGGCTCTAAGGACAACCAGGGGCTGCAGAACTGACTAAGCCTGATGTAGCAAACCAGAGGAAAAGGCCCCAATGAGATAAATCACTTCCTAAAGAATGTGGCCATTTTAAACACCTTCTGTCAAGAAAAGCATCAGTAGTAACAGAAGACAAGCTTACACTGAACCATATTCTAAACAGTTTGTCTTTTAACATTATCCTTACACCTGTCTCTGACATCTTCATTTTCACATTTCTGACTTGGCAGTTCAATACAAGAAAGTCTCAAATCCAACATTACTATACTACATTATAGCTCTGTTTGGCTGGGATATTACACAGCAGATCAAGGTGAACTGCTGTAGGCTTGTTCCACTTTCTCTAGGGGCTACTTGTGTGCTATAAGGTGACTTGTTTGATGCTACAGCCCTGCCCATCTCCACAAATTTGTAGTTTACAGGATACCAAAACAGTCGCATTGCCCCCATCCCTCACACCCTGCCCATT
Source organism: Psilopogon haemacephalus (assembly GCA_013396835.1). NCBI lineage: Eukaryota > Metazoa > Chordata > Aves > Piciformes > Megalaimidae > Psilopogon > Psilopogon haemacephalus. The sequence continues at coordinate 207,572 of VWZI01019751.1, forward strand.
TAATTACAGGTTTAACCCAGGAAGATATTCTCATAGAGCTGTCACATTTCAAAGAAGCTGATGAGGTTGTCTGAAACAGTGAAATTCAAGTCTTTCCTTTCTACAACTTTATCTCTTAACCACACAAAGCCAGCTCTGACAGCAGGACTGATGTGTAACCCACACAAAGACAATTTTCCTCTTTAAACCAGAATGTCAAACTTTTCATTCAACTCTACTCCTTGTTTTGCTATCAACTAATTCCATAATATAAAATACTTTTTGGAAACTTAAACACCTAGAGAGGCTCGCACGGAAAAGAGGTGTGTATGTCTAAGCACACCACACTACAAAGCTGGCAACCAGCAATTTCATTGGACATTAAAGGTCTGGTCAATAGTTAATAGGATTGTGTAATTAAGTGTCATTTAGGATTTCTCCAGGTTGCTTAGCAACAGGTGAGCACATTCAAAGCCACAAATCATTTATCTATATGGAGTAACCAGCACTAGAAGCAGGTACTACTGCTGCATTAGACAAAAATCATGATGAAAACTCTTAATCTAGATCATGCATGTTAGAGGCATACTGGAAGTTAAACAACAACAAGCAAACCAAATCCAGTTAATTCCAACTCTCCACACCTTTCAAAGGACTATCATTTGCTAGTGCTGCTGACTAAGCTGAAGAGAAGCTGGTACCTGTCTGAACTACAATAAAAAATATTATGGAGAGAACAGTGAAACAAACAAGCTAAAGGTGCATCACTAGGTAAACTCCAGTGCCCATCTCAGCTGGGGATTTATGTTGTTACACCAGCTTGCTCTCAAGCAGAAGAGTAACATAAATCTTTTCAAGGAAATACTACAAGGTACCACTTAAATGTATATCATCTCAGTGTGATACAGCTTTAACCACTGGATGGCAACAAAAAAAGAAAAAACTCAGTTGCTGACCTCGAGGCTAAATTATGAAGCACAGAAAAAGCATCTCAAATAAGTAGGCAAATTTAGTCTCAAAACACTAATCTCATTCAAAAAACAGTTCCTACTTGCCTCCCATGGGGTGCACAAGTGGACAATGTCACAGGAAACAACAGCGTCACAGCAATGCAGCCTGTATTGCATACAGAAGGCATTACAGAACAAGTTGTGAGGTTACCATAGCAAGCATTTCTCATCAGTATGTCCTGCAAACATTAAAACGGCCTGTAAGATACATATTCACTAGGAACATCAAGCAGGCACTCTCCATCTGAGATGACAGCAGTGTGAAATACTAGATGCATGTGGACACAAAAACCTTTATTCATAATCTTCAAAAGCAACACTTAATGAACCATAGATCTGGCTCCTCAAACTTAACACAAACATTTCTCTACTCACTATAGTGACTAGTGTCTATTGTACGATAAACACAGTCTACAAAGACAAGGTCCAAGTTCAAGGGCACTTGAGGTGTCAAAAGGAGCTGGATCCTAAATAAAATAATCAGGCTGCATCCTTGGGCAAACAGCTTTCTCTGTGCTTAATTATCCTGATGTTGCAGAAAGGCCTCTGCAACACCTGAACCCCATTCTAAACATTTTTGAGATACACTGGTGAAGGACACTATTGGAAAGCTAGACACTACATCAACATACAGACCAGAAGAACCAACTTGGAAGCTTATCTATTTTCTAATCAATGTATCCAAGCAATCAATCCAAACTTAAGAACAAGAAAAACATTTTCATTACACAATGAAAAAATAATTCAGAATTAGACTCAACAGCACCCATACTAGTACTGAAAACCCCCTGTGCTTGCCAGTGGCAGATGGGAAGCCTTACTCAGCAGCAATGCACAGCTCTTTGGACACTGCAAGAACACAACTAAACAAACCATGAATTGCTGCAGGAGAGATGTCATTCTAGAAGTCAGCCTGTGTTTTTGCTGACAAACCTAAGTATGATCCATAAATTAATGGATGTGATGGAGTCTACCAGTTTGCAGACAAAATTCTGCACTTCTTGTTCAGCTTTGCCAAGCAAGAGAGATGAACTCTTATCATTCAGAATCTAAAGGAACAGTGATCATTTCAGAGAAATATGATTTCTAAAGCATGAAGATCAAACACAGAGAAACAAAACACAAAAGAAGAGTACCTAACACCCAAGTTAAGGTAGATGAGATCAGAAAGGAATGTTTATCTGGGAAAAGAAAAATACACTATGTAATATCACTGTAGTTAGAAGCATAAAGGCACACAGACAAAAAGCAAATTAAGCCTTGTTTAAAAGGAGAGGGGGAAGAAAAGAATCCAGCCTAGAAGAATCTTAATACCAAATTATTAAGTTTCCCACAGAACTCTTTTCCTTGCATTCTACCCTCAAACCAGTTTGCCTTCTCAAGTACTGGATCAGCTTTAGTGCATTTGGGTTTTTTCCTTCCTTCCTTCCTTTTTAAAGCTGTCTCATGTGGCTTCTAATTTCTACTTTGTATCTCAGAATCATCACTTCCATTCAACAACACAAAAAGCAGCAGTACAAAGAGGAGGATAGCATTTCTGCAAAAGCAGCAGAAGCACTGGAATCCTTGCTGAGAATTAGCAGCAAGAAACAGGTTTTATTGTTAAGTTTGTTCGTAGCAGATGCCCTATGACCACAATGCAACAAGTGTCACTTTTCAGTAGCTAAGTATCTGGAGCTCCCCTTTAAACTGCAAGCTAAGGTACTTAGCATTACTTTCTCAAAGTTCTGCTGTACTGTGCCACAGGAGAAAAATACTCAAACTTAGAAGATATATAGGTACCTAAGTTCTTTCTGACATTACACACATTAGCACACCAAGTTCCACATGCAGTTTATTACCTTTGTTTCAACAGTGTACCCTATAGATTCATGATAGGGGAAGTGAAATTTCTGCCTTCTCTGATTTCTCGCTAAGACTTTGCATCTCTTAGCTCCAAACTAAACACAGATATAAATTCCTATTATTTACTCCTCATTGCCTAAAAACAAAATCCAAAGAAACAAATCAGACATAACCTCTGGTACTTCTATACACCCAAAAGGCAAGCCTTGGGCTAAGAGCTACCTCACTGAATTCCTCCTTTGCCAGAACTCTGCCATTACAACTAGACTTGCACTTGGAAGTACAACCTGAAGCTCAGTAGCTGTTTGGGAATTTTTCAAGAGAAAACTTCACCTGCAGTAGATCAGTCAAAAGCAGGTTTAAACAATCTGATCACACTGCCCTTCAGAGAGCCACAAGTCTGTATGCTCAAAAATTTCTTTGAATTTCTTCATGCATTTCCAGAAGTCCACTTGCCAGCTGTTGAGAAGCTCTAACTAGGTATGTTAAGCAGCTCCAAAACGAATGGAGTATGCTTCATCTCCTCTCCTTTTTGTAATACAACAGTTCAGAGACTATCTCATATCCTGCTTCAGTTTGATGTAAGAAAAGCTGGAAATAATCTTGCCAGTACAGAAAAGTTAAGCAAGGCTCCTGTAAAGTAATTGCTCTAACACTAAGCTAAGGCTAACTGAGCCTAAATAGCAATACTTCATACCATCTCAAAAAGATAGTTATGTTGCATCTAGCATCACAGAAAAAGAACTGGCCCTTGCAAGCAATTTGACAGAAGTCCAAAGTGAAAATTGAGTTTCTCCAAATCTTAAACCCTTGAGAATTTGAGACATTCCTACCATTAAAACAAAAAAAAGTCCTAAATCAGACTGTTCTAAGCAAGCCTTCTCCTATACACAGGTGAAAGAGATTTTCTCATTTCTGAGTGGGTTTGTTCCAACCCTATTTACCCTACAATCTGTAGTTTTCTGTAAAATTACATTTCAAACATCCACATTTTATCCTCAACAGTGGTAGGATAGTTCTAGTCTGAATGGTTAAATGAAAGATTAAGTCAGCTTTATGCCTATATGGCTCTCCAGACTGCTTCATGAAAAAGTAGCTACTCAGACCCTATGATTTTGACATTAGAACAGGTTTTGTTTTGACATCCAAGAGCTGCTCCAACAACTCAAAGTTGGCAGCAGGTCTGGCCCTCTTCTCTTAGGTCTGCAATTTTTCCATTTGGCTCCACTGCAGCTTCTTAAAGTCAGAAGCAATAGCTACTCATAAGCAGAAGAGACATATCAGAACAATCCAAGCTACACAGATATTACAGTGAAATTCAACCTCACTCCTACTTAGACTAAAATCACCAGGATTAAGGTTTAACAAAATATTTTCTGCATGCCAAGCAACAGCTACCTGTAAAGAGTAAACTCTCACCTCTATCCATCTTAGCTAATTTCATGCATGAAGTTGATGCTAGCACTTAAGACTGACCCATCATTGCGTTGTTACTGTGTTAGATACTTCAAAATAAAACAGAAAGTTAGCCTAGTAGTCCCAAGTGAAATCAGAAAACAGTACAGAGCAATGCAGAGGAAAATTAAAGATGGCCACCAACATTCCAGAATGCAGATTTCACATTTGTCTCAGCAACAAATCAGGTTCATTACAGATCATTTGTGTTTGACTGAGAGTTCACAATATTCTAGCTCTCAAAGCTGTACTCCATCAGCTATGTTTTCCCAGAAGAGGTCCAGACTTCATACAGTGAAACTAGGACCTCAGATCAGTGTAATATTCATTACTTACAGTTTGGGGGATTCTTTTAGAATATCTGAAGATCAGACTTGGGAATTTTAAATTTTTTTCATTTGGTTGGTTTTTTAATCACTCAATGCAGTACCAAAGATTATCAAATCTCTTCGCAGTTTCAGCAAAAAGTCAGCAACTGCTTCAGGTCTGGAGATTTTATGTAGGCACCTGTACAACAGTATCCAGTTTTCTAAACAAAATTGTATTTTTAACCTTCAATTTAGTTCAGGCACAACAGACTACAGTCAGCATAATCATCAGCACCACCCTGCTAAGGCTCTACTTTAGTTTGATTTCCTCTTTGATTCTTCACCAGTGACATCACTTAGAAAGGCCCAGGTTCTAATATAGAAAATGTTTGAATTGCTGTGGTTTTCTAATTCAAAAAACAAACCATTTATATTAATCTTATGAGTGCTCTCTCAACAGATGCTACTGTTATGAACAAAAACATCCATATGTATGTATAGTAACATGATCTTCATTTTACTTTCCTCTGCATATGTTCACCTTACAATTTTCAAGGCTAAAAAGCAAATACTAGCTTTCTGAACCAATAAAGAGCTTGCTGTTCCATCAGGTGAAGATTTCATATTTAAAATTAAGACACTGAAAGAGTATCATCAGTTGTGTCAAACTCTATTGATGCTTTTGTACCAGCAGCAAAACGAACAGCAGAGTAGTAGGCTTATTATGAGAGTACAAGCAAGCCTTTTTCTGTATGGTTTTGATGTTTAAGACTCCAGATTTAAAGGATTCCACAGAAGATACTGATGTTTACACCTGACCCACACATACAAAGAAAATTTTGTCTACCAGGTCTTCTACTTTCACTTTAATAATGTTTTCTAGCCTTCAACATAAGGAGCTCACACTTAAAAGAATGCAACCTTGAAAAAAAACATAGTTGCCTAATTCACACAAGTCAAGCAGAGACCACTGTCCAGTGTCTGATGCAAATAGAAGCCTTTCAAATAGAAGATTTACATGTAAAGGTAAGACACATATTTGTAAAGGTTCCAATATTGATTTGATTCTTTTTCTAACAGATTTTGTGCCATTACACTTTCTAGCATGTTTTAACATTGCCTTTCAGGCAAACTAGTCCCTGGTACACAATTACGTCAAAGAAGTGGAGAGATTCTAATCACAAAGATGCTCTGTGAGCATAAGGATAAGATCTTAAGCATGTAAATATTTCGAAGTAGCCTTCAATGTAACTGTATAGTCCATCCATGGGGAGTTTTTAAAGCGAGACTCACAGCTTCACATTAAGTATCCTCAGTGAAACACTGCAAGAAAAGGTGAGCTCAGTTCACGGAATGTGGAGATGCTACCACTAGTACCACGGAAGTATCCAACAATATCACTAGGCTTGTTCTTTACAGAGAGGGAGTAAGAAAAGAGAAAAGTTGGTCTAAGAGAAGATCTCAGAAAAGGTTTGAAATGCAAGTTTTCATCTGTCAACTCAAGCACTTCTCTTTAGGACACCAACTTAAAAAGTCTTGTTAGATAAAAACAATTCAACATACAGACACCGTGTTTCATTTATGACACCTGGAAGCATTAGCTTTTAGAGCTTGGTAGCAGTGTCCACGTTTCCTCCTGTCACTCCTGGCAGGGAGAGCACGGGCTAGACAAAAATAGCATACACTGGAAAGATGGCGGCTTGCTGCAAATGCTGCTTTCGGCCAATTTTTAATTTAAAAGTATCACTTTCTTTGTTAAGTATACTTATCATGTGCCTGCAATCCTCGACACGAAAGGCCACCAGGTAAGGCCACTGAGAATGACTAACAGGAGGAGTAAAACGTATCTGAAAGATTGTCTGGTTTTCCTCCCCCAGGCCCATCTAGGGCCTCACAAAAGGCTAGAAAGTCTTCATTCATGCACTACTTCGCATTTAAATCTTGGCTTAATCTCGGCTAGAGCCAAGGTCATGCGGTAAGTCAGAGAAAGATACACGCTCTCCTCCTGGTCGATTTGTGAGGTTCTTCACTTACAAAGTTTGAGCACGGAAGACACCAACGAAGCGATACACCGGTACAGACGACCTCGCTATGTAAACACCCAGCATTGCTGGATCCATCTCTAGCTACAACTATTTAAAGGAAATACCTCGGCTACATGCAAGGCTTTGGGCTGCGCCTCATACCTAACTTTCACTCCTCTCATATAAAAACAAACAAGAAAAAAAAAAAAAANAAAACCCAAAACACCCAACAAAAAACCCCACCCCAACGACAACTAAACAAAAGCCAACCAACAAGCAAGCAAGACGAGCGGATGAAAATATACCAGTCTGTAAAGCCGAGAACAAAGCTCGCAGCTCCGCATCTCGACTAGCACAATGAAGGCCCGTCGATTCCCCATCCCCCATCTCCTCCCCCCGCAAATAACGCTCCCTTCCAGGTAACCGCTCGCCCAGCAGCGCACCACAGTGCCC
>VWZI01019751.1:218030-244115 GCA_013396835.1 Psilopogon haemacephalus
GGCCCGCCCCTTCCTCCGCGCCGCGCCGAGAGCCGGGAGCCGCCGCCGCGCTCCGCCATGCCGGTGGGTGCTGGGCCCGGGCAGCGCTGAGAAGGGCACCGGAGCAGGCCGGGCACCGGGAAGGGCCTGCGAGGGGCCGGGGGACGTGGTGGGGCTGGGCCCGGCGCCAGCGGAGGCGGTGGGGCGGGAAGGGCGCTGCCCGGTACGGGGAGGGGAGTCGGCGAGGTCTACCCCGGGAACCGGCGGCTTGGGCGTACAGCGCAGCCCGGGGTGGGACTCCTGCGCCGGGACCCCTCCTGCCCCGTCCCCGTCCCCGCTGCCCAGTTCCGATCTCTTCTGCTCCATCCCGATCTCTTTGCCATACCCCAGCCCCCAGAGCAGGCAGAGCATTTGTGAAAGAAAAATCGAGCAAACGCTGATTACACCGGGAAATGCTGATGGGAACCCCCTTCCCCATCTGCTTTCCCCGGTGAGCGGTGCCCATCAGGCTTTTAGCCTCTCGGTGTTGGGGTGCAAAGAGTGGGTTTGAATAGAAAGAAGTGTGGGTCGCGGGTATCAAATAACAGGGGGTTTGGTCGGGGTTGTTGTTTTTTGTTTGTTTGGGTTTTTTTTGGGGGGGTGGTTGGGTTTGGGGATTTTTTTGGTGGGTTTTGTTGTTTATTTTTTAAGGAAAGTTAAAAAAATAAAGCAAGAAAAGGAAATCAGGATCTGTCTGGTGCCAAAGTTTGAGCACAATGATTAGTATTATGCTAGAGTGTACTTTCGACGGCCCAGTGTTTCTCAGAAGAAGTGAAGGGAATGAAAATCCATCACTAATGTTCCCTGAAGTTTAGTTCTATTGGTAATTTTTATGAGTTTGTTATGCTGGGGACCAGAAGCCTGGTAGACAGATGATGATTAGGATTGGCAAGCACCAAGAACTGTGCAGACCAGGTCAGGACAGCGGGTAGCTGGAGGTAGGAAGCTTACATCTCACAAGCTCCCTAGGGCAGGTAGAGCAAGTCCAGCAGAAGCCTATGGAGATGGCAACCTGTGCTGACCCTAAAGGTGGCCCAGTCTCCAAAGGCAGCTCAGGATGATGCTGTGTGGGACAGCACAAGGACGCCATAGGGAGGAGTACCAAGAGCTCTCAGTTTGGCTGAGGATCCCCTACTGATTTATATGGACCTTTTGGTGGGGAAGGATTTGAACCCACCTTACAAAGGAAAAAGGCAAAGCGTGGAGGAATAGTGCTTGTGGTGTGTTGCCAGCTGTGTCTTCCCTGATGCCTCTCCTGCCTCTTTTCAGAAACACGAGTTCTTTGTGGACATGACCTGCGAAGGCTGCTCCAATGCAGTCACCCGTGTCCTGCACAGGCTGGGAGGTGAGTCAGTGCTGGGGGCAGGGCAGTCAGCTTGTTGGAGCAACACCAGCTCTGGGGCAGGATGTCAGTGCCCTGGAGTCCTCTGTCCTGCAAGGGCAGCACTGTGGGTGAAAGCTGAAAGTGGCTGGTTGGAAACCTCTGCTGCCTGCTCTGCTCTGAGCCTGCTGCTCAGTCAGCGATGAGTCGCTGGTTGTCCACAGGACTTGGGTGACCTCTTGAAGAAGTGTCAAGGGAGGGTGGAGCTGCCATGGCTGCAGGTGGCTGTGAATCAGCAGGGCCAGGGCCTCATCCAGAATCTTCTGAGAACTACACTGGTAGACCCTTGCTCAGGCTGCCAGAAGGAAGGGAGGTGAATGTCCTGCCAGGCTTTGTTCCCATGGAGGCTTGGGGTATCTGTGGTGTTTCCCTAGATGTGTCATCAGCATCAACATGAAGAGCCATCACAGTGCAGAGTTACTGAGCAGAGCATTTGGTGGTTGCCTGCACAGGCTGTTTTAAATACCTGGAAAATTATAACCCATACCTCCTTTGTGCTGGTAGTACCAAGAAAGAAGGATCTGCCCCAAACTCACCGCTTGTGAGGATGTGTCATCCTGCTCCCCTGTCCTCCCCAGGTCAAAACTGCTTTTGGTCACCAATGTGAAAAGCTTGCTGTTAGCACTGACCCTGTGCCTTGACCCTGTCCTAATGCTACACTAACTCCATCATTATTCTGTCTGTGCTAAACCACAGCACAGGCTGAGCTGGTTGGGAGATTATAGTGGTTGGTTTAAATTCAGCTCCTTCTGATTACTGCATGAGTGATTGTGTTGATCCAAGGTGAGGTGAGCACACTAAAGCAGTTGAGAACCTATGCTGCCCAGGGCAGATCTACAGGAGGTCTGGCTTCCTTAGTATCATTGCTGGCAGGACACCAGTTTGGTTTTGCTGGCTGGTGGTGGCATCAGGGTTTGCTGGCAGGTGGCACATGTACCTTTGAGTCATGGCCATGGTGTGCTGCTTAGCTTACTAGGTAACTGCCCAGCTTAGCCTAGGACAAGTAAGCACAAATTTGGAGCAGAATTGTGTGAGGGTGAGCTTTCCCCTGCCCACACCATTTGGCTGCTTCCAGTTCTGCAATATTTTTGCATTTCCTTGTAGGTGTCCAGTTTGATATTGACCTGCCCAACAAGAAGGTGTGCATTGACTCTGAGCACAACGTTGACACCCTGTTGGAAACCCTAAAGAAGACTGGAAAGAATGCTTCCTACCTTGGGGAGAAGTCTGCACAGTAGACTTGCCTGGTGTGAGGAGGCTAGGTATATACCAGGTGTATGAAATGCTGAAGAGATCTGAGCTTTTTTTTCCAGTTGTCCCAGTAAAACAGGCTGCTATTTGGGAAGCACAAATTAGAAAAGGTCTTCAGCCAACCCTTCTTATCAGAGAAGCAGCAGGACCATGTACAGCCAGCAGCATTTCAGTGAGCTACTCTGGAAAGCCCATGTGATGCCTACCATGATTGTAGTGGAGAGGTAGAACACAGCCTCTGTACCATTCCCAGGTGAACCTAGAGCTGGCCAAAATATATCATGCATGAGAACAAATCACAGAGACATTTGCCCCCTGACAATGCCAGGGAGGGTAATGGGACACAAAGACCCCTGTGGGTACATGGTGCAGGGGGTTGGGTATTAGTAAAAACCTCCAGCATCTGGTTCTGTTGATCTTGCTGTTAATTCTCCACTAAACTCAAGGATCCCAGAAGAGCAGCACCCTGCTACCCTCATGGACATAGGATGTTTGGTTTCAGAATAGCTCCCAGCACACAGAGCCCCAGGCCAGGTGGACCTCTGTCCCACAGAGCACCTGATTGTGACAGCCTGTTGGTTTTTCTAGGATCCCAGCACTATGAGGACTCTTTCCTGACTGAAATCTTTGTGTAGACAGGGTTCAATTTGAGTGGAAAAGAATGAAATGGAAGGAGGGAGCTGCCTGCTCCCTGCACGTTCTGTTCTTTAGTGTCCAGATATACTTTAGTGCATCTCTTCAGAGCTTGTTTCTGCCAACGGTGCTTTTTATTCCAGTAGCATCATTTTAAAATGGTCTGGTTTGATCCTCACAAATGCCCAGCACAGATTGACTGAAACCAGTTGATGCTGATTTCATTCCCAGACAGTAAATTAAATCGGAGCTTAACACCAGCAACAGTTATACAGATAGAAGAAAGAGCTGAGCTGATGCTGATGCGTGTGTGCAACAGAGCTGCTTTTATTTTAACAGACTGACTTAAGAGATGTAAAATGTGCAGTTGGTATCATTTGAGCAGGCTCTCAATACTACTTAGCTTAAAATCAACTTTAGTTGGATAACATTGCTATTGAAACAGGGAGAGGAACATGCTCTGAATTGATTGTGCCTCAAATAGTTTTGAGCTCGTAGTGCTGACTGCAAGAGCTGGTTTCAACTTGCAGGGACTTGTGGACTACGTCCAAAATGCCGACAGAAGTTAACCATTTCAGCAAGTCCTGTGGACATGGCCCTGGCTCTGTGTTCCCACCATTTTCCTTACATTATATCAGTTGGGCAGTCAGTTCAGCTGATCGACCTGGCAGAACATTTCTCTCAGTCTTTTTTGTTTTCCTGTTGGGTTTTGAGTGAAGCTATTTGACTTAACCCAAGAATTGCAAGATCCAAAACAAAAGAGAGGGGTAACTGGTGAGAATACTGCCCAGAGAGGAGGTGGGGGGGGAAGCAACCCTTCCCCAGCCTATCTCCCTCTGCTGGAGCAGTCATGTCCAGGCTGGGAACTCTTCTCCCAATCCCTCTTCTGAGCTTTAAGAAATGGCTCTAACTGTCTCTCCAGTAGGCAGTTGTCACACTGCTCTGCTCCACCTGGCCATTAGTGTCACTTACAGACCCTTTACAGGGCTCCCCATTTACTGGCATGTTAAGGGCTGCCCATAAGCACTTCCCTGCTGTGTCCCTGGCAGGCACAGGTGGTGATAGACACACACAGGGCTTGTGGGCTTTCATGCTGATGACCTGTGGCATTTGATGCCATGCTCCTTACTCACCATTCCAGAGCAGAGGGGTGACAAGTCCTTGCTAGTAGCTTGCTGCTAGATCCCTTCAGCTGTCATGGAGGCGGGGACGGGGAGAAAAAAAAAAAAAAAAATCACAAAATGTAAGGTTTCCAGCACATTTGCATCCGTAGGGAATATTTTTAGGGCTTCATCTCTGACAGGAGGGAGGGCAGTGGGCTGTGATCGGGCTGCTGGGGTGGATGCGTACCTTCGCGTGGTGGCCAGCAGAGGGCGCCTTCGGCTAGCGTTGCCTGCTGCCTGCTTCGCGGCGCTTTCCCCATTCATTCCTTTATTGATTTATTTTGCAGGAACTCAAACATGACTTCAGAAAAAAAAAAAAAAAAAAAAGGCTTAATTGTTTACATCTCTTCCAATTCGCTCTGTCATTTGGCCTTTACTGCCCTGCCAGATGTCGGAAAGCGGAGGGCTGGCAGGAAATTGGCTGCGTCTTGGGCTTCGCAAGTGGAGAAGTCTAGAGAAGGAGGCTATGTGCTGTTTCTAGTTGCACAGTAAATGCAGGTGCTGCTTCTATCTTCCAGTGCATGTCTGTGTGTCTTGTGTGTCTTTGTATTGCTTTCTGTAAAAGATGTGGGTCTGCAGGATGGGAAACTCCCCATTACATGTGAGAGAAGTCTCCCAGCAAATTGCAGCTGTTTTTAGTTGACTGCAACCTCTGCCTGAGGGATGTGTCTCTAGAGAACAGAGCCTGAGTGTCACTTAGGTTTAGGGAGTCAATATCTTGGTAGATGTCTCTACCGTAGAACAAACTTTCCATTTGGGGTGCAAGTGGTGGAAAGAAGAGACCCTTGCAGCCCTTGTAAAGCAAGGATAACCAAGTGGCCTTTTAAGCTAGATGGAGCCATGAGGCAGAAGTGTGCATATCTAAATGTCACCCCTGTCTGGGGCTAAACTATAGCAGTTGTTCTAACAGTGATCTCTCACTAGCTGAGAAGGGAGGGTTTGTAAAATAAGAGGACTGAATGAAAACAGATTCAATAAAACAGCAGAACTAACATCAGTACTCATGCCAATGAAAAAAAGAATACAAAGTTAGATTCAGCTTAGGGAGTGTCCAGCAACCACAACAAATGGGAGAGCAGTCCTTGGGAGCTGAGTGTTAAGCAAGCACCTTAGGGATGGCAGCTCTTGAGAGGAGCATGAGAAGGGTCCCTGTCCTCAGCAAACTTTCCCCTTTATATTGAGCATGACATTTATGGTCTGGGATACACAAGGGGGCAGCTGCCCTGACTTTTATTTCTCCCATCTTAAGCTCCTGGCTGACCCAAAACTGCTAACAGCCTTCAGCTCATGAAACAAGGACAGTGCAGAAGAGAATGGCTGTGCTGATGAGAAATGCAGAAGGGATGAAGGAAGGGCGTGGGAGCCTCTCCAAAGTCTCTTATTTGCTGGCCCAGTGACCAGTGTTACAGCCTGTACTGTTGCCCTGCTTGGCTCCCAGGTTTGTAATTCAGGTTTTCAGCCCAGTGAAAGGATTGCACATGTCTGTCCCAGTCTGCTGTCTCCTGCTTCACCTGGGGGCTGTTGTCTATGCGTGCAAGTCACATGTGACTTACTCTACAGGAAGGAAAAGCAATGGAAGTTTGAAGAAGCAGGTTACTGTTTAAGTGATTTTCCACACTTGGACACCAAGGTGACTCTTGACAAAGTTACAATTTATTCCTTCCTATTGTGGTTTAGGACTTGAAAGTCTTTTTGTACCACAGACCTAAAGACACCTCTGGGGGTCTCGTGTGAGTGAATTAATCTCTTTTCCTAGCCCCCTGCCCCTTGTGGTCTGAGCTACTGTTTGCCAGTGTTAGTTATTTACTGCTTTCAGCTTCATCCCAGGCTTGGCCAGTGTGTTAGCCAGCAGCTGGTTGTCCACTGCTGCAGTGGCAGTGGGCTGGCTGGGGGAGGATGTGTGCTGTTGGTTTGGCATGGAGCTGGATGGCACACAAGGGCCTTGGAGCCAACAATCCATGTGGCTCTTGCTGTCTGCCAAACTGGCAGTGTGGTGCCTGCAGGGGATAACTCCCACTCCATCCTGCTGTCCTTGATGTCTGGGCTTCAGCTGGTGCTTGTCCACACTCCCCTGGCTGCTCTGCTCCCCTGAACCATCTATTTTGGTTAAAGCCTGCTTATCTCTGAGCCAAAACAAGGAAAGATATCTACCCACAGACAGCCAAGAGGTTCATGCAGATATCTGAAGTTTCAGCACCCATCTGCAGGGCTGCAGTCTCCCAGGCCTCCTCTCCACCATTCAGCTTGGCTAGAGGGACTGGACACTGCTCCAAGTTCTTGCCTGCTGCAAAAAAAAACAGCACTGCAGCTTTGAGTGGAAATCAGCTGCACTGACAAGCTATGATCACCCCAGGCTGGCTGCAGCGTGGTGGGAATACTGCCTAGAGCTGGGGGGGGGAGCAACCCTTCCCCAGCCTCCCTCCCTCCACTGGAGCAGTCATGTCCAGGCTGGCAACTCTTCTCCCAATCTCTCTTCTGGGCTTTAAGAAATGGTTCTGTCTCTCCAGCAGGCAGTTGTTACACTGCTTTGCTCCACCTGGCCATTAGTGTCACTTACAGACAGGGGTCCCCATTTACTGGCATGTTAAGGGCTGCCCATAAGCACTTCCCTGCTGTGTCCCTGGCACTTGCTTGGTGCTGGAGACTGTGTGTGTGTGCAGGGCTTGTGGGCTTTCATGCTAGTGACCTGTGGCATTTGATGCCATGCTCCTCACTCACTGTTCCAGAGCAAAGTAGTGACAAGTCTGCACAGGCCACCTCTTTTGTGCCACACCCTGAGGATGCTGATGGCAGTGAGTGGTTGAGAAAGCACCAAGGGCTCCTGTGAGCCTTGCTTCAGCCTGCATTTGGTGGCTGGAGTACTCAGACTCTCCCATCACATGTCTCTCCCTTTTCCTAGCCATTGAGAAAGGAAGGGAGCTGCTAGGGTTTCTCCTCCAGCCAAGAAGAGGGAGGTGCTGTGATGGTCACTAAGCCCAGCACCATGGAACCAGGATAAGTCCCGTTAGAGCAGGGCTGGATGATGACCAAGCTGCTTTTTGTGCTCTCCACCAAAAGCCTATCAGGACCCTCCCTGGTGTTTCTGCTCCTCCAACAACCTTGTAGGCTTAATCAGGAGAACAGAGTGTTTCAACCAGGCAAGCTACAGGACACTCTGCCTGCTTTCATTTGCTCTGGATAAGATAAGGTGTTTGGTCCTGTCTCCAGGACAGTAAGCACAGGAGGCTTTACACCAGCACTGAAGCAGTGGCTCTGCACAAGCCCAGGATGCCTCCTAAGAGGCCACCTCTCCCTCAGACATGCAGCCAGAGCTCAGTAATGACACCCTGTGACAGTCCTTGCTTTGGTGTGTGGGCTGCTTTTGGGCTGGTCACAGCTGCACTAGGAAAGCTAAGGCAGGATGCTCAAGCCTGAGCAGAGGAGTAGACCTTCAGGGTGGTTGTCCAGGAGACTTATGGAAAAGCTATTGGAGAAAAAGCCAGCTCCTTCATACAGCATAAAATGATAAACCAGCTGGTACCTAAGCAGTCTCCTTGCTCCACCACTGCCTAACTTCAGTCTGCAAAATCTTCATTCATCAGGTTGGCCTGAAATAGTCCCCCAGGTTGCATGCCATGGAGAGGGAACCCAACAGGGCTGCACAGGTAACATGGTCACAGTAGTTTCCACAGGAAACAACGTGCCAGACACTGAGGCTGTGAGGCTGCTTTCAGACAAGGAAATGCTCAGTTTGCAATGCAAACAGGAAAGGGTGGCCCTTGGAAAAGGAGCTTTCCTGTACCACAGACACCCTGGCTCTGCAGGACAGCCCAGTGACCTGCTGGAAGAGGAAGGTGTCAACCCTGCCAGCTGCAGCACAGGCAGCTGGTGAGCTGCAGTTCAGCTGACTGCTGTCTATGGAGATGTCCTGCCAGCAGCAGCAGTTTGCTTCTGGCTTCTTCACAAGGTTCTCAGCCCAGCTCCATCTGACCAGTGACAGTCCATGAATTGCCTCTAGCTGCTACAGCAGTAAGAACTGGGCAAAGCCAGAGGAACAGGCTTTGAAAATGAGAATGGGAGAGGACGAGAGAGGACGGGAGAGAACGGGAGAGAACGGGAGAGAACGGGAGAGGCCAGAGTTGGAAGATACCTCTAAGATCATCGAGTCCAACCTATCACCCAGTCCTATCCAATGACACTAAGTGCCCCATCCAGTCCTTTCTTGAACACCTCCAGAGTCAGTGACTCCACCTCTCTCTAGCAGGAACTTCTTCCTAACATCCAGCCTATACCTCCCCTGGCACAACTTGAGTCTGTGTCCCCTCCTGTTGCTGGTTGCCTGGGAGAAGAGACCAACCCCCACCTGGACACAGTACTCAAGAGTACTCAAGTACTCTTTCCTCTGCCTCAACATCTCCTTTGCCCTCCCCTCCTCCATGGTGTTTCCAACAGCAGGTGTTTGCCTTTATCACTCCCCTCTTGTTGTGTTTGCATCATTGCCATCCCTATAGCACCAGGTGTCATTTTCCACCCAGTGCTACCTTCCCCAGCTTTTAAAACCAAAATCTGATTTCAGTGGAAAAATCTACAGCCTCCAAAGCCCAGTCCTTCAGCCACAAAAGAAAAAAAAAAAAACCTGCCTTGGATATCCCAGAGCTGCCTTAAGCACCACTGGCTTTTTGCTGCTTTCTAATTAGGAGTTGACAGGCAGGGAATGATTTTAGCCAAAGGCACTCAGCTGAACCACCCAGTAAATGAGAGAACTTCCAAAATAGCACCACAGGCTGCAGAAAGCAGGCAAGGGATGGGAGATTTCCCCCTCCTTGCTGCCTGCAAACAGTGATCCCTGATGGCTTGGAGAGGCAAATTGCTATGAAATTTCTGGGTGGGAAAGAAGTGTTCAGTTTGCAACAGTCTCAGGAAACCCTCAGCGTGGGGCCTGAGCCTTAAAGATTGTTGCCCAAGGGATTCATTACCAAAAGGTCCCTATCTTTTGGGTCTTCTGGTCTTATTCTGCTCTTAAATGTTTGCTATAAGAAACAACCCACCCCCACCCTTGTGTTTCTACCTTTGCTCACTGAACTCTCTGCTCCCAGTAGCCAAATTGGGATCTGGACAAGCACCAAGACTGATGCTTTAATTGCAGGCAGGATCATACCCTTGTGCTTTTGGCCTCAACGTTGCCTTGACCAGCTGCAACTTGAGCTAGAGCCGTGCAGGTGGACCTAGAGTTCCCTGTCACACTATGCCGGGTATCTGCTGTCATAAGCATCAACCTAAGTGCTCACATATCTGTGAGGATGGAGGCCAAAATACTGGAACAGGGAGATGATGTGGTCCCCTGGAGGAACTCAAGCTCTCAAACTAGCTGGGAAAAGCATGGACAGGCCTTGAGCCACATGTTCTAGTGAGAGGTGTCCCTATGGTGGGGTTTGGAACTGGATGAGCTTTGAGGTCCCTTCCAGCCTAAACCATTCTATGATTCTAGGTCTATCTGAGTTAGATGTGCTGGTCTTGCACCTTTTCAATAAGGTCTATATGATGGGGGGTTGGAACTGGGTGATCTTTGAGGTCCCTTCCAGCCTAAACCATTTTATGATTCTAGGTCTGTTTGAGTTAGATGTGCTGGTCTTGCATCTTTTCAATAAGGTCTGTATGGTGGGGGGTTGGAACTGGATGAGCTTTGAGGTCCCTTCCAGCCTAAACCATTCTATGATTCTAGGTCTATCTGAGTTAGATGTGCTGGTCTTGCACCTTTTCAATAAGGTCTATATGATGGGGGCTTGGAACTGGGTGATCTTTGAGGTCCCTTCCAGCCTAAACCATTCTATGATTCTAGGTCTATCTGAGTTAGATGTGCTGGTCTTGCACCTTTTCAATAAGGTCTATATGATGGGGGCTTGGAACTGGGTGATCTTTGAGGTCCCTTCCAGCCTAAACCATTCTATGATTCTAGGTCTGTTTGAGCTAGATGTGCTGGTCTTGCATCTTTTCAATAAGGTTTACAAATACCCTTCCATGTAGTGAGGCCACAGATGGGCTGAGGCCACTCTGCAGTGGGAGATGCACTGAGCTGTGCTGATGCTTGCTGCACTGAGATACAGAGCAGAGTTGGGGACCCTCGCTGCTTCCCACTGCCCTGTGCATACACACAGATTCCCTGCCTGACCATCACAGGCAGCTTCCCACATTTCTAAAGCAGCAAAACACACAAGGGCCTGCCAGGCTTCCACTGGGGCAGCATAAATAGAAAATAAATAACAATCTGCAAACCCCAGGCTTAATTAAGCACCTCAAGAGCAGGAAATGTGCACATGTGTGCTGGCCAGGGCACAAATATTTTCTTTCTGAGCTGCTTTCTCCAAGGGTTCAGCAAGGTGATGGAGGCTGGGTTACAGAGAGAGGGTAGCAAACAGCTTCCAACCCTCCGGAAGGCAGTGGGCACAGGGCACTGCTGTTCTGCCTCCTTCCCTGGTGCTCCAGCCCTTGGCTTTCACCTCCTGTGGTATATACTGAAGCTATTCAGTCATTTGGCTAAAAGCAGATGGGGAGAGAGGGAAAACAAAGTCAAATGAGAGGGAGAAAGGGAGCTTTTGTGCAGCTTCTGTTTGCAAGAGACAGCCCAAGCCCCTTTCAGACTAAGGTTTGATTTACTGGGCCCTGGAGAGCTGAGATTCACAACCCCACAGCTGCTGCAGGCAGTCACATTTGGGGGCAGCAATAGGGAGCAGGTAAGGAACCAGCTCAGATGAGTGAGCCTCTCCCAGTGAGGGACACATGGGGCAGGGTATAAGGTCTGGGGACAGCAGAACTGCTCTGTGACTGTTCTGCTATGTGCACTTGCCCCAGGTCACCTGAAAGGCACAAGGGAAACTGGGAGACAGGAGCCTTCAGTCTGCCCTTCCTGCCATTGTCCTTCTGTTCATCATGCCTCTTCCTGAGCACCTTCCAAAAGACTTCTGGGTGCTACCTAAATGGCTTCAGGTTTTCACTTCATCAGTTCAGGCCAGCGGGTTGCAGAGAGATGCTGTAGCACTTTGGATTTCCCCATAGTTCCAAGTTGGTCCTGAATTCTCAGGGCAGGACCATCTCCATGGAGAAAGACCTTGGAGTCCCAGTGGGCAGCAGGTTATGCATGGGATAGCAATGTGCCCTTGTGGCCAAGAGGGCCAACTTTATCCTGGAGTGAATTAAGAAGTGTATCCAGCAGGTTTAGGGAGGTTTTCCTTCCCCTCTACTCTGCCCTGGTGAGACCACACCTGGAATACTGCATCCAGTTTTAGTAAGAAAGAGAGGGATCTGCTGGAGAGAGTCCAGTGGAGAGCTACAAGGGTGATGAAGAGAGATCTCTGCTCTGAAGAAAGACTAGGACAACTGGGGCTGTTTAGTCTGGAGGAGAGAAGGCTCAGAGAGGATCTTACCAATGTCTATGAATGTCCAAGGGGTGGTTGTCAAGAGCTGCTTGAACAGAGCAGGAATTCACACTGCCCAAATACCCTTTTGCCCCATTTCAGATGAATCAAATTCCTCTGCTCCAAAGCTTGTTTGGCAGTGGGCAGAGCTTGGCCCACAGAAGCCAGAGTCAGCATGGAGCACAAAGCTCAGGAATCACAACAGGAGCACTGCCTTCATCTGCTGTGCACAGCTTCAGCAAAAGCCAACCCACACAGCCATTGTCAGGGTGATCCCCTTGATAGCATCACAAGCCTGAGTGGGACATGAGGCTCTCGTGAGGGCAGACAAGGTCAGTGTGGGGGTGCCTGGGGTGCTGCTTGCTCAGGACAGCATTATAGGGAGCAGCCCTGGTGTCCCTGGGGCTGGCAAAGAAGACACAGTCAGATTTGTGTTCCACTGATGACTATCCCCACTTAGCCCATATCTGGGGCTAAACATCACCCAATCACCCCTCTCCCAGTTGGGAAGAGGCACATGAGAGGAGACCTTTGGCTTGAAGTGAAACTTGATTAAATAAAAGAGCAAAACTAATAGCAATGCTAATGCCAATATAAAGTACACGTGAGCCATACTCAGCCTAGTGGGTGCACAGCAGATCTGTGCTGCACTGCTGATTTTCCCCACTCAGCCCATACCTGGGGCTAAACATCACCCAGTGACCCCTCCCCCAACTGGGAGGAGACCTTTGGGTTGAAATGAAAATTGATTAAACAAAAGAGCAAAACCAATAGTAATGCCAATATAAAGTACACATAAGCCATACTTAGCCTAGTGGGTGCACAGCAGATCTCTGCTGCACTGCTGATTGTCCCCACTCAGCCCATATCTGGGGCTAAACACCACCCAATCACCCCTCCCCCAGCTGGGAGGAGGCAAATTTGAGGAGACCCTTGAGTGTAAATGATTAAATAAAAGAGCAAGACTAATAGTAATGCTAAGGCAAATATAAAGTACACATAAGCCATACTCAGCCTAGTGGGTGCACAGCAGATTTGTGCTACAATATCCGGGGCTAAACATCACCCAATGACCCCTCCCCCAGATGGGAGGAGGCAAATGAGAGGAGACCCCTTGGGTTGAAATGAAAATTGATTAAGCAAAAGAGCAAAACTGATAGTAATGGCAATATAAAGTACACATAAGCCATACTCAGCCTAGTGGGTGCACAGCAGTCCCAACAGCATAACAGTCCCCAGGAGCAAGACATCTCTGCAAAGCCCTCCAGTGAGGAGGAAATGCAAGACAAGAAGAAAGAGCACGAGAAGCCCCAACCCTCAGCAAACCTCCCCTTTTATAGTGAGCATGACATTTATGGTCTGGGGCACAGCTGTAGCTAGTTTGGGGCAGCTGCCCTCACTGCTTCCCTCCCAGCTTAAGCTTCTGGCTGAGTCAAAGCTGCTAAGAGCCTGCAAACCATGGCCAGCCTGGGGTGTATTCCCAGCAGGACCAGCGTGCAGACCCACAGAGAGAGCCTATGATCCTTCACCTTTTAGCCTGCCTCGTGCCTCAGCTGAGCTGCTGGGGGTCAGTTCTTTACATGGAGTGAAGAGCTTAGTGTCTCCCTTTGATGGGGAAAACCTTGATACTAATATCTGCATCTATACTTACTGTTTTGGGGTTTTTTTTTTTCCTACCCTGCTTCCCCTGCCTCTGACCAGTGCTACATGCTTGTGCCCTCCCAGGAGCAGTCAGCAGTGCAGGCAGCTTGGTGGGAATGCTCCAATTTCCAGGACAACTGGATGGGACTGAGTCCAGAGAGTCCTCGACTCACAGTGCTGCTCTTATTCTTCCAGCTTCCTCTCCATTTGCCTTCTCAATTCAGCCTGTACTTTGCCAGGGGAGAAGCCAAAAAAAAACCAAAAACAAAAACAAAAAAGCAGAGATGTGGCACATCCAGAGTCCTCCCTGCTGCCTTTACAGCTGCTAGGGGGATTTTTTAGCTTTCCAGTTTCAGAAGCAGCCCTCCAAGCTTGCCCTGCCCTGAGGTGAAAACATGTCAAAGTAGGATCAGAGCAAGAGTGCAAGAAGCCAAGAGGCTGTGTGCTGAGATCTTGGCTCCTCACCAAGGGTCCATGTGCTGAAGGCAGGGACATGTATCCCCAGGTAAGGATCACCATCCTTTGCCACCAGCACTGGCCACCCAGGGCTACCTTCACTATGAACCTGCTGGTGGCAGTTGAAGCTACAACTCCTGGTGTGTCCCGAGGAAGAACACAAGTGTGGGGTCCTTGTGCTCCACCAACTCTCTCAGCTAAGTGTGTCCTAATCCCTCCTGCCATTCACTTGCTTCCCTCCTCCCTGGCAGAGCCAGGCTGTCCAAAGATCCTCTAAAGAAGAACACAAGTGCAGCATCCTTGTGCTCCACCAACCTTCTCAGCTAAGTGGTTCCTAATCCTTCCTGCCATTCACTTGCTTCCCTCCTCCCTGGCAGAGCCAGGCTGTCCAAAGATCCTCTGAAGAGGGTCTCAGTGTGCCAAGTGGAATGCCCAGTGGCTCACCAGACAGCTCAGCAGAGAGGCTGCACTAGGAAAAAGCCAGCAAACATTCCCCATGAGCTGCCCAGAGCTCCAACAAACAGCAGGGGCTGCACTTGGGATAAGGCTGGAAGAGCCACTTTGAGGCAAAGGCAGCTGGGAATGCACCAGCACCTCTCCCTGCCATGGAAAACAATAGGCCCGACCCAACATGGGAGGGGTTTCAAATTCATCCCTAGGGTGAGATAATAGAGAAACCCTCCAGCTGTTTTTTTCCAAATCCAACAGAGGAGCTGCCAGCAGCTGCCAGAGGAGAAAACTCATTTGTGTGTGCCTGCATAAAAATGGAAGCCAGACTGTTGCTCCCCACGCCTGGCATTGTCTCTGTGGCCCCTGGCTGGGCAGCAGCTCAGAGAGTGGGGAGAGAAAATGTCCTTGTCCCATGCTGAATGAGCCCTCCCAGGCTGGCAGAGCAGAGTTTGCTCCCAGGCCATGGGTTAGTGTCTGGACCCCACCCCCTGACACATCAGACTGGAGCTGTGCTCCAGATGCAGCCATCAGTGGGGGCAGGCAGGTTAGCACAGGAGAAAGGATGCAGAGAGTATCTTTGGGCTGGTCTGAAATCAAGCTGCTGAGGCAGGTGGCACCACCAATGCTCACTTCTCACCCCTGCAATGTTCTGGTTATTCTTTGCAGATCCCCTGATACAATTCACATTCACCAGCCCTCAGCATCACACAGAAAGAATCCAGAGGCTTCTCCCCAGGGCTCCCATTTCAGGGCAGAATATTTTCCATCATTTTTTTTCCCCTAAAAGAAAAGCTTAAAAGGGAATTCTCCAAGTTTGGGGGTTTTTCTTAAAGCTTTGGTTCTGGTCTTTCTGCTGATAGCAGGCACAGGGCACACAGCATGGGGAAATGCTGCTAAGTTAGTAGAAGGCCTCCAGAGAGGGACCCAGCTCTGGGCCAGGCATGGGATGGAAAGTCACAGCACTTGTTCAGGGCCCTGCATGACCTTGCTATTCTGGGGCTGACCACCTCCCACCTTGCCCCAAGCCCACAGACATGGTGCAGCATCAGCCCCAAGCCTTCCCACAGCCCAGCAATTCCTTGCCCGCTGTGCTGCTCCTGCCCACAGCAGCAGCTCTGCCAGAGCCTGCCCAAGCTGGATGGTGGTTTTTGAAGGGAAGTAAACAAGTCTCAGGGATGAATTGAGGTCCCCAGAACTCATCTCACTGAAGCAGTGATGGGTGAGGTATTTTCTGCATGTGGCCCTCATGTGGCAGCTGTGTTCTCACCCAGCTAAGGGAGCTGTGTTCTCTTGGTTTCTTTAGCCCTCTGACCATAGAATCATAGAATGGTTTAGGTTGGAAGGTGTGCTGGTTTGAACTAATTGGAGGATTTGGATGAGAAAATTAGGCTATAGGCTGAGAGAGGAAAACAGATGATGCTACTTCCCTCAGAGCTCTACTGAGAAAGAAAGAAAAAAAAATTGTTTCAAGAGTTGTAACCCAAATATAGATTAGGGAGACTGCTTCAGGCCTCTCTGGGCTGTGGCTGCTCCTTGCATGGCTCCGTTGTCCTGCCTTTTGTAGCTGATTCTTAATAATTCCACTGACTTCTTTTCT
The DNA here is from genome assembly GCA_013396835.1 of Psilopogon haemacephalus. Lineage (NCBI taxonomy): Eukaryota > Metazoa > Chordata > Aves > Piciformes > Megalaimidae > Psilopogon > Psilopogon haemacephalus. The sequence continues at coordinate 234,012 of VWZI01019751.1, forward strand.
ACTGCTATCCCCCCTGGCTGATCTACTTTCACCTATCTGCTGCATCAACAGATGGTGAGATGAGACTGGGGAAGGGGGGAAAGGTGGTAGGGGTGGTTAGAAACCCCTCTTAGGGATTTTGATCTCTGGGAGGGCTGTGGTGTTTCTGTATTACCTTTTCACTGTGTATATCTGTAAATGTCTGTTGTACATTGTAAATATCTGCTTGTATATTGAGCATTGCTGTAAAGATAAAGCTCCATTTACCAACTTCCAGCTGTTCTGAGTCCTAGCCTGGGTTATATCACGGGGGGGAGGGCAGGTAAATGCTAAACCACCACAGAAGGGACCTCAAAGATCATCCAGTTCCCATTAAACTTCAGACAGATGAAGCAAAAGATTCCTGCACTGACTACTGGCCCTTGCAAAAGGCAGAGTGTTTGTGTGTGGCCATGAAGATTTGGATTGCTTAAAGTAGGAAGATTTGAAAGAATTCAGGCTCCCCAGAGTAAAATCCAGGCTGGGCAGGAGGAGTTTATAGGGGCTCAGAAGTGCACTTGGAGATGCTCTGGAGGGAGGCAGCGAGCAGAGAAGACAGGGAGGTCACTGCTTTCACTGTTGCTGTTGGCCTGGAGCGGTTGTGTTTGTAAATCACAGCTTTAAGAGATGCTGAAATCCTCAAGTGGTTGTCAGCACTGCCCCTACCAGCCCTACCCACCCTGTCCCAACAGCCCTCCACACAGCTGCTTCATCGTTCAGTTTCCCAAGATATTCCACTCCAAAACCTTGCTGTCAGAAAAAAACCTCAAAACCTTTCCTACTGTCTCTCCTGTATCTTCTTTACTTGATTCTGAGCCTTCCTGTGCAGGGCTTTCCCCCCTGTGCAGGATCCTCCCAAATGCTTGTTGCCAAAATCAACCCCATTTGGTCTCCTTTAAGGGACGCCTTCTTCATGGACCCTCCTGCCTCCAGCAGCAGAGCTCATTCATCTGCTACCTTGCAAGCTGGGACTTGTTCTGAAGCAAGTTCAGCTCAAGGAGAAAAGTGTCAGAGCAATAGATTGCAAAATGCAGACTCTCAGGGTGGCTACTTACAGGCTTAATGGGGGTGGTTGCAGCATGCCAGGCACCCCCAGCACCCCCACACTCTGCTGGGATGCAGCCTCAGCCCCTCCATGGTCTGATTCCCACTCAGAGATGCTGTGAAAGCTCATCCATGAGATAGAGGAGAGGGTGAGGCTTCTTGGAATCTCTCTGCACAGCTCAAAGCTGCCTTCCCTGCTTGATGCAGCAGCAGGGGATGGTGCTGGGAGCACTGAGCCTAATACAGGCTGGTTTCATGCAGGGCAGAGCTAGCCAAGAGAGGAGGTATTTTGATAGGGTTTTGCCAGCACTGATGGTTAACAGGAGGACAATAAGGTCTTGTTCTATTCAGCCTCCACAGGGAACTGCTAAACTTTCCAAACTCTAGAAGTTAGCTCAGCCTCCTCACTGCCAGCATGCCTTAGAATCATAGAGTCAGTCAGGGTTGGAAGGGACCACAGGGATCATCCAGTTCCAGCCCCACTGCCATGCCCAGGGACACCCTACCCTAGATCAGGCTGCCCACAGCCTCTGCCAGCCTGGCTGCAAACACCCCCAGGGGTGTGGCCCCAACCACCCTCCTGGGCAACCCATTCCAGGCTCTCACCACTCTCATAATGAAGAACTTTCTCCTTATATCCAGTCTGAATCTCCCCAACTCCAGCTTTGCTCCATTCCCCCTAGTCCTGTCACTACCTGATAGCCTAAAAAGTCCCTCCCCAGCTTTTTTGTAGACCCCCTTCAGATCCTGGAAGGCCACCATAAGGTCATCTGGGAGCCTCCTCTTCTCCAGCCTGAACAGCCCCAACTCTTTCAGTCTGTCCTCATAGCAGAGGTGCTGCAGCCCTCTGAGCATCCTCGTGGCCTTGCCTTCCTCCCTGCTCCTCTTCACCTCCAGCAGTCCAAAGCCTGGAGTGAAGTCAACCATCATTTAAAGATGCTCTTCTCAGCCACCACACCCCTGCAGCCAGCAATTTATGCTGGGGGCAACACCGAGACCTGCTGCCTGCTTTGCCTCAGCTGTGATCCTGATCCATGGCATCTCTGCTCCTTCCACATGCAGCCTCACTGGAAGCCAGTCAGCCCACAGCAACAGGTAGCTATCTGAATGGGTTCTCAGCAAATCACCAAAGGGATCCCAGTGAAGACATGACCCAGGAAAACCTTTCCTTTCACTCCCAAGATATTAGGCTGTGGATCTGACTAAATTAAGAGGAGTCTGGCTGGAGTTTGTAACCAACGCACCTGAAAATTGAGGCACTCATGTTCATGACCCAAACCAGCAAATGCAGCTGGCCCCAGAGAGCCTTGTGAACCCTTGGCATTTGGCTTCTGGGTCTTCTCCTCATCTCTATAGTTCTTGCCCCTGCTTTTCAGGTGGCATTTGGATGTCCTGGAACTGGCATAGCTTCAGCCGGGTACTCCCATCAAGGCTGCCTTTTAGGAGAGACTTTCAGGCTGTGTTTATCTATGCAAAACAGCTGCCCCAGCAGCCCAGGAGCTGCCCTCTCCCTGCATGTCCCAGGGGCTTGAAAGTGGATTCCTGTTTATTTCCTTAAGCAGCTCTATTCATAGCCTTCAAAAGCTGCCAAGCCTCATCATCAAGCGCTAAAAGGACTCGAAGGTGCATCTTAGGTAACTACTAGGAGCAACTTCTCCCTTGGCAGCTCTGTTCCATCTTCTGCAAGCCATAGGCACACCTCCAACACAAGAGCAAAAGCCAGGCTGGGCTGAGACATCAGGGTTCGATTCGTGTTCACGATGGATAGCAAACAGTTCTCTGCAGCAGGGCAGAAGTCCTTTTAGGAAAGGCAATGAGGTCCTTTGGATGTTGGAGGCATTGGACTGAGACCAGGCTGAGCCAAGCTGGATGTGCTCAGACCATGCATGGGAGCTGCAAAGCAGCTAAAGACCTGTCACATCTGCTGGTGCCAGCAGTGTCGTGGGGACTCTGCCTCAGGGATGGGGATGGGGCTGTGGCTGGAGGGCTGATACTGACCACCCTCTCTGGGGGTAGCTGGGGCCAGGCACAGCTGCCATGTGCAGACCTGATGGCCACAAGAGGGATCTAGTGGAGGGTAGCTGCAGCATGCAGGGCTCCCTGCTTGCACCATCGCTGGGGAAAGTTCATAGAATCAGTCAGGGTTGGAAGGAACCACAAGGATCATCTAGTTCCAACCCCCCTGCCATGCCCAGGGACACCCTACTCTTGATCAGGCTGCCCACAGCCTCATCCAGACTGCCCTTAAACACTCCCAGGAAAGTGGCCCCAACCAGCCCCCTGGGCAACCCATTCCAGGCTCTCACCACTCTCATGCTCAACAACTGCCTCCTCACATCCAATCTGAATCTCCCCACCTCCAGCTTTGCTCCATTCCCCCTAGTCTTCTCACTTTCTGGTAGCCTAAAGAGTTCCTTCCCAGCTTTTCTGTAGGTCCCCTTCAGATACTGGAAGGCCACAAGAAGATTCACCTGCACAGCCCCAACTCTTTCAGTCTGTCCTCATAGCAGAGGTGCTGCAGCCCTCTGAGTATCCTCGTGGCTCTTCTCTGGACACACTCCAGCATGTCCACATCACTTTTGTCCCAGGGGCTCCAGAACTGGATGCAGTACTCCAGGTGGGGTCTCACCAGGGCGGAGTAGAGTGGGAGAATCACCTCCCTTGACCTGGCCACACTTCTCCTGATGCAGCCCAGGCTCTGGTTGGCTTTCTGGGCTGCAAGTGCACACTGCTGGCTCTTGTTGAGCATCAGGACTGATGCACTCCTTTTTTCTCCCTTATTTCTTTGGGCTCACTTTGGTTTCAGGGAGGACAGATAAGCTTCTCCCAAGCCTGCAGCCCCATGCATTTCCAAGCAAGTGAGCTGATCATTGCAGGGGTAGTTTGAATGAGGTGGAAGAGAGAGACTTCCTACGGGAAATTCCTTCCATCACAGACCCCAGGGAGCAGCTGTGGGAGCCCATACACACCATGGAAAGAGCAAGTCACTGCACAGCAAGCACGTCCTGCCTCCTGGCTCTGCAGCCTGCTCCTAGGTTGTGACTCACTGCAGAGCCATGAAGAGCTGGATTTCCACCCCTTGCCCTGCAGGCCTCTGCTTTACAGCTGAAAATTCACTGCTGCTTCTCCATTTGCTTCTGACAGAGCCAGTACCCATCTGCCTTCATTGCTCCATTGGGCCAGCTCACCCCCAGTTGATCTGCAGAGCACAGATGCTCCCAATCCAGTCACTGGAAGAGACCTTTGCTGGGTGTCAGTCTGCCCCATCTGAACCAGGCATCAGTCCTATTACTGAGGACAGAGGGACAGTCCCATCCCACTGCAGAGAAGTCCCTGCCCCAAGAAGGACAAAGAGGAGTTCCCAGGACAGTTTGGCTTCATCCCTCCTGGTGAGGTTGGTGTTTCCAGTGGCCACCCGTGGCTGTGAGCCTGGAGAGCCTTTCTGATCTGCTTCTGAAATGGAAAAAACCCAGAAAGCCTCCTGCAGGACCTGCTGACACACTCCCAAGTCGCAAGAGAGCTGGGACATTCCTGGGATAAGCAGATTCCTCTCTGCTCCCACTCACTTTTTCCTCAGCTGGGTGTTGTGTTCTCACCCCAGGGCTGTCACCTTCCCCCACACCTCTCTCTCCCTGGGAGGAACTCAGCCCTCAGCCCAGTGAGGAAGACTTAGTAAATGGCATTCCCGCTGCATTTCCAGGGCATCCTGTTTATTTGTGTGCACTTTGGCTTCATTGTTTTGCAGCAGCATCCACCAGCAATTAACGCAGGAACATCCTCTCCAGAAAAAAACTCACCAGAGAATCCCTCCCAGAGCAGAGAGAAGGGAAGGCTCCTTAGGCTGACAGGTTGGTGAGCAGGAGACCATGGGGTTATTAACTCACACTTACATTGCTTCCACCAAGCTGCTCACTCACAATTCTCTCCTTTTCATGCAGCAGAAATGTTCCTCTCTTGGAGAGCTCAGAGGGTTTTCTTCGCTCCACCAGCCCAGATGTGCCTGACCTGGCTTAAAATGGGATGAAGCAATCTGGATTTTGTACTGGGGTTAGCTGGAGTTCAAACCTCAGCCCTGCCAGCCTCTTGTCTTTGCTGCAAACTGAGTTTAAACCTTGAGGGGTCTTGTCCTATTGCATGGGTTTGTGTAATCACTTGAGCTGGGAGCCCTGGGGGTGCATCAGCTGTGCCCAAACCACCTTGCTGGCATGTGGCTGAGAGCCTGGGCTGGATCTGTGAGACAAGCAGCACTGCAAGGACTCCTGGAGATGATGAGGGCCCTTGGGCAATCTCCTGCCATGCAGATGACAAAAGATGACTTTATAAACATGTGTGAGGTCCTGTTTCCCCTCCTGGCAGCTCGGCACAAAATCTTCTCTTCGATGACCCCACTAAATCTTCTAAGTGTGGAGAGGACTTTTCAGGACTTCCTTTGCAAGCTCTCAGCCCTTTCTGGAGCTTCTTAAAGCTGCTGAGATTAAAGACAACAGGCTGCTTCGCTTCAGGCTCACATTTCCCTCTCCATGTTATAGAATCATAGAATGGTTTAGGTTGGAAGAGACCTTAAAGATCATCCAGTTCCAACCCCCCTGTGCCACAGGCAGGGACACCTCCCACTAGAACAGGTCGCTCAAGACCTCATCCAGCCTGGCCTTGAACACATCCAGGGAGGGAGCAGCCACAACCTCCCTGGGCAACCTGTGCCAGTGTCTCACCACTCTCACTGTGAAGAACTTCCTCCTAACATCCAGTTTAAATCTCCCCTCTGCCAGTTTAAACCCATTCCCCCTCATCCTGTCATTACAAGATCTTGTGAACAGTCCCTCCCCAGCCTTCCTGTAGGCTCCCTTCAGATACTGGAAGGTTACTCTAAGGTCTCCTGAAAGCCTTCTCTTCTCCGGGCTGCAAAGCCCCAACTCTTCTCACCCTGTCCTCATAGCAGAGCTGCTGCAGCCCTCTGATCATCTTCGTGGCCCTCCTCTGGACTCTCTCCAGCAGTTCCATGTCCTTCCTGTGCTGGGGGCTCCCAGTTATCCCCATCCATCCCACTTCTGATGACACACACGCACCCGGTCCTGGCAGCATGCCCCTCACAAGACACAGGATCCAGCTGCCCTCACCACGTTCATGGAGGACATGAGGACCCCTCACTCCCACCCACCCACAGCTCACTGCCAAGAGCTCAGAGGCCATCCCCCGATGTGCCTGCAGCACTGTGGCAGGCTCCTTTGTGGGTTTGCTGCAAAGCAGGGTTGAAGCCGCCACGTATGTCAAGAAATCACTCTTATAATTATCCTCCTGGCACTGATCATTTGTCTGAGCCCTCAGCAGAGGGCTTTAGCTTCAGGCTGCAGTGAAGAGCACTGAGCAATTGCCACGTTGTCAGTTAGAAAAGATGTGGTTTCTTTTCTTCTTTTTTTTTTTTTTTTTTTTTCTTTCAGGGCATACTCTAAGACTATTTGATACCTACCTCTGACCATCAACACTTGCAACAAGCATAATTTTTTAGGAATAGTGTACCTGATTATTACTTCTCTCCACACAGAGTCATGNTTAAACTCCCTAAAATTTTTTCCAGATGTCTCCCTCTCTCTCTCCTTTTTTTTATTTTTTTTTTTTAAACTCAGGAGCAGTCCCAGCAGCTGTACAATTTCAATGCGAGCCGTGACTAATCCAGCACAGAGAGCATTCAACCAGAGCTATTTGGCAGCCTTGGGGGAGGTGTGGATCAAGCCAAGAAGGTGCTCAGAGGGCTGCAGCACCTCTGCTATGAGGACAGGCTATGAGAGTTGGGGCTCTGCAGCCTGGAGAAGGCTTCCAGGAGACCTTGGAGTGGCCTTCCAGTATCTGAAGGGAGCCTACAGGAGGGCTGGGGAGGGACTATTGACAAGGTCTTGTAAAGACAGGACAAGCAGTAATGGGTTTAAACTGCCAGAGGAGAGATTTAAACTGGATACTAGGAGGAAGTTCTTCACAGTGAGGGTGGTGAGACACTGGCACAGGTTGCCCAGGGAGGTTGTGGCTGCTCCCTTCCTGGATGTGTTCAAGGCCAGGTTGGATGAGGTCTTGAGTGACCTGTTCTAGTGGGAGGTGTCCCTGCCTATGGCACAGGGGGGTTGGAACTGGATGATCTTTGAGGTCTCTTTCTACCTAAACCATTCTATGATTCTATAAGCCAGTGAAACCTGAGCTTAGGGCATGTGTGACCTCTGGAGCCAAATGAGACCTGTGAGTGGCACTGAGCTGCACATGGGAGCTACGGACGCTTGTGGTGTGAGAAGAAGATGGTCCAGATGCCACAGGTGGTTGGCTGCATTAGAAGGACCCACGATGTCTTGGACACCATCACAAAGCTGGCCTTCACGTGGACCTGGGAGAGCTGCATGGGATGTTTGTGAATGTTTCTGTGAGCTACACCAACATCTACATATCAGCACCCAATATCATAGAATCATTGAATGGTTTAGGTTGGAAGGGACCTCAAAGCTCATCCAGTTCCAACCTCCTGCCATAGGCAGGGACATCTCCCACTGTGGCTTCTGAGTGTGTGTAGCCTTGTACAGAAATGGGTGAAGAAGACCTTTCTACTCTTGTTCTTTGCTACCAGCTTCTTGAGCTGCCTGGTTGCAGGGATCAGCCATTTCCCTGGGAAGCGACAATGGTTTCTCACACACCCATCTATGGTTCCCCTCCCCTTTCCCTTTCTGTTTTGTTTACTTTTGGTTTCTTGTTGGCCATCTGGATGTTTAGTCTTACATCTGGCTGCTTCACAGGCAGCTGAAGTGTCACAAGGCCAGATGAGGAGCCAGCTGATAAAGACTCTCAGATCATGAAGTAGCAGACATCCTACAGAGCAAGGAGCCAGCACAGCCCAGCAGATCATGACAGGCCACTTCCTGTGTTGACATCTAAATCCTCAGCAACATCAGTGGGGAGAGCTGAGCACCCAGACTGCTGTCTCAGACCTGGTGAGAGATAGGATGTAATCCTGAGGGACAGAGCCAAACCCCAGGCAGCCAAGACTAAACACCATGGTCCATTTTGTTATGATCCTGGGTGTCCTTCACCCACCATCTAGCAAGCAGACTGCTGGTGCCCAGAGGACTTATCCTCAGCCCTGTTGACTGTACCAGGCACCATCTTTCCAGCAGCTCCTTGCATCATCTTGGGTGGAGCTAGGCTTAGGGCCCGAGGTGAATCACAAACTGCAGAGCTGGACTATTTGCAGTGCCCAGAACAGCCCTGTATGCCCTGCAGACACACTTCAGGGATGCCCAAATTGCAGCAGTTTGACAGCCTCACTTTTTGGCTGCTGGCTTTACTTATCAGTGCAGCTTCATGGCAGTTCTGCTGCATAAAGTCAGAGAATCATAGAATCAGTCAGGGTTGGAAAGGACCACAAGGATCATCTAGTTCCAACCCCCCTGCCATGCCCAGGGACACCCTACCCTAGATCAGGCTGCCCACAGCCTCTGCCAGACTGCTCTTAAACACCTCCAGGGATGTGGCCCCAACCACCTCCCTGGGCAACCCATTCCAGGCTCTCACCACTCTCATGCTGAAGAACTTCCTCCTCACATCCAATCTCAGTCTCCCCACCTCCAGCTTTGCTCCATTCCCCCTAGTCCTCTCACTACCTGAGAGCCTACAAAGTCCCTCCCCAGCTTTTCTTGTAGGTCCCCTTCAGATACTGAAAGGCCACAAGAAGGTCACCTGGGAGCCTCCTCTTCTCCAGACTGAACAGCCACAACTCTTTCAGTCTGTGCTCATAGCAGATGTGCTGCAGCCCTCTGAGCATCCTCGTGGCCCTTCTCTGGACAAGTCATTCTGTCTGGTTCTGCCAGGGAAGCAGATGAACCACGAATGCCCTTGGTCATGGTGAAATGCAAGGAGAGAGGAGCTGGGATTTCACCCTTAGCAGAGAGAGGAACAGATTAGAGCAGCCCACTCTGGCTGCCTCTAGCTGGGCAGTTTCTCCAGCTGAGTTATGATCTGTAAAGTCACAACACTTAGTGATGCCTGAAGAGACCACTGGAACCCAGTGACCAACAACTGTGACTGGGTTTAGCTCAGGCAGTCTGCATCTGCTGGACAATAACCACAGCAGAGAGATCAATGTGCTGAGGGTTGCACCTCCCAGCCCCGCATTTTTCTGCCTATTTGGAGCCTGTTTCAGACATGTCACAGCTCAACACATTCTCTGGCTCCTTCATTCCTCTCCCTCCCCACGAGGCAGTCCTAGAATGGTGGCACTGTTGGGACAGAAGGTAGAAGGGAAAGGACTCTTCTGCCTCCCTCTATGACCCCCCGAGGATGGGAAACACCAGCACAGGGACTGAAATACCCCACTGTGAAATGACAGGGTTGGAGATTTCATTCACAGTATGCCACAGTGCACAACCCAAGGAACGGCACCTCCCTGCTCCTCCCGTGCTGTTCGTCCAAGAGAGCCAGGGAAGGGACAAACTCCCTGCAGCAGTGCAGGCAGCTGCTGTGGCAATGACCCTGCTGGAAAGGGTGCACGGGGAGCTGCTCCGTCCCTGCCAAATGCCCCCTGGATCTTCACCCCTGCTTGATTTCTCTGGTCTATCCCTCGGACCCAGGCTGTGCCCCAGCCCCTAGGACAGCCCACTGGGGAGAGAGGGAGAGGAAGAGACCGATTTGGAAAGATAGCGAGGAGGAGGAGGAGAGGCAGTGGGAAACCCAGCCCACCCTTTGGCTTCCTCCTGCCTGCTTCTAAAACCTGCAGATTCCTCCAGCCCGTCCAAGTGCCTGAAGTTTCCTCAGCCCTGCTGCCGGGACTTCGAGGTATGCTCGGGGGCTTCGCGTTTGCCTTTGCTGTGCTATTTTATGGTTCCNCTGACTTCTCTTTTCCCCTCTTCGCAGCACCTCCTCTTCTAAGCTGTATTTTGCTGTACTAGCTTTAACACTTTTGGTAGCATCTGGCTGTAAAGGTTTAAGTCGAACCCAGCTTTGTCTCTCTCTTCTCTTTATTTTTTTTCCCCCTCCCGCTTTGGATTTGCAGTCGTGGGGAGGCGGGGGGGG
>VWZI01019751.1:244466-255049 GCA_013396835.1 Psilopogon haemacephalus
GCTGTCCTTCTCGTCCCGGTGATGGTGACGTGCGCGGCAGCCTAACTCTGCTCCTTGTGTCCCTCCTCTAAGAAAATTCTGTTGCATGCAGCCAAGAAAAGGAAACTTAAGAGGATGGGGGCCGAACTCCCACCCAAACCATTAAAAAAAAAACCCAAACCCAAAGGCGATGTTTTCAACCTGGAGTAAAACCGGAGGCAGCAGAAACTCCGAGCCCTCAGTTGCCACCACCCTGCCACCAACCCAGAACTCAGCAACCCTCCTCCAGAAGGACAACAATAAATCGCAGCCGTTTGTTAAGAGTCGATCAGGAGAGTTTTAAGCGGATAAAAACAAACCAANAAAAAAAAAACAAAAAAAAAAAAAAAAAAAAAAAAAAAAAAAAAAAAAAAAAGAGGCTGCTGCGTTCTGCACATCAGTCAAAGCCAAGCTATTGTCTGCCACATAGGCAGGAGCAGGGATGCGGGCAGGGTCGGGAGGGGGAAAGAGGAGAAACAAACTCTTCTTTCAAGCCCCTCCTTCCACAGCTCTCTGCTCTTCCATGACTCAGCCCCAGAGGAATGTCGGCTCCCATGGAAACCTTTTCTGGGTCCTCTGGTCGGAGGGATGTTGGGGCTGTTATCGCTGGAGCAGCTGTGGCAGGGCGAGGCCAGGGAATGCTTTGAAGATGGTTTGCGTTTTTTGGTTTGTTGTTTCTTTTTTTTTGTTTTTTTTTTTCGGAATATTTAGCAGAGAGTTTCCTCTGCCTCTCCTTTGTGAAGCTGTGCAAGATCAGCTCACTGCATCATCCCCCCACCGGGAGCCAGAGGGACCACTTGCAACGGGCACAAAAGTGTTTAAGGCTGCTTTTGGCACTGCCTCCTGTCCAGTCCAGCCCAGCCCTTACCATTCTATGGTTCTACAGACAGCAAAAGCTCAGGCAGGACAGCAGGATGCTCTATGGCCTCTCCTTCCACTTGCAAGGGACCATTTGCAATGGGCACAAAAACGTTTAGGCTGCTTTTGGCACTGCCTCATGTCCAGTCCAGCCCAGCCCCTACCATTCTATGGTTCTTTGGACAGCAAAAGCTCAGGCAGGACAGCAGGATGCTCTATGGCCTCTCCTTCCACTTGCAAGGGACCACTTGCAACAGGCACAAAAGTGTTTAGGCTGCTTTTGGCACTGCTCCATGTCCAGTCCAGCTCTTGCCATTCTATGGTTCTTTGGACAGCAAAAGCTCAGGCAGGACAGCAGGATGCTCTATGGCCTCTCCTTCCACTTGCGATGGTCACAAAAGTGTTTAGGCTGCTTTTGGCACTGCCCCACATCCAGTCCAGTCCTACCCCTACCATTCTATGGTTCTACAGACAGCAAAAGCTCAGGCAGGACAGCAGGATGCTCCATGGCCTGTCCTTCCATCTGAGGTCTGCAAAGGCCTCACTGGTGAAGTGCTGCTGGTAGCTCAGGTCTCATCCAGGCATTTTCCTGGGTACTGATTTAATTGTTTGCCATTATGGGTGCAATCAGCAAGCTGGCCAAAGCAAGAAAGCTTGAAGCCAGCACCCAGCTGTAGTGGTGTATAGGCTCTTGCCCTTATGTCAGTAAGATCTGGATGATTTCTAAGTGCAGAGCTGCTCAGCTCCCTGGCAGGGGAAAGGGTCAGTGCAGCATTGTGGTGTCTGTGTGCCTTTAGTGCCTCTGCACGTTGAGGTGTGGTAGGTAGGTTGTTCTTCCTGCCTTTTCTATTAGGAGTGTACAAACATGCATAAGCTGAGGGGAATTTCACTTCCATCTAAACCCAGCTTAGCTTTCTGAGCCTGCACACTGTGTGTGAGTGGTCTGCACAGGTGACAGGAGCCAGACTGGCTTCTGCCCAGCCCTGTGCTCCTGCCCTGCTCCCCTGCAACCCAGTGTAGCTGTGGCACAGCTGGAGAAGCCAGCAGCACTAGCAGCATGGCCTGGGCATGCAGGGACCTGTTCAGCAGGAGGCCTTGCAGGGACTCATGCAAGCAGCTGACTTCAAATCGAATTTTACACCAGGAGTGGCTGACTGAGAAGCACTCAGAGGGTCTTGTTGCACAGAGAGATCAGGGCCACACAGCAGGGTGACAGCCCTCAAATCATGTCTCTGTGGTAGCCACAGTTGGTCACTCACCTGATTCTGGAAAACTAAAGTCCATGGAGGGGTTTGTAGGCAGAAGCTTCTCTGGGCTGGTCCTGCCTTTAGGTTCAGTCTGAGGTTCTGGGGCATGTCAGACCCTGCAAAGCCCTGGAAGAGCAAGGGACAAATGGAGGGTGAGTGCAGGAACCCCTGCTGCTTGGACTGGCTGCTTCCTGCATGGTTGGGCTGGGGTGCAGGTGGGGAGCTGAGACAAGGGAGGGGTTTCACCCAAAAATTACTCAGTCCTGCTCTCCGCTGCTGGTGATGGGGCCTGGGTTAGTGCTGAAGGCAGCTGGGGTTGTTCCAGTGGCCTCAGGGAGGAGCTGTTCCAGTGGCCAGGCAGAGACTCCTCCCCACGCTAACGTGGCATCCCAAAGGGCTTATGCAACCCTGGCCAGGGTCAGTGCCACATGGACCATGTTCCACCATCCACGGAGCCTCCTCTGGAGGCTGCACCCACCTGGTCCTTGTCCTCTCCCGGCCCACAATGGCCCTCTGACTGCCCAGGAAGAGAAAAGAGAGGCCAACAGAACCCAGTGGCACAGCCTCCGCTCCATGCATCACTGCAGGATGCTTTCTTCAGCAGGAGAAACTTATGATGGTGCTACAGGGCTGGGGGGGAGAGTGCTAAAGACTTTAGCAAAGCAGCCTGCTTCATTATATGGAGGTACTGAGAGTCAGTCTCAGACCTCTCTGCACCTCACAGCTCTCTTGTTAAGGACACACCTGCCAAAGGCAAGCAGCAGCCAGTGCTGAGGGATGGCCTGGGCCAGGCTGAAAGGTGATTGAGGGAGTTACGGGAGCAGCAGAACTGTGCACAGTGACTGAGAGCCAAAGCCCCCATTCAGAGTGCAACTGGGGACAAGCATTAGGCCATGAGTCCTGCAGCTGGGTGCCACAGTACCAGGCTGTCTTCTCTATCATCATGGGAAAGGTTGGTGACCCCAGAATCATAGAATCATAGAATGGTCTAGGTTGGAAGAGACCTCAAAGATCACAGAGGCCTCTCTTATTTTACATTCAGCAGCATTGCCTGCCCATGAACTGCTGGTTCCCAGCATCTTACTGCCTTCTGTCCATGCCTTCAGGGTGTAAGTACATGCTTGCTAAAATCTCTTTCCCTGTCCAAAATGACCTCTGTTGTACCCCATCATTGCTCTGCCCCTCATGTTGTCCACTGCCCTCTATGTGGCTCTTGCAGAGTTGTGCCAAGCACTCCCACTGCAGGGAACTCCCCTCACAGGGATGGCTGCAAACCTCCCCCCATGGCTGGAGGATAGATGCTGAGCTCATGGTATGGTCCCAAAGACCATCTTCTTGGACAGCAGGACCATGTTGGCTCCACAAGGAGGGAGACTTGCACCATGGGCCAGGCTGTTCTGCCAGAGCTGCTCTGTGTGCAGGTTCCCTGAGCCATTATTTCAGGACTTTTGGCCACCAGGCATCCAAGAAAGACCATGTGTCTGCAAAACAGGCAGTGCAATGTCCTCTGTGCCTCAGCTCTACCTCCAGGAGGATGTTGTTTTTCAAATAAATTTGTTTTCCCATTTCCAGCACAAGACAGCTCTGCAGAGCTTGTTTGCTCTTTCGTGCTCCTTCTTTCTCCAAGCACAACACTGGCAGCTCTGACTGTCTGCTGGCTCCTAGCAAGAATGTAATTCCCTGACCTCAGCTCACTGTACGCCCAGACTTTGAAATTCAAGGGGTTTGAGGGTTTGGGGAAATGATCTGAGATGGCCTTGGTCTGGGGTTGGGTTCTGCTTGATGCCAGATTCCACATGTACAGGCACTGCCCTCTCTTCCAGGCTGGGCACTGCTGTGTTTCTGTCCAGTGAGCATCACTGACCCTCAGAGCATCTTCCAAAGCAAATAGGCCCCTTGGGAGAAGCCCAAGAGGAACAAGGGGGATGGCAGCAAGGGAGGAGATGGCCAGATCCACCAGTATTTTTCCAGTTCCCGCCCCCAAACCACCCCTCCAGAAGTGAAGAGCCTGTGATCAAGCCTGCCAAACACCAGGAGAACTCTCAGCAGCCTCCAGAGCAAATAAAGGCAAAGGGAAGGGACAGCATGTACAGAGCAGGAGAGAAGGGAGCTGCTCAGCTGCAGCCTCACCACAGCAAATGGCCTCATCCACCCCCACCCACAGCAGCAGCAGCTGTCTCCAGCACCCTGTGCTCCTAGTCCTGGAGAGTTTGCCTCTCTGCCCTCACCCCTGTTTTGTACAAGCAGCCTGCTGGCACTGGGTGAGGTGCTGAGAAGGAGGATTTCAGCCCCTGCATGGTCAAACCTTGCTAAATTCAGAAGCACAGCCCAGCCTTGGCGGTGCAGTGTGTGGGTCTGTACCCAGGGAGCTGCTCTGTGGCAGGGGGGAATGAAAGAAAAGGATGCCCTGGGAAATTAGATATTCATCCACCCACCTACCCATCCAGAGGAAGGCACCTTGCCCAACATTTTCCACCCCAGCAAAGCCATCCATCCAGAGGAAGACACTTGCCCAACATTTTCCATCCCAGAAAAGCCATCCATCCATCCATCCATCCAGAGGAAGACACTTGCCCAACATTTTCCATCCCAGAAAAGCCATCCATCCATCCATCCATCCAGAGGAAGACACTTGCCCAACATTTTCCACCCCAGAAAAGCCATCCAGCCATCCATCTATCCATCCATCCATCCAGAGGAAGACACCTTGCCCACACTTTCCACCCCAGCAAAGCCATCTACCCACCCAGCTGCAGGGAGCCACTGGGCTGTGGTGCCTCAGTCATGCAGGTGGAGCAGAGGAGGGCAGGCAGAGGGGAGGCAGCGGAAACCTTGGCACAGGGACAAGTCCCCTCGCTGGCAGGAGACAAACCTCTCCAGCAGGCGGAAGGGAGCGAGCAGCCCTGGCTGTCAGGAGATGCCACCAGCATATCAAGTGGCCAGCTGAGCTCCTCTCACACAGAGGGGGCTCAATCCTGCCAAACAGGAACTGAGGACGACAAGGACAGGGCAGTTTCACCAGCTGCACTCTCTTGGCTCACACCACAGCCAACATGAGCTGGACTGCCAGGCTTGCTCATCCTACACTGTCCCTGCAACAGCCACAATTGAGAGGATGCAAAGGGCTCATCCTCCTGGAGCTCATCTCCCAGCAGCACACAATCCTAAAGCACCTTAGATCCCTCAAACAGGGCTGAGAGGGAAAGGGAAAAGCTATAGTAGAGACCCCAACATTTAGGGGTGCTGGGGCTGAGAGTCTGGTCCCTGAGACCCATAGAGTTGTCTGTGTCCATGTGAGAAAGCATTTTCTGAAGGATTTAAATCACAACTGCCCCATCTCACCCTCTCTCTGCTCTCTCTTTTCTTCCTCCACTTTCATTTTTCCTCTGATTGAGACATAAAGTTGTCGAGTTTCACTGCTTGTACCTGGAGTTCGTATCAGGAGCTTTGAACATTTGAAAAATGTGAGGGCTTGGTCCAAAAGATCTCCAGTGAAGGAAAAGGGAAACTGCCACTTCTCGATGCAAGTTTTTCTAAGGCATTCAGGAAAGCAGCAGAGATCTAAACCCCTGCAGCCCCATTTTGCAAAATCAAAAGAGTTTGTCTTGGGAACATGATTTGGTTTAAGGTTTTGGCTGGAACAGCTACCACATGAGGCTGTAATATTGAACAGATGAGGCAGGAGGCAAAGCGAATGCCCATTTCTGGGTGTCTCACTGCCAGCCATGAGCTCAGCCCCGAGCCCAGCAGCAAAAACTGGCCTCCTTCCTCATCCTCCTTCTCCTCTCCTTTATTCAGGGCTTGCTGAAAGATGAAGGCCTGGATTTTCTTCCTTCTCTGCCTGGCAGGCAAAGCCCTGGCAGCGCCGGTAAGTAGGGGAAAGAAGGGAGCCTCTCTGCTCTTGGGGTTGCCCAACTGAGGTATCTGATGGGGAGCTTCTCTCACAGCAAATAAAACCCTGAGGGATGAGGGGCAGTGGGGAGGAGGAAAACAGAGAGTGACCTTCCCTGTCTGTCCCAGTGGGTCACCTCCCTTGAGACATTCCTCACTACAGACCTCAGCTCATGGTCTTTTTCCCCTGCAGCAGGAGGCTCTGCCAGATGAGACAGAAGTCATTGAAGATCCCACAACAGAGGTAGGTGACTCCACTCCTCCTTGCCAGCCATCCCTTGCAGTACTCACTGCTTTGGGAAGAACACTTCTGAAGCGTGGGAGAGCCCAGGCAATGTGGTGGTGCCTGCCTCCCTAAGTGCTTGGGACCAAGCTCTCTGTGCACCCCACCAGACACACAGATTTCTCAATCTCTTTTGCAGGAGCCTGTGGGGGCTAACCCTGTCCAGGTGGAGGTGGGAGAGTTCGAGGAACCCGCAGAGGAGGTAGAGGAGATTGTTGCAGAGAGTAAGTCCTTCATTCCCTGCCTTACAACAGAAAGAGACATCATCCCTTACCTGGGTAGGGGAGCTGTAGCCAGCCCAAGCAGTGAGGGACTTCTTTGGGAAGGGCTGCAGCACAAGGATGATGCCAACCTGGCTGCACACTTAAAGCAGAAGAGGGGCATGGCCTCTTTCCAGCACTGGAGTCTCTGTAACAGAAAAACAAACAAAACTGTTGTTCTGTGTGGCTACAGAAAGGAGCCAGAGGGCTAATGTGGGCATCTGGAAACCTTTCTATCTTCCTAGTGCAAGGAAAGATGCTTGGGGCTGTCCCTGTTGAAGTCTCTGTCTTCCCTCGGCACTGAAATACCCCAGGCATCTTGTGGGAGGTGAGGATGGGGCAAGCTCTGACTTTGCTCCCTGCCCTGTGCCAGATCCCTGCCAGAACCACCACTGCAAGCATGGCAAAGTGTGCGAGGTGGACGACAACAACTCCCCCATGTGCGTGTGCCAGGACCCCTCCAGCTGCCCAGCCACCGCCGGTGTCTTCGAGAAGGTAAGGGCAGAAGCTGCTTTAGGGACTGGAGCAGGGAGGGACCCCACATGGGACATTGCCAGAGATGACAATCAGAGTCAAGGTGTCAGGTCCCCCTCTGACCTTGGCCAGTAGTGACCAAGGAGCCACCGGAAACAAGTTAACCATCTCATTTGGAGGGTCTCCCTGCTGACTCCCCACAAGGCTTCACTGCCTCTCATGCAGCATCCCCCTATCCTGTGCAGGTCTGTGGCACTGACAACAAGACCTACGACTCCTCCTGCCATTTCTTTGCCACCAAGTGCACCTTGGAGGGAACCAAGAAAGGACACAAGCTGCACCTGGACTACATTGGGCCTTGCAAATGTAAGTGGCCAAACAGACACCTGAGCTGAGTGCAGTGCCCTTGCCCATGGGCAAAGAGAGCAAAGGTCCAGGCAGGCTCAGGGCTGAGGTGGGAGGGCACCGGTTCTGTGTCCAGGGTCTGAGGGTGCGTATCAGATGCTGCACTGACTGCCATGTGTGGCTTCCAGTCATCCCTGCCTGCCTGGACACAGAACTGACTGAGTTCCCCCTGCGCATGCGGGACTGGCTGAAGAATGTGCTGATCACCCTGTACGAGCGTGACGAGGACAACAACCTGCTGACCGAGAAGCAGAAGCTCAAGGTGAGGGGGTTGGGAAGGGAGCCTGAGAGCTCACCCCACCAACAGAACCCGGCACATATAGGGAGCTCATCCAGAGTGGCCTGTGGGCACCCCACTCCTCCTGGGATCACCCTGCTGACAAGGGCTTCCCTGGCCTCTCCCACCACAGGTGAAGAAGATCCATGAGAACGAGAAGCGCCTGGAGGCTGGCGACCACACCGTGGAGCTGCTGGCCCGTGACTTTGAGAAGAACTACAACATGTACATCTTCCCCGTGCACTGGCAGTTTGGGCAGCTGGACCAGCACCCCATTGATGGGTGAGTGTCAGCAGAGCAGGATGGAGGCCCCTGCCAGGACCCTTTCCTGCCCAAGGAGCAGGGTGATGTGGTGGCAGTAGGTGTTGAAGTTGGAGGTCACAGCATCACAGGGAAAAGACCTCTAAGATCATCAAGGCCAACCTATCACCTAACCCTTCTCATTAACTAAGCCATGGCACTAAGTGCCTCATCCAGCCTCCTCCTAAACCTCTCCAGGGATGGTGACTCCACCATCTCCCCGGGCAGCCCATTCCCATGCCAATCACTCTGTGAAGAACTTCTTTCTAACATCCAGCCTAAACCTGCCTTGGCACAGCTTGAGACTGTTCTCTTGTTCAGATGTGACACAAGTGTGTGGCTGGTGGCAGAGACACAAACAAAGGCCTGTGGAGGGACAACCCCTGCACACATCTGTCAGGGATGGGACAAGCTAGGCTGGGTTAGAGGCAGTTTTGCCTTCCAAGAGCAG
This sequence comes from Psilopogon haemacephalus, assembly GCA_013396835.1. NCBI lineage: Eukaryota > Metazoa > Chordata > Aves > Piciformes > Megalaimidae > Psilopogon > Psilopogon haemacephalus. The sequence continues at coordinate 252,931 of VWZI01019751.1, forward strand.
CTCTTCTGCTAAAAGAGGGTTCTCCCCCTGTCCCAACTGCTCTCATCTCCCTTGGGTGTGAAGGTGAAGTCTCTGCCTTCTCAGATTAAGTTCCCTAAAATATCTTGGCCCAAAGGCTCCAGGATAACTTCAGCAGCTGAAAGAGCAGCTGGTGGCTTAGCAGGGAGCTGCACCCATAGCTGACAGCTATTTTGCGACTAGCACAGGAAGTTGCCAAAGCAGTCACTAGTCCATGACCTTCATGACACTAAGTGGTGCTCACTGGGAGGGTACTGGGACAGCAATCAAACCAGACAGAGAGCTGGGGCCAGCATCCTGCCCTGTGCTGGCTGCCCCAGACAGCAGATCTCTCCTCCTATGGGATGGTGGCTGGCAGGCAGCACCTTGACCACGCGGTCACCTTGGCAGGTACCTGTCCCACACCGAGCTGGCCCCGCTCCGTGCCCCTCTCATCCCCATGGAGCACTGCACCACTCGCTTCTTCGAGGCCTGTGACCTGGACAACGACAAGTACATCGCCCTGGAGGAGTGGGCCAGCTGCTTCGGCATTAAGGAGCGTAAGTGCTGACCAGGGAGGGGACAGGGGTGGAGGGGACACTGACAAGCACCCTCACAGCCCCTGCTCGGGATGCAGCTGGTCCTGGGGTGGGAAAAGCAGCGGAGAGCAGGGAAGAGGGATTGCAGGAGCAGTGGGACCCTAGCAGCAGCCACCTCCTAACCTCATCTCTCTCTTTTCCTTCTACAGAGGACATAGACAAGGATCTGGTGATCTAAACCCTCAGCTTCCTTCTCCGCTGCCAACTTCATCTTGTTTTACCCTTTCCACTCCCTTTGGGCTTTATGCCGCTTTTGTCTGGTTTGGTTTCTCTATTTTTTTTTCCCCCCCCTGGGAACAAGGTGCTAATATAGACATAAACATATGTAGCGAAGGTGCTAAGAGAAGTAACAGTCCTCCCTCATAGCCTGACCTATTACCACTAGATTACTCACTCAGCTCTTTCCACACACCCTCACCAGCTCCTTCCTCTCTTCACCTGCCTTTACCATTGTCTGACCCTGTTGCTATCCTAAACAGCAGCCTCACCAGCTCCTTCCTCTCTTCACCTGCTTTTGCCATTGTCTGACCCTGTTGCTATCCTAAGCAGCAGCCTCACCAGCCCCTTCCTCTCTTCACCTGCCTTTGCCATTGTCTGACCCTGTTGCTATCCTAAACAGCAGCCTCACCAGCCCCTTCCTCTCTTCACCTGCCTTTGCCATTGTCTGACCCTGTTGCTATCCTAAATAGCCTCACCAGCTCCTTCCTCTCTTCACCTGCCTTTGCCATTGTCTGACCCTGCTGCTATCCTAAGCAGCAGCCTCACCAGCCCCTTCCTCTCTTCACCTGCCTTTGCCATTGTCTGACCCTGTTCCTGTCCTAAATATCAGCTCTGTCTCGGTATCCACTCTCAGATCTTCTCTTAACTTCTGACTAACAGCACATTCTTGGACATAGCACTGCAAGATGCAAAGACCTCTCAGCCGATCCACCAACCCACAGACCACCAGCAAGGAGGGATGGCAAGAGCCAGAGGGGTGCAGAAGGATCGGGCAGCTGTGGGTGATGCTGCCATCACCCAGCTTGTGGGACAGAGGAAGGTCAAGAAAGACACAAGCCTGGCAGGATTTCGTTTTCCTTCTTTTTTTTTTTGTTCATTCCCGGGGCTCGAATTTAACAACCATGGGGCACCAAAAATAAAACAACAACGAAAAAGAATTAATAAAACCAAGTGAGCAGATAGGAAAGCGCACAAAGGTTGAAGCGAGCAGAACGAAACGCATCTCATCTTGTAAAAACCCCTCGCCAAATAAAGGTTTGAAAGTGCTACCTGCTTTGCCCTGACTCGCCGACCCTGCTGATGTTGTGTTTGCTGTAAGGGAGGCGGAGCGCAGCTGCCTGTCCCCACCCACCCCGGGGGCCACCCAGAGCTGACTTTGCTGTTGCCTTTCTGTTCAGATGAAGCTGTTGGCTCTCCCCTACATCGCCGTGCCCTTGAGCACTTCCCACCCCTCCCAGGCTTCTGTCACACGGAGCTGTGCTTGCTGCATGCTCGAGGGAAAGGCAGTAATTTAATTTCCGCCC
>VWZI01019751.1:263607-316126 GCA_013396835.1 Psilopogon haemacephalus
TCACTGCCTGATAGCCTAAAAAGTCCCTCCCCAGCTTTTTTGTAGGCTCCCTTCAGATACTGGAAGGCCACAAGAAGGTCACCTGGGAGCCTCCTCTTCTCCCTCTACTGAAGGTGGTGCAGCTCCTTTTCTTTGTTTCCGTTCCAAAGCCTTCCAACACCTTTGTTCACTGCACATTTTGAATTGCTGAAAGATCTCTAAGCCTGCAGTAAAAAAAAAATTTTAAAAAAAAATCTCAAGACACAACACCCAAGTGGGGCTTTAATTAGCACCACAAAGGCATTAAACCTACCTCCAAACCCCCCCCCCCCAAAAAAAAACCCCAATAACCAAAAAAGAGAGGGGGACTTCTTCATCCCTCCATAGGTATAATTCCCTGTTGATGTGTTTGGGTGCACCTCTCCTCCTCCCCCACCCCACATATTTGTGTACCAGGGCATGGATTCATCTTTGAAGGCTTCACAAGAATGTGTAATCTGCCTCTTTTAAGTGCTTCCATATCTTTTTCTCATCTCACTGAAGCAGGAGCCCTCCCCCTTAGTCATGTTCATACCATGCCATGAAAGGCATCTCTGCACATGCAGGGAGAAGAGCCTGGGCTGCTGTTTACCAACTCCAGATGTATTTCCACACAAACACACTCTGCATAAACTCCTGCTTCAGCACCTCACCGAGGGCTCCTGGCATGTGTCTGCTCTCCTTTTTATGCCATGTACCTAAAAACCTCTGCTTTCTGTACATGCACAGCTCTGGTGGTGGGCTTTGCTCGACCTCTGGTGTCACCTAGAATCATAGAATCAGTCAGGGTTGGAAGGGACCACAAGGATCATCCAGCTCCAACCCCCTTGCCATGCCCAGGGACACCCTACCCTACCCAGGATCATCCAGCTCCAACCCCCTTGCCATGCCCAGGGACACCCTACCCTACCCTACCCAGGATCATCCAGCTCCAACCCCCTTGCCATGCCCAGGGACACCCTGCCCTAGATCAGGCTGCCCACAGCTTCTGCCAGCCTGGCTGCAAACACCTCCAGGGAAGTGGCGCCAACCACCTCCCTGGGCAACCTATTGCAGGCTCTTACCACTCTCATGCTGAACAACTTCCTCCTCACATCCAATCTGAATCTCCCCACCTCCAGCTTTGCTCCTTTCCCCCTAGTCTTGGCACTACCTGGTAGCCTACAAAGTCCCTCCCCAGCTTTTCTGTAGCCTCCTTCAGATCCTGGAAGGCCACAAGAAGGTCACCTGGGAGCCTCCTCTTTTCCAGACTGAACAGCCCCAACTCTTTCAGTCCGTCGTCATATCAGAGGTGCTGCAGCCCTCTGAGCACCCTCGTGGCCCTTCTCTGGACACACTCCAGCATGTCCACATCCCTCTTGTCCCAGGGGCTCCAGAACTGGATGTAGTACTCCAGGTGAGGTCTCACCAGGGCGGAGTAGAGGGGGAGAATCACCCTTAGTTGTTTGAAGTGATACCATGAGGAGCTCTGTCAAGGACTGGCAGGGACCTCACAGTAGTGTCTGAAGTAGACTTTCCTCTATAGCCAGCTTAGAGAGTATTAAGAGGACAATAATAGCAATCTGGGCCTCTTTGAGACAACAAACATTTTTCTTCCATGCAGAACTGAGATTGAAGCCATGTGCTGCTTTGGAACTGCTGAAGCAATTCTCACACAGGTGAGTGTTTGGGGAAAGAGGAAAAAAAAAAAAAAAAAAAAAAAAAAAAAAAAAGGAAAAAAAAAAAAAACAACTTTNAAAGAAGAAGGAAAGAAAGTGAAAAACACTTTAAAACAAAAATAAAATTCAAAACCTCCTCCTGGCTTTTGCTCATTTCCAGTGTCTCCCATTTCTCCTGACTCTAGAATCACAGAATCAGTCAGGGTTGGAAGGGACCACAAGGATCATCCAGTTCCAACCCCGCGTGCCATGCCCAGGGACACCCTACCCTAGATCAGGCTGCCCACAGCCTCATCCAGCCTGGCTGCAAACACCTCCAGGGATGGGGCCACAACCAAGCTGTGCCCCATAATTTTCTGTCCATTTGGGAAACCTGCAAGTTGTCTGAACTGGTACCATGAGGAGCTGTGCTAAGGACTGGCAGAGACCTCATGGTAGTGTCTGAAGTAGACTTTCCTCTATAGCCAGCTTAGAGAGTATTAAGAGGACAATAATAGCAATCTGGGCCTCTTTGAGGATCAGCCAGTGCTGATCCACATCTGAACACCTCATTCTGCCAGACTATTCAGCAGTAGCATCCAGCAGAGCAAAAGGGCATGGAGAGGATGGGGTGTGTTCTCAGCTGCAGCCAGGCTGGGCTCCTTGCACCCTGGGGCTGTGACTGTGAGGTTCTCCAGACTGAAAACTGGATGAGAAGCTTATCTGAGAGCAGACCTGTGTCTGCTGATGGTGTTTCTGAGCAAAAGCCACAGCTCCTGGTGCCTTTGCCCAATTCTATGCCATGATAAATGAAGGGACAAGGGGTGGCTGATGGACAGAGGGACAGGCACCTCCACCAGTGTCTGAATTAGAGGCAACAGCACAACAGAAATAGGGGCCAGGAGCTCCCCCCTGCACTCAGAAGGCATTAAGGAGCACTGTGTGCCCCTGCCTTTGTGCTGCCCTAACATTGCCCAGGCAGGACTCTTTGCTGAGCAGAGCCACAGCTGAGGCCCTGGGACATGAGGGAGGGGCAATTCTTCAGCTCCCTGCTTGTGCAACTCGTGTGTGATTTGTATAGCAGCAAACTATTGCCCAACAAGCATATTTCTGCTGCTCACAATCACCCCATGCAGAGATGCCAAAGCTTCTCAATATGGGCATTAAAAGATCTCAACCAGCCATAGAATCATAGAATCAGTCAGGGTTGGAAGGGACCACAAGGATCATCTAGTTCCAACTCCCCTGCCATGCCCAGGGATGCTCTACCCTAGATTAGGCTGGACAGAGCCTCATCCAGCCTGGCTGCAAACTCCTCCAGGGATGTGGCCCAAATCACCTCCCAGGGCAACCCATTCCAGGCTCTCACCACTCTCATCCTGAAGAACTTCCTCCTCACATCCAATCTGAATCTCCCCACCTCCAGCTTTGCTCCATTCCCCCTAGTCCTGACACTACCTGGTAGCCTACAAAGTCCCTCCCCAGCTTTTCTATAGCCTCCTTCAGATTCTGGAAGGCCACAAGAAGGTCACCTGGGAGCCTCCTCTTCTCCAAACTGCACAGCCCCAACTTTTTCAGTCTGTCCTCATAGCAGAGGTGCTGCAGCCCTCTGAGTATCCTGTGGCCCTTCTCTGGACACACTCCAGCATGTCCACATCCCTCTTGTCCCAGGGCCTCCGGAACTGGATGCAGTACTCCAGGTGGGGTCTCACCAGGGCTGAGTAGAGGGAGAAAATCACCTCCCTCAACCTGCTGGCCACACTTCTCCTGATGCAGCCCAGGATCTGGTTGGCTTTCTGGGCTGCAAGTGCACACTGCTGCCTCATGTTGAGCTTCTCATCCACCAGCACCCTCAAGTCCCTGTCCTCAGGGCTGCTCTCCAGCCAGTCACTGCCCAGCCTGCAGGACCTTACACTTGGCCTTGTTGAACCTCATGAGATTGGCTTGTGCCCACCTCTGCAGCCTGTCCAGGTCCCTCTGGATGCCATCCCTGCCCTCCAGCCTATCTGCTGTACCACACAGCTTGGGGCCACCAGCAAACGTGCTGAGGGTGCACTCAGTGCCTTTATCCATGTCACCCACAAAGATACTGAGCTGTGCTGATGCTTGCTGCGCTGACATACAGAGCAGAGCTGGGGACCCTCACTGCTTCCCACTGCCCTGGGCACACACACAGATTCCTAACCCATTCTATGATTCTATGTTGTTAGATGTCCAGGAAACAAAACCCGGCGAGGGAGCTTCGCTCTGGGTGGCACCCACAGGAGATAATTGCTGCTGGATAACTGCCTGGAGCTAAGGAGAAGTTCCTACATCAGCACAACAGAGCTGCTCCTCAGGTACCCCCAGCTCCTTTACACCCACATCTTCCCCTTCCAAACTGCACCGGGGTGGGGTCGGGGGGGGGATGCAGGCAGATGGGGCAGTGGTTGCAGGGGCACCCAGCAGCCTCGGAGGGTTTGGTTTGGTGAGATGGGGTTGAGCTGCAGTGCCAGCCAGAGGAGCCCACTCCCCTCTCCTGCTGGCTCCTGCCTTTTCCCGCTTCCCCCAGACGAGTCCCAGTTTGTCCTGAGGTTTGCTCGCTCACCTTGTTTATACCAGTGATAATTTGGGATGCGGTGAGGGCAGAACTGCAGCAACATGCCTGCATGCCTGCCTGCCTAACTGCCTGCCTGCCTGCATCCCTCCCTCCCTCCCTCCCAACCCTCCACCAGCAGCCCAGGGAGCAGAGCCGCAGCCTGCTGCCGTCCAGCTGCTTTGGGTGCTAGGGAGCACCAAGATCCCACTCCCTCAAATCACAGCACCAGTCAGGGTTGGAAGGGACCACAAGGAACATAGAATCAGTCAGGGTAGAAAGGGACCATAAGGGTCATGGAATCAGTCAAGGTTGGAAGGGATCATAAGGAACATAGAATCAGTCAAGGTTGGAAGGGACCACAAGGAACACAGAATCAGTCAGGGTTGGAAGGGACCACAAGGATCATCTAGTTCCAACCCCTCTGCCATGGGCAGGGACACCCTACCCTAGATCAGGCTGGCCAGAGCCTCATCCAGCCTGCCTTTAAACACTTCCAGGGATGTGGCCACAATCACCTCCCTGGGCAACCCATTCCAGGCTGTCACCACTCTCATGCTGAACAAATTCCTCCTCACACCCAGTCTGAATCTCTCTACGTCCAGCTTTGCTCCATTCCCCCTAGTCCTGTCACTACCTGAGAGCCTAAAAAGTCCCTCCCCAGCTTCTCTGTAGGCCCCCTTCAGATACTGGAAGCCCACAATAAGGTCACTGGATACTGGATAAGAACACAATAAGGTCACTTGGGAGCCTCCTCTTCTCCAGACTGGACAGCCCCAACTCTTTGTCTGTCCTCTCTTAATCTCAGGACCACAGACCCCACCCTGGCCAGCAAAGCCTATCTGCAGTCTGCCCTGCTCCCATCACCCTCACTGCAGTTAGCAGGGGTTGAACCTGCTCAAGGGCACTTCAGGGTTTCACCTGAATAATAAGTTGGGTTCAATCAGATTAATAAATGTGCCTTCTATTAATCTGTGCCTGCACAGGTCCAATAAATCATGAGAAAGAGCCTCTCAGCATAATATTAATGGGCATGTTTATAGTCAGCAGCGTGCAGGAAATTCCCTACCCACAACTATCAGTGCCAGATTTATCATTCAGCTTTCAGGGGCTGTGATTTCATGAGGACATTTGATTCCTGTGACAGGAATACAGTAGCTACAGGCCCCTCTCTCCAGAGATGTGTATTCGAGATCTGTCCCCTGCAATTGTATTGAAGCCCTGGAATGGGTTGCCCAGGGAGGTGGTTTGGGCCACATCCTTGGAGGTGTTTAAGGCCACGCTGGATAAGGGCTCTGTCCAGCCTAATCTAGGGTAGGGTGTCCCTGCCCATGGCAGGGGGCTTGGAACTGGATGATCCTTGTGATCCCTTCCAACCCTGACTGATTCTATGATTCTAATTATTGATGGTGAGTATTGCCATGCACCTTGCAGCCTTCACCCTGGAACACCTCAGAACACATCTACCAGTGGTAACAGAATGAAGAAAATTGGTGACACTATCTGGGAGGAGGTTGGCTGCCTTCTTACCAAGGCAGGAGGCAACAGCCCATCACCTGCTATCAAATAAGGGAGGATTGACCAAGTGAGGAGAGTGGTGAGGGCCTGGAACGGTTTGCCCACAGTGGTGGTTGGGGCCTCTTCCCTGGAAGGTTGCATGAGGCTGTGGACAGCCTGATCTAGGGTAGAGTGTCCCTAGGCATGGCAGGGGGGGTTGGAACTGGATGATCCTTGTGGTCCCTTCCAACCCTGACTGATTCTATGATTCCTAATTACTTGGTTCTGCACAATTTGAACCCATTCCCCCTCATCCTGTCATTACAAGAACTTGTCAATAGTCCCTCCCCAGCCTTCCTGTAGCCCCCTTCAGATACTGGAAGGCTACTATAAGGTGTCCTCGAAGCCTTCTCTTCTCCAGGCTCCATCAAATGGAGCCAGCAGCACAGCCCAGAAATCTCAACCAATATTCCCATTGGAAAGCTGAAATCAGACCCACAGCCAAGCATGGAGCCTGGGAGACACATCAGAGCTCAGCTCTGTGTGGGGTGACCCACAGGTGGGCAGATTGCCATTGCCAACACCTGGGTCCATACACCAGCCCTGTCCTTTCTCTAAGTGCTGCCAGGCTTCACCCACAGCTTCCCAGGGCAGGAGGTCGTTCAGCAACTGCTGTGTGTGATGGCCTAACCCATCACACCAGCTTTTTGGGGGATCCCAAAGTAGTCCAGCTCCCTTCTGCCAGGCTCCAACAGTGCAAAAATTGACTTTTCTCCAAGTGAGTAATGCTCAGCAGAATGCACCAAAGCAGTCATGCCAAAGGCAAAGTCTCACCAAGTGGCTTTCTTTTAAAACTGATGCCATTGCCACAACTTATATTTATCTGGAGGTGTTCAAGGCCAGGTTGGATGAGGCCTTGAGTGACCTGTTCTAGTGGGAGGTGTCCCTGCCTATGGCACAGGGGGGTTGGAACTGGATGATCTTTGAGATCCCTTCCAAACTAAACCGTTCTATGATTCTATGATCTCAGCAGTTCTTAAATTAGATGTTTCTGACTGCTCTGTATCAGCATACAGCAAATTAAACACAACAGAAAGAACACAATGAGGGCTTGGTCCCTTCACCCAAAATGCCACCAGCTGCCTGTCACAGGCAAGAGCTGAAGAGGTGGCACAGCCCCTTACCAGCTCCCTGCTTGGAAAGTCCCCAGCCTCCAGCTCCAGAGAACTGTGGGAATCAGCAGAGGGATCAGCCCAGCACCAACTCAACGTGTGACAAAGCGGACATCCTCCCCACGGTGGCTATGTCCCAGCTTGCCTGAAGCATCAGCAAAGAACAAGCCACTGGGCTGGAGACAAGCTGCAGCTGTAGTCAGAACAGGGCAGGCACTGGCTGCTCTCTGCCCCAGCAGGACAGACACCGTAGTGGCCTGCAAGTCTACACAACAGCAACCAAATTCTACATCTCCTGCACAACTCAACACTCGAGCATCACAGCATGAAGTGGTTCACTCCCAAATGCAGGAGGAGGGAAGGTTTCCCTGCCGCCAAGTTCCCAGCAGCCTTCCCCTTCTCCTCTCATCCCATTCCCTTCCTGCTCGCAGCAGGCAGGGCTGGGTAAGCCACTCCTGGGTGATTCACTCCCCACCAGGCAGAAATGCTTTCCTGGATACACACAGCTGGGCACAGGGAAGAGGCTCAAGGCCTCTGATCCAGGCTGAATCACTGCGCCCCGAATGAGCTGCTGCATGCAGGGACATGGCGCGCACAGAGGTCGCAGCAAGGTGAGTATTGCAACAGCACAACCTGACTCACCAGCAGAGAAAAATGCAGGTCGGGGTAGGAATCAGGAATGTCAGGAAGAGAGCAACCCACCAGGGCGAAGAGGAGTGCAAACTTCTGCAGAGTGGTGAGGAAGTGCTGGGAATGGCATCAGGTGAGCAAGCCCACCCTGGGGGAACAATGGGCACCTTGCTACACTGCTCAGGCAGCCCCAGCTGAGCTGTAAGTGGAAGAGATCCTCATCCAGCCACAGTCCTCCTTTTTCAGGACATGATCTACCCACAGAAGTCTCCATGTGAACAGGATGGTCATGTAAGCTTTGGGCTGGATGATGCCACGGTGCATCTTGTTGAACTCTGATGCAGAGCCAGGCTCTAGCACAGATGCACCCAGAGGCGGCAGCACTGCCTGGGCTCTGAGCCAGCCAACCTATGGCATATTCTTCCTCTACTGTCCCCGGTCCCTGGGGCAGCAAGGCCTGCACCCATGCCCCAGCAATGTGCCAATGTTCCCAGCAGCCAGTTGCCTCCATGGGCACCGCTTTGGGTAATTCCAGTTGCATGCCCTGTGCCTGCCCTACAGGGTAACAGACAGCTTCCCACACCCATGTTTGCTTGCTAGTCCCTGAAGGCAAGGCAGCCTCAATCAGCATTTCCATTTTGTGTTGCAACAAGACACCAGCTCCTTGAAGCCAACTGTCCCAACAGCTTTGCCAGGGGCAGCAGGAAAAAAATGGGCAGAGGTTCCCAGTGAGGTACCGAGGCTTTCCTAACCCCTACTAGAAAATGCATGTCCCCGGTCTCGGGCACAGCCTGGTCCCTGCTTGCAGCTGAGGGGAAGGTGTCAGCTGGGAGCATCGATGCTGAGATGACACCAGTCACGACAGACAGCTAGCAGGATGTCCTCCCGCAGCCCTCCAAGCCAGCTGGATCATTGCCCAGGGACTGCAGAGGAAGGGACCCAGGGTGCCCGTGAGTCACCCGCGCCCGGGCTGACGGCAGGGACTCGCTGTCTCCCTCTGGTGGTGACAGCCCGCAAGGCTGCAGCTCCCTCGGGCTGCGCCACCCGCGGCAGGTCCGTCGGGCTGCGCCACCCGCGGCAGGTCCCTCGGGCTGCGCCACCCGCGCCAGCTCCCTCGGGCTGCGCCACCCGCGCCAGCTCCCTCGGGCTGCGCCACCCGCGGCAGCTCCCTCGGGCTGCGCCACCCGCGGCAGCTCCCTCGGGCTGCGCCACCCGCGGCAGGTCCTCGGCTTCCTGGGGCCCTTAGGACTTAACTCTCCCAGGCGGCAAAGCCAAAAGAGTTCGCAGAGCAGATGAGCAGGAGCGTCCCCCAGACATGTGCGACAGCGGCGTCTCAGAGCTTTGTTGTGCAAGATGCCGGACAGAAGGGAGAACAACAAAGCAATTAATCTCTATAAATAAACCAGGTGCAACTCCGCTGGGAATTTCTAAAAAATCATCACCCTTTGGGATGCAAAGCAGCTAGGCCTGGAGAGCAGCTAAGCATTGTTATTAAATAAATTAATTAGCTCAGCAGAGCCCGCCAGGTACTGAACACTTTCCACTTCCAAGCAGGTAAATGAGTCCGTGGGAATGGAGGCTGCTCCACGCTTGCCAGGCTGCGCAAGCTGCATTTTAATGGCAATGCCATTTCTGCAGTTCTGCCCCTGCAAGCGGCACCGTCGAGGTGCTGTGTGTGCCCCCAGGACCTCCCCCTGTGGCCAGGGGCCACAGCCACCTCTCTGCGGGCTCCAGTGCAAAAGGGGCTGGTGGCAAAGGGAGGTCTGTCCTCAGCACAGCCCTGAGCTCTGCACTAATGGGAAGCAGCAGGTATGGAGCAAGCGTTGCAGTCATGAGGGCACCTCAAGCAGGGCTGGGAGGATGAGGTGTGCCTGGTGCACAGGGTTAAGCATCGCCCCACAGAGCACAGCCCAGCTCTTTGCAACACCAACCCCTTCTGTAGGCAGGCAGGATGCCTTTGATCCCCTCCCCAGCCCTGTCTTGCTGCCTTCAACTTTCATCACCCTGGGGTCTGGCAAGAGCAGGCTAAGTAAACTCTTCTCTCCCAGCCTAATTGCAGCTGTCAGATGACACTGGCAGGCACAAGCCGGGCAGGTGACAGGGCAGCACTGCCCTTCCTGCCAGCGTTGTAGGTGTGAGCTTGACTTTGATCCCCAGTTAGGAGGTGGAGACCCAGAGCCAGGCTGTGGGTCTGAGCTTGCTGAGTTTCCAAAGGAAGTGGAAAACAGGAGCTGGGGAGCGAAGGCAAAGGTGAAGAGGGTAAGAGGGAACACTCCTATCCTCCACCTTCCAGCTGACCTTCAGCATCATTCCTCCGGGTGCTGCACAGCAAAAGGTGCCCAAGTCCCTATCCTCCTACAGCAGCTTTGCTAAAACTCTGCCAGTTTCTAGAGAGACTGCAAGAAACCTTCTGAAAAACACCACCACTGCTCCAACCTCCCTTTCCAAGATGAGCATTCTCCAGGGAAGAAGGGAGGCAGATCTGTGTTGTAAGAGGAAGTTCACAATTACAGCACAAGTCGTTACTGGAAAATAAAATTCCCTGGCATGCTGCAAAATGAAACCTGAATTCCCCAGTCTGGGGTTCAGCACAGCCCACAACTTCATTCCAGGGCCCATCTGAAGGAGAAAATGAGATGATATTTACGATGGCGCAGAGAGATAAAAGTTGGTAGGGGGAAAAAAACTTCAGGAGGGCATTTCAAACAATGCCAAAGCAGCAGCTGATACTGCAAACCAGTATCTGAAGGGGGCCTCAGGAAAAGCTGGGGAGGGACTTTTTAGGCTCTCAGGGAGTGACAGGACCAAGGGGAATGGAGCAAAGCTGGAGGTGGGGAGATTCAGACTGGATGCAAGGTGGAAGTTCTTCAGCATGAGAGTGGTGAGAGCCTGGAATGGGTTGCCCAGGGAGGTGGCTGGGGTCACATCCCTGGAGGTGTTTGCAGCCAGACTGGCAGAGGCTGTGGGCAGCCTGATCTAGGGTAGGGTGTCCCTGGGCATGGCAGGGGGGTTGGAACTGGCTGATCCTTGTGGTCCCTTCCAATCCTCACTGATTCTAAGAGCCACTTGCAAAAAGAAGTCCCCAGTGAACACGCATTGCTGACAACTCCTGAAATCAAATCTCTGCACCCACACCCCACATCCTCGTAACATGAGCAGCACTGCTGTAACCAGCTCCAGGGAGCTTGAGCATGTTGGTTATTCTTCCTCCCAGAGGAAAGAGGGCTGTTCACAGCCTCAGGATCTTCAAAGAACCCTTATTTTCCACACAGGGGTGAGGGCAGCTGTTCTGCAGACAACAGCCGTGCCCAGCATGCAGGGCTGCTCACAATGAGCACACCAGGGTCAGGGCCTCTGCCTCGATTCCAATTCCAGTGTACCAAGACTGACCCACAAACCAGTATCCAGTCCTTTTCCCACCCAGCCATTGATTCCTTAGTCCTGCTTGATGGGAGGTTGACCATGAGCCAGCAATGTACACTCGTGGCCAGGAGGGGCAATGCCATTCTGGGGTGAATTAGAAGGGCTGTGGTTAGCAGGTCGAGAGAGGTTCTCTTACTCCTCTACTCTGCCCTGCTGAGGCCACATCTGGAGTACTGTACTCAGTTCTGGGCCCCCCAGTTCAAGAAGGACATAGAACTGCTTGAGAGTGTCCAGCACAGAGCCACACAGATGATGAAGGGAATGGAGCATCTCTCTTACAAGGAGAGCCTCAAGGAGCTGTGGCTCTGCTGCTTGGAGAAGAGGAGACTGAGAGGTGACCTCAGCAATGTTTATAGAGGTGACCTCATCAATGTTTATAAATACATACAGGGTGAGTGCCAGGAGGCTGGAGCCAGGCTCTGCTCAGTGATGCCCAATGACAGGACAAGGGGCAATGGGTGGAAGCTGAGGCAAAGGAAGTTTCATTTAAACATGAGGAGGATTTTTTTCCCTATGAGGGTGACAGAACACTGGAACAGGCTGCCCAGGGAGATTGTGAAGTCTCCCTCTCTTGAGATATTTGAAACCTGCGTGGACACATTCCTTTGTGATCTGGTATAGGTGACCCTGCTCTGGCAGGGGGATTGGACTGGATGAGCTTTCAAGGTCCCTTCCAGCCCCTGACATCCCTACCTCAGCATCAGGCTGATGCTGATCAGCTCTCAGCATCCCAGATGGGAACTACCCTAAGAGCATGATCCACCCCTCCTGAGCACTGCTGCCTGCCCATGCAAACACACCACCTGCCCTTCCCTGCCAGCCTCCTCCAGAGCCACAACAAGCCACAGGAGCTCCCTAACAGGCTGCAGAAGCATCTCCTGTCACCTCACAGATGAGCAACCCACGGATTTGCCCCAGCTTGGGCAGGATTAGGCAGAGCTCCTGCCAGGCTGAGCCACCCAGGGAGGACTGATAGCTCCTGCCAGGAGCCAAGGCTCTGAAAAGGGACATTGTTTCGAGGACGATTTGCTCTCCCCCCCTCACACACGTGTCTGGAGCTCCAATCTGGCTCTTTTTGTGAGGCGCCTGCTAGCACCTGCACTCAGAGATAACATCAGAGAGGGACAACCAAGGGAAGAAGGGAGGGAGAGCTGAGCTGCTTGGATGAACCCCGGGATGCTCTGCAGAGGGGCTGAACCCTGCCTGCCTGCCTGCTCAGCCTGGCCTGTACCCAGCCTTGCCTGTGCACAGGTAGCTGCTCCAGATGTTGTACATTGGTTTGAGGACATCCCACAGCAGCAGATGCTCTGCTCCCCTTTCAGGCCAATCCCAGGCTTCTAAAGAGTCCCTGCTGCTGCCCTGGAGCCACTTGTGCACAGCCACTGCCAGAGGGAACAGCTTGCAGTACCTCACACTTCAGCCCCAGCCCATCTTGGCTTGGGGCACGCTGGCAGCTGGGAAGAGACAATGTGGAAACGGTGACCTCAGGCTCTGCAGGAGCTTGTTTTGGGAAGGTAATAGACTCCAGGCAGCTTGGGAAACCCATGCTAAAAACTGCCACGTGGGCCCAGTCTCCTCATGCACAGGCTCACATCCCACAACCAAGCCACTTGCTCCAGGAGGAGCAGGACAGAAGACAGCCCCCACTTGCTTCCAGCAAATAAACTGCTCAGCAGGGTCTGATGTGATTTCAGGAGCCCTACAACAGCATCCCCAGTGCCTCATCCCCAAACACAGCCCCTCAGGGCTGATAGCCTCCAGCCTCCCCCAGCACAGGCTAATAGCTTAACGCTGGTTGCTCACACATGCTCCTTCTGCAGAGCTCCATTCCTCATTCCCTTCACCCTGTGAGACCGCCCCCCCCCACCATGCCCCTTGCTCCCAATGGCACTCTACTCCACAGCCAGTCCCACTGAAGTGGACTTACCCTCATCCTTCTGTTCCAAAGCTGCTGCTGCTGCTGCTGCTGCTGCTGCCACACCAAAGCACTCTCAAAAACACAATGAGCAAACAGTGCTCTCTTCCACACTTAATCTTCACCTCCTGCCCTTTAACAGGCAGCAAACTCCCCACCTGCACCGTTCACCTGCATCATTTCCTTTAACCGTTTCTCTGACAGCACAGTCTCTGCCTAGAGGCACTGTGGGCAGACCCACATCAGCAGGGCATGCATCAAACCAACCTCCAAAGTATGCTTTTTTTGCTCAGTGGAAATGAATAGAATCACATAATCATAGAATCACAGAATCACAGAGTCATAGAACCACAGAATCACAGAATCATAGGATCACAGTCATAGAATCATAGGATCACAGAGTCAGAGCCATAGAGTCATAGAATCACAGAATCACAGAGTCATAGAATCACAGAATCACAAAGTCAGAATCATAGGATCACAGAATCATAGAATCACAGAATCACAGAGTCATGGAGTCATAGAGTCATAGAATCATAGAATCACAGAGTCATAGAGTCATAGAATCATAGAATCACAGGATCACAGAATCACAGAGTCACAGAGTCATAGAATCACAGAATCACAGAATCACATAATGATAGAATCACAGAATCACAATCATAGAATCACAAAATCAGAGTCACAGAGTCATAGAATCAAGAATCACAGAATCATAGAATCACAGCATCACATAATTGTAGAATCACAGAGTCAGTCATAGAATCATAGAATCACAGAATCATAGAACCACAGAATCACAGAATCATAGAATCACAGGATCACAGAATCAGAGTTACAGAGTCATAGAATCACAGAATGATGTGGGCAGGGGAACCTTCCCCTAGACCAGGTTGCTCAAGGCTCTGACCAATACATTGTGCAAAAATGAGCATTGTCTCCTGCCAGAGCATTTCAGCTCTGTTATAATAACAAGAAAAAAAAAAAAAAACAAAACCCAAACCTAGTTTATGTGATGGCTTGGTAGTGAGTACTGCCAATGGGTCAGAAGCACCTGTCAAACGTGGAGCCAAGTAAAGAGGCTGGAGAGTGTTTGAGGTCTCAGCAAAGCCTCCTGCAAACGACTTGGTGCTGTCAAAGAGGATTTTCAACCAGTGAGCAAGTAAGGACTGCCCTCCTGATACCCATGGCTCCCAATGGTTGAGGCTGCTCAAGCTCCTGGGCATCAGAGATCACTCTGCTCTGCTGGGAACAGAGCAGCAGGACCAGGCAGAGGAGTCACTTTCACGCTACCTCCAAAACACTCAGAAATGGTTTGGAGCAGGATGCCAGAACCACTCATCATACTTCACTTCTTTTCTGTGCTGTAATCCTTTAATGAATTAAGTGGAGCAATTAAGCAGGATTTTTTTTCTTCTTCTTCTTCTTTTTTTTTCCTTTTTTTTTAAGTGAACATGCATGAAAATGGAGCTGGGTATTTGTGCCGCTCAGACACTTCAGCTTTTAGGGATTCTCCACACCTCTCACTCAGCTCTTTTTCTCTTTATCTTTCTGGCAGCCTGCCTCTCAGATCTATCCAAATGAAGGTCGACCCTTCCTCTTGCTCATACTATGCCCAAACAGCACAAGACAGGGGCAGGAGGGAAGGGTGGAGGCTCAAAGCTGCTTCAGAGCAAAAGCCCCAACCCAACATCAATGGTGGAGAATCCTCCTGTAGAAGAAAATGGAGAAAGCTTCTCCTTGGGGAAATGACCTCAAGGCAGAGTCAGCACTGTGAGCAAAGCCCTGGCACCATGGGGCTCTGCAGCCCTCTCAGATCTTGTTGCCTGGTGGCACAGGCAAAGCAGAGCTGCCTGCTGCCTTTACCCACTGGCCAGGCATGGTCCCACTGCATGCATCTGTCACAGATTCCAGGGAAACCAAGAAAGTTGTGTTTAGAGGGCATGGACACACTGTGTTGGCTACCTAGTGACATGTCATGCCTTTGTCTCAAGCAGCTGAGCTGATTCCTCACTCCCTGTTCGCTGGGCATAGGTCTGCTGGGCAGGGTGACAAAGCAGGCAGATTTGCCAGCCTTGAGGGTTTGGCTCTTCAAAGGAGGCTGGGCAGGCTCAACTTCCAAAGGCAGCCCTTCAGCAGCCTCTGTCTTCTGGCCTCACCAAACCTCTTCTTTCTTTCTCTTTCTTCTTTCACTTTCTCTCTTTCTTTCTCTTTGTCTCTTTCCTTCCTTCCTTCCTTCCTTCCTTCCTTCCTTCCTTCCTCCCTCTCTCCCTCCCTTCCTTCCTTCCTCCCTTCCTTCCTCCCTCCCTTCCTCCCTTCCTTCCTCCCTCCCTTCCTTCCTCCCTTCCTTCCTTCCTCTTTCTCTCTCTCTCTTTCTCTCTTTCCCCCACTTCTTCCTGTTTTCGTCAAAACACATTTCCTGACATAAAAAAGCCTTGGTTGATGCTCTCTGACTCATTGAACTGCCCAAACAGATCTCTTGGCTCTGCAGGAACTGGACCATCCTGTTTGTGGGCACAACAACCACCCCCAGCCGTGTGCCACGGGCTGGGGAAAAGCTGCTCCCATTGTGAAACACTCCCTGCCAGATGTGGGCAAGCCCTCCCTCACATCTGGACAGCAGTCAACCATTTTGAGTTCCCTCTCTCAGTTGTTTGTTGCCTTGTGCCAGAGCAGGAGAAGCTTTGGAGATGAGGCTCTTTAGCCATTTCTGCAGAGAGGTCCAGCACCTTCTTGCCTTTAGGACCACAGTTTTGGAAACCCAGGAGGAAGGTAATAATATCACCCAAAAAGCAGCTTCACTGCTGGGGGAGAAGTTTGCCTCCTCTCCTTTGATACCCTGTGAGAAATGAGTGAGTCTGTTCAGTGGTACAAATCTGCACCAGTTTGGGCTGCCTGTACTGCAGCTGTCGATTGCCACCAGCCCCAGACCTTATTTTTCTCCACACTAACACACAAATTGCACTGCACAGGTTGCCAAGCCTGCAGTGCTTGTGGCCAAACGTAACAGTCACTAAAGCTGATCAGCCTTGCTCCATTGTCCAGCTCAGCCAAAGCAAACCCTTCTCCCCTCGGGCAGCCCTGCAACATGCTTCAGAAATTAGGGGAATTGCCCCTCCAACGTCCCTGGGAAATCTCAGGGCCGTGCCATCCATCAATATTTTGCAGTCTGAGACAATAGCAACATCTCCTGCTACACTGGTACAAGCCCAGACACTGTGCTCTGGCTTCCTGTAAACAAGATCTGTTTAGCTCTAAATTCTTCTTTTGGCTCAGGCTCCCCCAGGGTTTAGTGAGGATGGTATGGAGATAATCATCGTGTGGATTGTATTCCTGGGACAAGGCTCCATTGCACAATGCAACCTCTTCAGAGTGCCCTTGGAGCAAGGAAGTTCCAGGCTGGCTTCTCTGCAAGCCACGACTGGGAGTCAGCTCTCAGCACCAAGCTGAAGGAGTGGTGGTAGGCAGTGAGGATCCGACAGGGGAGCAGGAAAATGCTGGGGTTGAGGCAGCTGATTAAGAAACGTTTACAGACTGCTGGGCAAAGGAGAAGAGGGGGCAAAGGAGCTGGGCTGGAGCAGAAGGGATTGTTAATTTTCCTAAAGAGTTGGGGCTTTTCAGCCTGGAGAAGAGAAGGCTTCCAGGAGACCTTATAGCAGCCTACCAGTATCTGAAGGGAGCCTACAGGAGGACTGGGGAGGGACTATTCACAAGGTCTTGTAATGACAGGACAAGGGGGAATGGGTTCAAACTGGCAGAGGGGAGATTTGAATGAGATGTTAGAAAGAAATTCTTCACAGTGAGGGTGGTGAGACACTGGCACAGGTTGCCCAGGGAGGTTGTGGCTGCTCCCTCCCTGGATGTGTTCAAGGCCAGGCTGGATGAGGTCTTGAGCGACCTGATCTAGTGGGAGGTGTCCCTGCCTATGGCAGGGGGTTGGAACTGAATGATTTTTGAGGTATCTTCCAACCTAAACCATTCTATGATTCTATGATGATTCTAAAGGAAGAGAAAGCAGAAAAGGAATCATCATTCCCAGGGAAAAGAATTATTGGTCCAGGATTTTTTCAGGCCGGGACCAAATTAGCTCCCTACTTGAAAATTAACCTCCACTTTAAAGAGTTTCTGCTTGAGCTGGGCAAACCAGAGACCTCTGAGTGAAGCAAGAAAGTGGGCAGTGCCCTGCTCTGCCTGTGCCTGATCTCCTGGTGCTGTGCAATCCCCAGCACCCAACCCAGTGCACTGGACTAAAAGTTAAACATCCAGCCCAAGCTAGGTGTGTGGGGCCAGTGAGGCCAGAGAGCTATCTCCTGGCAACAGCTCATCACCCCTGGACACACACCTGTGCAAAAGAGGTTGCAATTTAACCTCTCACCTCTGCTCTACCCCTCAGCTAAATTAAGCTACCTTTTCCTACCCTCTAGTAAAGACCCAACCATTCCCCATCTCCTCCTCTGCACCCTCCTTCACTGACACCCCCACTAACCTCTTTCTCCTGCACAAACACCAAGCTGAAGCTTGCTTTCTCAGCCAGGATGGTAGAAAGGCATGTCTGTGTGGATCCATTCCCCACAGCCCCAGCTCCTTCCTGAACAACAAGGACTTGGATGTGAGGAGGAAGTTCTTCACCATCAGAGTGGTGAGGCCCTGGAATGGGTTGCCCAGGGAGGTGGTTGGGGCCACATCCCTGGAGGTGTTTGCAGCCAGGCTGGATGAGGCTGTGGGCAGCCTGACCTAGGGTAGGGTGTTCCTGCCCACAGCAAGGGGTTTGGAACTAGATGATCCTTGTGGTCTCTTCCAACCCTGACTGATTCTATGATTCTATGACATGAGGAGGGACTTGCTGGAGCCCTGCCTTGGCTGGAAGCCTCCATCCTCCATGCCTTGCAGTGAATGGTAGGGAGAAGGGGCAGCGGTGCACTAACCTCAGAGCAAATTATGGTGGCCTGGGACTTTCCATAGCACGAATCCAGCTCCTTAACTGATTAAACCAGGAGGGGTTAGAGCCTGTGGTACAAGGGGACCTGGGAACGCAAGGTCAGAATCCGGAGTGAAACCCAACAGGCCTGGGAGCGAGCGGCTGCTGCCTGGGCACACCTCACCCACCAGCGTGCTCTGATGAATCACCCACTCGATCTGGTGGGCAGCTTTGCTTGAGCTCACTTCCCCGTGCCTCGCAGGGACACGGTGGCTCTTCTCCCCAGGCTGCCCCCAGGGCCACCCCGCAGAGCCTGCAGTCACACGGCGCTCCGGATCCGCTCACCGCCGCCAGCAATGAGCTCAGCCACCCGGCACCGACCCATTGGCTTGGCATGAGCTAATGCCTGCTCCGTGAGGACGGGCAGAGGGGGAGGAGAAGACACTCTGACTCACCAGCTCATCCCATGCTGGAGAGCCACGGTCCAGCCCGTGGGCTCCCAGGAGGACGGTGTGCCACACCTGCCTCCCACCGCGGCTGCTCCCAGCACGGGCAATAGAAACGGAGCCGTGGCACACCCCAGGACTCTCTGCCAGCCAGCAGCTCTTTGTCACCTTCCCTGCACCACCAAACCTTCTCCTGGGGTCTTGCACAGCGTCTCACCTCGTCTCATCAGGGTCCCATCTGTCTGTAGAGCAATGACATCCCCTCTGTGGGCTGGCATCCCAGCCTTCTGTTGCACTGAGCTTGACTCTGTCCTGCTGCCAGATGGCTTAGGAGGCAGATGACTTCATCTCTTTTAAAGGGGCAAGGGATTTGTCAGCAGTGCCCTGTAGGAATCGGTGTGCATCATCTTTGGTGAGGAAGCCAGGGAGAGGAGAGTGGCACTGCGCTGGTTGCGACCCCATAAAGGGCCCAAAGAGATGTGGATTCCAGTCCAGCAGAGCTGACAACCTTTTGTCCTTCATAGTCAGCAATCCATTGTGTTTGATCTCTTCCACACAATAGCCTTGTGCAACACCAGAGAGTGAGGAGCCTGATTCCAGCATGAGCTCTGTGGTGGTGCCCTCCTGTGCATGCAGTTGCAGGGACTATGCAGCATTCAGTTTTCAAAAGCCAAAGATGTATTGGTCGAGGGTGCACTGGATGCTGGGGAGACCAAGAGTGCTTTGCATTGCACCAGCCCCTGCCCCCAGAACTAAGTGTGGTGGGTGGCCTGAGTCACACTGAGCAGCCCAGACAGCCAACTGTGTCCTGGGCTGCAGTAAGAGCAATGTGGCCAGCAGGGCAAGGGAGAGGATTCTCCCCCTTTACTCTGCTCTTGTCAGACTCCACCTGGAGTACTGTGTGCAGTTCTGGAGCCCCCAACTCAAGAAGGACATGGAACTGTTGAAGCCAGTCCAGAGGAGGCCACCAAGATGCTCAGAGGGCTGCAGCACCTCTGCTATGAGGACAGGCTGAGAGAGTCGGGGCTCTGCAGCCTGGAGAAGAGAAGGCTTCAAGGAGACCTTGGGGTGGCCTTCAAGTATCTAAACGAGACCTACAGGAAGGCTGGGGAGGGACTATTTATAAGGTCTTGATAGTGACAGGATAAAGGGTAATGGGTTTAAACTGGCAGAGGGGAGATTTAAACTGGAAGTTAGGAAGAAGTTCTCCACAGCGAGGGTGGTGAGATACTGGCACAGGTTGCCCAGGGAGGTTGTGGCTGCTCCCTCCCTGGAGGGGTTCGAGGCCAGGTTGGATCAAGCCTTGAGCGACCTGTTCTGGTGGGAGGTGTCCCTGCCTATGGCACAGGGGGGTTGGAACTGGATGAGCTTTGAGATCCCTTCCAACCTAAACCATTCTGTGATTCTATGGCTTCATGGCTGTGGTGGTCTTCGGCTGATGATCTTTGAAGTCTCTTCCAACCAAACCAATTCTATGATCAGTAGACTCCTCTTAGACCTTAGGTCAGGATAACTTAGAGCTGCTCTAAAGAAACCCCATTTGTATTGGGTGAAAAAGGGTGCATCTCAGAGCAAGAACCAGGTTTGCACATGGGAATGTGGTTTAGTGCCTCTGCTCTTAGGAAACCCCATTTGTACTTGGTGAAAAGGAGTGAATCTCAGAGTGAGAACCAGGTTTGCACAGGGGAATGTGATTTAGAGCCTTTGCTCTAAGGAAACCTCATTTTTATTGGGTGAAAAGGAGTGAATCTCAGAGTGAGAACCAGGTTTGCACAGGGGAATGTTGTTTAGAGCCTCTGCTCTAAGAAACCCCACTTGTACTGGGTGAAAAGGAGCGAATCTCGGAATGAATCTCAGAGTGAGAATCAGGTTTGCACAGGGGAATATGGTTTGGATCCTTTGTTATCAGCTGCAAAGGGAGAATGGAGCCAGCCTGTGCATCCATTCAAGAGGATGAGAGAGATGCAAGGCACTTGTCCCTCTCTGAGCCAGCACCCACCCCTCTCCCACACACCTCCTGCCTGACTGATTTTTGCGCGGTGGTTTGCAGCTGCACAGGAACGTTCCTGACCCACCAGAGCAGCTTCATGGAGGGTTAGCATCAGCTCTGGACAAGGAGGCTGCAGTGCACACACAGGCAGGTGGTTCCCGTGCAGGGCTGGATGCTCCCCTCCCCCCTGCGCACACGCTGCCGCTTGTCGGGGAGCTCCCAGCCGGATAATCTCCCCTTCCCGTGCAAGTCCCTGCACGCTGCCCTGCAAACAGCCCCGCAGAGACTTTCAGCACAGCAGATGCTGAGGCTGGCAGGCCAGGCCCACAGACCCACTTCTGCTTCTTGAAAAGGGGAAGCGAAGTTGCCTGTGCCTGAGGAAGGCAACTCTCTGCCTCAGGGCTCCTCGCGTCCCAGCACAGCGATCAGCAGGCACTTGCTGGAGATTTGGAGGTGGTTTGATAGATCAGGTCAGGCACCACGGGAGAGCAATAGAAGCAAGCTTCAGCTTGGTGTTTGTGCAGGAGAAAGAGGTTAGTGGGGGTGTCAGTGAAGGAGGGTGCAGAGGAGGAGATGGGGAATGGTTGGGTCTTTACTAGAGGGTAGGAAAAGGTAGCTTAATTTAGCTGAGGGGTAGAGCAGAGGTGAGAGGTTAAATGGCAACCTCTTTTGCAGAGGTGTCTGTCCAGGGGTGATGAGCTGTTGCCAGGAGATGGCTTTCTGGCCTCACTGGCCCCACACAAGCTGGGATCACTTTGGAGGGATCACTGAGTAGCAGTGGGGTTGTGAGCTCCAGATGAGCTCGATGATCTCCAAGCTCTCTCACAACCTCGTCAGTTCTGTGATGAGGGTCTAGAAGGGTCTAGAGAAGAAGTCTTACAAGGAGCAGCTGAGGAAACTGAGATTTCGTTTTTTAGTCTGGAGAAGAGAGGGCTGAGGAGAGACCTCATTGGTCTCTGCAGCTTCCTGAAAGAAGATTGCAGTGAGGTGGGGGCCAGGCTCTTCTCCCTAGTATCAAGTGATAGAACAAGAGGACACAGCCTGAAATTGCACTAATGGAGGTTTAGGTTGGATATTAGGAAATAAATCTCTTTACTGAAAGAGTGGTCAGGTATTGGAACAGGCTCTCCAGGGAGGTGGTGGAATCCCCACCCCTGGAGGGGTTCAAGAAACATGTGGGCATGGCACCTTGGGACATGGTTTACTGGTCATGGTGGTCTTAGGTTGACAGTTGGACTCGATGACCTTAGAGGTCTTTTTCAACCAAACCAACTCTGTGATTCTATGATTCTGTTCTGTGAAATGCCCACCAGGAGGGTGTGTGCCCATCCTCACTACAACAGCTGGAGCATTCCCTTCCCTAGATGGTGCAGCTCACTTAGAGAGTGCCATACCCTTGGCAGGGACGTCAAAGGGGGTTGCAGCATCACGCTTGTCTGGAGGGCAGAAGAGCTTCGAGTGCCACATCTCAACAGCACTGCCCTGACCATTCCAGATCCATGGAGGCAATGCTCCAGCAGGGCCAGCTGCAACTGTCAGCCAGGAAGGGCATGTGCTTAGAAGGATGAGCTGGAAGATGGGCCTGCAGGCATGTGTTCTGGAGGCAGCAGATCTGCTCCCCAGGGCAGTGAGCAGGTACAGCCATTGGCAGAGAGGTCCCTGTAAGTGTTGTTGGCCCAGAGAGGCCCCTGGTGATTTCCCTCCCCTAGCCTGAACATGCTGCTTCTCTATAAAACTCTTTGCGTGCAGCTAAGCCAGGGCAGAAAGTCTTGGCTTTATCAAATGGAGATCTTGGGTGGAACCAGGAAATGAAATCTCTCCCCATGATTAGGCAGAAAGGTGCCTCCTTGCCAGCCAAGGGATGGAGCTCTGGCTTTCCCTGCACCCTGGCAAAGAGCCTATTGCATCCAACAGGGTAAGATCCCAGCAGCAGGATAGGGCAGCACAAGATGTTGACACCGGCATATGGAGCTGCTGATTGGCGCTCATCATGCACAGCTCCACTCCACCTTCCTTCTTCCTTTCCTCCTGCTGCAGCTCCCTCAGCCAGGCCAATCCTCTCTGCTTGTAACCACAGGTAACTCTACAATCCACCCCTTCCTGCAGAAGCAGGAGTTGTTCCTTCAGACAAACATGACGTTTTTCTTCCCAGCCCAGCCTGGCTTCAAGTTGAGTAGGAGAGATGAGAAAAAGAAAAGCTTTCACCAGCTCCAGGCTGTCACCTACACTGATACACAATGAGTGGCTGGAACTCTGTAGTTTTTGTAGGGGGCCTACAGAAAAGCTGGGGAGGGACTTTTGAGGCTATCAGGTAGTGACAGGACTAGGGGGAATGGAGCAAAGCTGGAGGTGGGGAGATTCAGATTGGATGTGAGGAGGAAGTTCTTCACCATGAGAGTTCTTCATCATAGAATCAGTCAGGGTTGGAAGGGACTACAAGGATCATCTAGTTCCAACCCCCCTGCCATGGGCAGGGACACTCTACCCTAGATTAGGCTGGACAGAGGCTCATCCAGCCTGGCCTTAAACACATCCAGGGAAGTGGTCTCAACTACCTCCCTGGGCAACCCGTTCCAGGTTCTCACCACTCTCATGCTGAAGAACTAAAAAGTCCCTTCCCAGCTTTTTTGTAGGCTCCCTTCAGATACTGGAAGGCCACAAGAAGGTCACCTGGGAGCCTCCTCTTCTCCAGACTGAACAGCCCCAACTCTTCCAGTCTGTCCTCACAGCAGAGGTGCTGCAGCCCTCTGAGCATCCTCATTCTCTGCTTTGTAGACAGGCAGCAAATTCTTCTCTGAACTGAAACTAAGTCTCCTACAGCCCTCTGCAGCCACCAAGCCTGGCAGCATGCTCTGCAGGAAGGAAAACCCAGTGTCCCCAGCCTGCTGACAATGAGGCAGAGTTGTCAGCAGCTTTTGTGCCCACTGGACATTTGTACATGTTTTGTAAGGTGACCAGGTTACAACCAGCCCAAGCTTATGCCCACAGCCTTTCTGCAGGATCTGCCACGCGCATGTCTCTTCCATGAGCATCAGCATCCTCCAACAACATTTCTTCAGCAAAGCACAGCAGGGAAAAGAGACTCTGAGGCCACCTGGGATGGCAACAGGATGATGCAATAAAGGAGAGCAGTCTGTTGAGTGCCATGTTGGTCTCTTGCCTTGCTGGAGATCAGCCCTTGTAGCCTTGCTAGCTGAGAGCTCACAGTTTGCTACCCTAGATGAGTCCAAGTCCCCAAGCTCAGTGTCTCCAGGGTTACCTGCTGTTCCAGATGCAGGCACCTGGCCACTTGTGAAAGGCTGCAAACACGGGGAAATGCTGGAGCTTGTAGCAATCAGCTGATGCCCTGAGGCCAGAGGTTTGCTCACTTGCACCGTGGTATGTCTAAATATAATACCAGTATTGTTCTGAGCCCTGCCTCAGCCCCAGTGAAATCAGCCACCAATACCTGATTTTCTCGCCTTCCACGGCTGCAAGAGACACAGCTGTGTGAAGGAACTTCCCCTTTCACTCCTTCTGAAGGCACCTCCCATTGCCACTGCTGACTGATCCCCTGGCCTCCTCTCATGAGACATAGAATAATAGAATAGAATCATAGAATGGTTTAGGTTGGAAGAGACCTTAAAGATCATCCAGTTCCAACCCCCCTGTGCCATGGGCAGGGACACCTCCCACTAGATCAGGTCGCTCAAGACCTCATCCAGCCTGGCCTTGAACACCTCCAGGGAGGGAGCAGCCACTACCTCCCTGGGCAACCTGTTCCAGTGCCTCGCCACCCTCACTGTGAAGAATTTCTTCCTAACATCCCATTCAAATCACTCCTCCACCAATTTGAAGCCAACATCTTAAAGAAGAGGACCTGATCTGCAAATTTCAAGCTGCTCCTACTTCTACTGCCACTTTTTTATTCCTTGCACTTCTCTGCAAGTTCCACCACAAGTCATACGACTAAAGAGCTGTGGAGATGGACAAGCTGCACACACATACCCAAGTGGGTTTAACCTTCCTACTCATTCACTTCAACCTATTTCTGAAAGACCACTGAGAGCTTGAAATCAAAATCATTTTCCACATGGAGCTAGGATGCTATGAAGAGAGCACCCAACACGAATATCTGTAGCACAAAAGCAAGCAGAGCTGTCCCAGGGTGACCCTAGGGAGAGCATTCACCATGCCATGAAACTTCTCTCTCTCTCACTCTTGGTAGAAAAATGATCACTAGATTTCATCTAAAATGCTGCATAATTTTGATCCCATTAAAACTACATTTTCTGTTGATTTTACCCAGTTGTTCTCACTCATCTCCACCGACAACCCTAAAAAGTGCAACATATCATGGCTCAACCTGCTCATGTCTTCCAGTATCTGAAGGGGGCCTACAGGAAGGCTGGGGAGGGACTATTCACAAGGTCTTGTAATGACAGGATGAGGGGGAATGGGTTCAGACTGGCAGAGGGGAGATTTAAACTGGATGTTAGGAGGAAGTTCTCCACAGCGAGGGTGGTGAGACACTGGCACAGGTTGCCCAGGGAGGTTGTGGCTGCTGCCTCCCTGAAGGTGTTCAAGGCCAGGCTGGATGAGGTCTTGAACGACCTGATCTAGTGGGAGGTGTCCCTGCCTATGGCACAGGGGGGTTGGAACTGGATGATTTTTGAGGTATCTTCCAACCTAAACCATTCTATGATTCTATGATCTCTTTGGATTTGCACCATGAAATGACAGGTATATTCCCATGGATTGGTTTGAGACAATTTCCAGCTGAAGCTGGGCTTGTGGCTGGAGGATTCCTAACCTGCTGTCCTGGTGAGGTGCAAGTTTGCACTGATCACTGCTCCTCAAACAGGCTGCTAATGGGAGTCTGCCTCTATCCTCCACCTGCTTCCGTGCTCGCTTCCATCATTGTCCCCAGCATGGAGCCTCCAAAGGACCATCCAGACTCCTATTCAAACTGTTTGAAGTTAAAATTGTCCAGTTTTCGTGTTATTTACTTGGGTTTGTCTTCCTAAAACTGTACAGAAAGCTTTCTGGTGATTTCCTTTGCCAAAAACACACCACAGGGAGAAAAAGCTTCACCTAAACCTGGGTGTCGATTTCCCACGTTGAGATCTACCCCTGTAGATCAAACCCCACTGTAGTCTAATGGGGCTGTGTTAGCATTTACTGCAGGGTGTGGAGAAAAGAAGGAGGGGAGGAGAACTGAGACAAAGAGGAGAGAAGCTACAGGCTGCCCATGCTCCAGCCAGTGTGACAGGAACAGCCACAGCAGGCTCCACATCTCTACCCTTCGGTCCAGCCCCAAACAACACTTTCAGGGTGAGGATGCTGTTTGCCAAAACGATGCCCCCTAAGCTCTGGCAGAAGGCTTAGTCTTCCTGTGCTGCTCTCTCCCCTTGCTGCTTGCCTCTCTTTTCTCAGCTCCCTACCTTTTCAGGACAGGGACCACCTTTCCATCTCCTGCCTGTGCAGCTCTGAGCACCCTGAGGCTTCTTGGCGGCAGCTGGGGGAGCTGGGGGCTCCCCCAACACAAACAACAACAATCTTCAAAGTGCCTCTCCACACGCAGCTGCTCTGAGGGCAGATTCAGGTTTCCCCCCACCTCCTTCTCCCCATCCCTTCTTGCAACACCCACCTTGCAGCTGGTTAAAAACAACCTTCGGGTTTTTCGACTGTGTTGGAGGGGTTCACCTGATCTATTCTGCCCACCCCTCCCTCCTCCCGCCCTTTGCAGCTGAGGTCCTGGATTTCGTGGCTAAATCTGGTTAAACTAACAGTAAAAAGCCCTGCGATTGTTTGGCTCTAAGGCTTGGGTCTTTGCCCAGCCCTGACATACACACGCACACAAGTTCACTTCTGCAGCAAGGGAGTGGGTGATGCCTCTCCTCCTCCTCCTCCTCCTTCAGCCCGTCACGGGAGGGCTGGCTCTTCAACGAGGCAGTTCCACCTCCTCCTGCAACTTTCTCCCTCCTTGCTCTCAACCTGTGCTACCGGCGTTTCAGCCATCAAAATCCCTTCCTGCAGGAATTTTCCCGAGCCCTCTCCTCTGATTTAGCGAGCACCATGGACCCCCAGCAGCCAGCGAGGCGCTGCTGTGGGAGAGGATTTTCGGCGGCGAGAGCAGAGAGGGAGTGAACTCAGGAGAGCTCTCTCCTGTCGCAACAGGTAAGGCACGCCGCTGGCTGCCGGGGGAATTGCGGTGACTCAGGGAGCCGTCTGTGCTGCGCGGATGGAGGAAGGCATGGAGGATGCAGAGATTTAGTCACGAAACTGCTTTTGCATGTGAGTAACTTCTGCTGAGAGCAGACTTTACCCTGAATACTTTGGTGATGCAAAAGGGGAGCCTGTAACCTTCTCTTCCCTTCTGGCAGCCCTAGGGCAAGGGGTCGCAGAAGGAGCCAGGAAAAGCTTCAGCTGTGTTTGCAAGGAGTTTTCTCCCGGTCTTAGGTGGGAAACTTTAGCACGCTGCAGCCAGCGCAAGCAGGCAGCTTCCAGGTAGCCAAAGTGAAAGCCTCACTGCTGATCAGAGCAGGTGAGGAGGGGCTGAGCAAAGAAGCTCTCCAGGTGTCTGCACGGGCAGGATTTCTGCAGGGAGTGTGTCTGTGCTGGGGCAAATGCATTTGCAGCTGCAGGAGCAGTGATGGCGTCTGGCTGCAGGCTCAGCTGTTGGCCCGGTACAACCCCCACGTACCGGGATGAGGCAGTACCATTCCAAACTCTGTCCCAATATTCCACTTGTCACCCCAAACTCGGCTGTGCCTTGGGGATCTCTGAGCAAACTGCCTGCCCTGGTCCCCCTCTGTGACAGGTAGCAGAGGCAGGGAGCTGAAGCCAGAGCCACCAACCCTGCTCCGCTGGGGAGTGCGTGTTTAAGCTTGTGTGGGTTTGCATCACTGTGACTGTGCTCACCCTCCAGTGACTGATGGCAAAATGAGATTAAATCCCAGACAAAATCCAGCCCCAGCTCAGGGTGTGCAGGAATTATGTCCCCTGAACATGTGCAGCGCTGAGAAAAGAGGCGAAAGCACAGGAAGGGAGGCCTGGGTGCTTTGGAGCAAAGGGAGCCCTTCCCAACAGCAGCTATCAGCTCATCAGCCTCCCAGGGGAATTCAAGGCAGACTTGGTGGAGTGCAGCCTCCACCACAGCCTCCACATCACAGGGGTTGCTTGGGACAAAGCCCTGAAAAAAAATGCTGGTGCTCATTTGAGCTTGCTGCTATGAAGGGCTGAAAGTTCTCACTCAGGACGTGGGGAAACCTGGGCTGTGTGGTGGCTGAGGCAGGCAGGGCTGCAGCTGCTGGGCTCCTGCTTCAGCCAAGGCGGCCTGGGCGCAGGCAGGAGGGAAAGGAGTCCACCACATCCTCTGCTTCGGCATTCGGAATGGGCAAAGAGCTGGCATGAGATGTGCAGAGAGGTGTCCCAGCTCTCCAGGCTGTCAGGCAGAGAGCCCTGGGAGGTTATGGGAGGCTCGGGACGGCAAGCAAAGTCTGTATCAGGCTGCTAAAGCTGGGCTGCCTCGGCGTTCGATGAGCTCGGTATTGTGCACCCTTATCACCTCCTAATATGCAGCGCACCTCGCCTTATTGGGAGCAGCGTAGGGACATCCCATCCTCCTGTCTGATAAACGGTTGGGGTTCCTGAGGGACTGAGCAGGCGAGAGGTTTCTAACCCACCCAGGGGCTTCAGCCTCTGCCTCTCGCCGCGCTCTGACACGCTCCATAAGGCTGCCAGAGCGAGCCCAAGCGCCCTGCCCGCAGAGGGGGAAAGCGCTGCAGGATCTGCTCCTCTGCTCCTCTGCTCCTCTGCTCCTCTGCTCCTCTGCTCCTCTGCTCCTCTGCTCCTCTGCTCCTCTGCTCCTCTGCTCCTCTGCTCCTCTGCTCCTCTGCTCCTCTGCTCCTCTGCTCCTCTCCCCAACCTCTCCCTTAGCTGCAGCTCTCGCAGCACGAATGCGTCTCAAGCCCCAGCGCTCTCACAAGCGGGCGAGTCTCCCAGCCCTCCAAACAAACATCATTCATGTACGAGGGGAGAGTTCAAAGGAGGCGTAACACCTGGAATCAAACATCTGTTAGAAACTCATGCATTTTGCATCCTACGCTCCTGCCAACTGCTCCAAGGCAAGTCCTGCAGGATCATTCCAGCTACCTCCGTGCTGCGGCAATGCCATTCCCTGCTCCCTGCACCTCACTTTGGGTTTTTTGGGGTTTTTGTTTTGTTTTTTTTTTAAACTTTTTGCCACGTGTGGAGTAGCAGAGCGCAGCTGCACCTCGGGCAGTAGTGGGCTTCTTCTGCCTCCTGCTCCAGCAAAGAGGATTAAATCATAGAGTCATAGAATGGTTTAGGTTGGAAGAGACCTTAAAGATCATCCAGTTCCAACCCCCCTGTGCCATAGGCAGGGACACCTCCCACTAGATCAGGTCGCTCAAGACCTCATCCAGCCTGGCCTTGAACACCTCCAGGGAGGCAGCAGCCACAACCTCCCTGGGCAACCTTTTCCAGTGTCTCACCACCCTCACTGTGAAGAACTTCCTCCTAACATCCCGTTTAAATCTACCCTCTGACAATTTGTTCCCATTCCCCCTCATCCTGTCATTACAAGACCTTGTGAAATACCCTTCAGCCTTTCTCTTTTTTTTTTTTTTTTTTTTTTTTTTCCCAGTACTGGGTTAGAATCACAGAATCAGCCAGGGTTGGAAGGGACCACAAGGATCATCCAGTTCCAACCCCCCTGCCATGCCCAGGGACACCCTACCCTAGATCAGGCTGGCCAAAGCCTCTGCCAGCCTGGCTGCAAACACCTCCAGGGATGTGGCCCCAACCACCTCCCTGGGCAACCCATTCCAGGCTCTCACCACTCCGATGATGAAGAACTTCCTCCTCACATCCAATCTGAATCTCCCCACCTCCAGGTTTGCTCCATTCCCCCTACTCCTGTTACTACCTGATAGCCTCAAAAGTCCCTCCCCGGGTTGGCAACACCGATGCTCCGTTGTCTATTCGCGGGGCTGATTTTGCTGAGCAAGCAGTTTTCCTTGGTAATGGAGCAGGTACTGCTCTATTAGCAAAGAAAATTTCTTTCCTAATTCTTGGAAGAAGGAACTCGAGGGAGGGGCAGGCTGCACAGGGCTGTTTAGGAAGGTTTGCAGCTCAGAAGCAGACAAGCAGCAGGTCCGAAACAAGCCAAAGGAAGCATTCTTTTTTTCTTTTTCACATGGGAGGCATAATTAGAGTCTGGAACAGGTTGCCACAGGATATTGCAGAGGCCAAAAGTGTACCTGGCTTCCAATAAGGTTTCGATCCATTTGAGATGGAGAGCTCCAGTGGAGGTTGCTAAACAAACCAGCCCAAGAACAACTGTGTGCTTGCACTGATGGTGGAGAGTGGGAGAAGGAGCATGGTTACATGTGCCTCTCCAGTAAGCAACCAAAACTGCCCCAAACTGGGCATTTTGGAAGAAAGTTTATAGAGAGCTGGCCAAGTGAGGTTATTTTGATGTTCTTACATCATGGGACTGTTTTGGACAGAGCAGGCTGTACCTTGGATAGATGCTGTGACTCAGGCAGCCCAGGATAGTTTGGTCATGCCATGAATAGATATTCCATACGGCTTAGGCTGACAAGGACAATTTGTGTGCCCAGCCGGGTAGCTGAGTGCCACAGGTGCTGCAAGAAGTGTCCACACACAGCTGCCTGCTCCTCAGAGGTGTTGCAGTGGTGAGAAATGTGTGTGCAGTAGACAGCCTGGACCAGGAGGCAGTGCCTTGTGCTGGGAACAGGACTGGAGCTGACGAGGATGGGCTGTGGCAGTGAGACCAGCCTGGGCAACACACGACTGTCTCAGAGGTTAATCTTTTCTCTAGTGAAAGCCTGAGCTCCCCAGGGCAGGGGCTAGGTTTGCATCATCACTGTGGGTCCAGCAGAGGAGGTGGGTTGCTGTAGGCAGGTTTCCCAAGGGCAGGCAGGACTGGAAGCTGAAGGTTTTCTATTTGCATTCAATAAATGTCTGCTGCAGGGAATTTCCGTGGCACGGCTGTTGGCATCCTGGATGGCCATCCTCTCACAAAGAAGGATCATGATCTGATCATCTCATTCTTCCTCTGTCCTCTGTGTCCTTAAGCTGCCTTAGAACACAGGAGAGGGACAAGAAGGAGCAGCCCAAAGCAGGCAGATGGCAACAGAGTGAAGGAGGCTGCAGTCAGAGCAGAAAGCTGCTTTTTGTGCTCACCTTCAGGCACCAGAAGGAAAAGACCAGCAGGGAGCTGGGCAAAGGAATGAGGAGATCTTAGTACCAGTACCAGAACAGGTCTATGGATGAATAAGAGTTGCCTGGAAGGAGAGAAAGAGATGAGAGAGTAGGCAGAGGGGCCAGGGCAGAACAAAGTCAAGCAGCCCACATCCTGCTGAGCACTGGGCTGCTCGCCTGGATCCAGCAGGGCACGTGGTCCCTCACCCAGCTCTTCATGCCAAGATGCTCTTGGACTCCTTCCCAACAAATTTTACAGATCATAGCATAACATGTATGTTCCCCAGATGGAACCACAGAGGACTGCTGGCACTCAGGTGATGTAGACAATGTCCTCGTTGCTAACATACAGGTGGCACATGAGGACTCACAAGGTTAGAGGGCTCAAGGTAAGAGGCCTCACAGGGTCAGACAGCTGCAGCTTAGAGCCTTTCCAAACGCCAGGCAGAGCTGCTCCTCTTTCCAGCCTGGGGTGGGAGCTGAGTCCAGTCTGGGTTCACAGCTCCGGTGGGTCAGGTGGGAGCTGTGTGCTGGGATCCCAGGAAGGATCTCCCAGGCTTTGTGGCACCTAAATAAACAGCTGTTTTGTGAGCAGCAGAATTCATGAAGCTTGGTTGCCTGAGGCACTCGCTCTCTCTCTCTTGTGTGGATCCTCTGATGTCTAATAATCGGGTTGGGCTCACATTAGAGTCTTTTCTTCCACCTGGGAGTCCTAATTTGGATTTTTCTCCTCTCTCCTGCTGCTTTTCACAAGCTCGTGCAAAGGCAGCCTCTTCCAAGTCTTTACCTATCTGGTTAAATTCAACAGAAATTGGCCAGTGGATCCAGCAGGCAGCAGGGAGGGCTGACAACATGGTGCCACAGGCCAGCTTCCTTCAGAGCTCTGCAGACAGGGGCAGTGGTGATCAGTGCAAGACCATTTGCATCTCGAGCATGAGGAGAATGTGAAAGGTTCAGTATGGGTTTTGGCAGGAGAAAGCAATCAAGAGCGAGCCCAGGATGCCTTGTGGGTTCCTGCAGCCTGTGCTGATGATCCCAGCAGGCCTGCTGGGAGAGCTGGCTTGTAGTGACCGAGGGATGTGGCCCTTGGCGTCAGCAGCTTCCCTGGGAGCTGAATCCCAGGCAGAGAGGTGCACAGTCCCAGCAGCAGCAGAGTTGGGGCACGCTCACCTGAGGAGCTGGCACAATGCAGGTAGCTCTTGTGCTAACATGTTTGGGTTGATGCACCACAGTGCTCAGCCCCAAGGCCCCTAGCACCACGCTTGGGGAGCAGCTCCCATCAAGCCCCCTTCCCACTAGCACTACTCTTATCCAGCTCCTAGGGGCTGTTTCTTTTCCCAGGCAATAAGTACCCAGTTCCCCACAAAGCCACCAGTGCAATCTGCTGTTTCCCCTCTGTCTTGATTGCAGTCCCTAGCCAAAGAGAGAGTCAGCATCCCCCAACATCCCCCAGGTTATCTGTGCAGTGCAGATTCTGGACCACAGGTAGGATTTATCCCTATGCTGCTTCTAAACAAGGAGGGCAGGAGGCAACCAGTGAGGAGGGAAAAGCAGCTCATCTATTCAGGGGAGAGTGGAGGAAAGGGATCTGGCTGCCCAAAGATGACATGGAGACATTCAAAGTCAAACTTGATGGGGCCCTGAGCATCCTGATCTAGGTAAAGATGTATCTGCTCACTGCAAGGGGTTTGGACATGATGACCTTTGAGGGTCCCTTCCAACCCAGTGCATTCTGTGGATTCTTTGATTAGGATAATCCATAAGGATGCTTCCACCTGCCCTTGGCACAAGCAAGCCAACCACCCTGATGTCACACTTTCTCTAGGACAGGAGCCAGCAGCAAGGCAGTAGGCACTGTGAGGTTCCCTCATCCTCTAGCCCTCCTCCAGCAACCCCAGACCACCACTGAGGACTCCAGAGCTCTGGAGCTGTGATTAACTCCTGCTCTACAATGATGTTGCAATGCCAAGACAGATAAGGATCGCTGACCCTTATAACTCTGTGGGGAGTTCAAGCCTGTTCAAGTCCTCCTGTGCCTAACAGCCGAGCTCCTGGAGGCTTACAACAATGACAGAGAAACCTCAGCTATGTGACACATTATCTGAGCCAGGCTTAGGTGTTGGCAGCAGTACAAAATCTGTCTCTCTCTGGATTCCTCACAGAGCATTGGACAGAAATACAAATTGTGCATGGAAAGGTGGCAAGAGAAAGCCTTTGGCTTTGCACAGAAGGTGATGCCTTGCTCAGGGACAAGGGATGGCCTGGAAGCAGAGACACATGGCACCTGCTCGCTCTGGTGGAGGACCAAATCAGAGCAGTAGGTAGAGCAGAAGGCCAAGGGCAAAGCCATAAGGATAGAGCAGCAGACATCAGAGCAGTGGGCAGGATGTCCAAGGGGAAAGGAAGCAAGCAGCTGGCTGGAGACAGCCACAGTGAGATGTCAGAGGAAAGTGGCTTTGGACCCTCTCTGAATCTAAGAATCCACTTGTGAGCTGCCTGGTGACAAAGCTGGCAAAAGCATTCAGCTGTAGGGGTGAAGGAGCAGCTGACATCAGAGTAACACTTTCCAGACACCCTTCCAATGTGGAAGACCATCCTGCTCTCTCCTCTCCTGTGCAACTAACCCGTGTCCTGCACATCTGCCTTCACTGCTCCAGGGACAGTGTGCCACCATGATCCAGCTGTCAGCCCTGAACAGAGGTCCTAGCAGGACCCCTCACAGGTCCTGTGACAGACTAGACCCTGGGAAGGCAGCAGCCTGCTAGAGCAAAATGGTGCCTCAGCACCATGCCAGATATACCAACCTGGGGCCCAGATTGCCCCACACAAGCCAACAACCCACAGGCTCCCCCTAAAATCCTTCAAGAGGGTCTCTGCTTCCCCAGCACCCCTTAGATGCTGTCGGTCCAAACTTCCCAGGGTTAAAATGCCTGCCTGACCCAGCTGGCAGATGAGCATCTCCATGGGGCTTCTAAGACTGCGCTCACTCTGCTCAGGGACCTATTTCTGACCCTCCCACCCCACGCTGAGCAGTCCAAGCAAAAGCTGCTGCTCCACACAGTAGCATGACACTCATTAATCCTATGGCTTCACGGCTGAGCAGCCCCCAGTGCAGCCCAGCCCCATCGGCATGCAGCTACTTTATCATCAGGAAAGGAGCTGAACCGTGAAATGATTACAGCACAGGACCCGGGCACTGCCCACGGGCCCCTGGCTGTGACAGGAGCTGCATTTCATGGGTGGCTTGGAGCAAAGGTAGACACGTGCAGCAGTTTCAAATCCCTGGACGCCTCGCTCCAGGCTGCCCAGCAATCTGGAAACGCTTTCCAAAGGTCTATCCAAGTCATCTGGAGATTGGAAAGCTGAGATGGGGAAGGAACAGCCCAACTGTGCTCAGGTGGAATCTTGCAAGTCCAGCAAAAAAAAAAAAAAGCTGTGGCCACAGGAACACAGCCCCTGAGCAGGCTGGTGCAAAACACAGCTCTGCAAGCACAGCTCTAAGGAAACCATCCACAGGCTCTGGAAAACCCCAAAATACACTGTGGAAGAAAAGGCCATCACTCCAGGGGCTCTTTTGATTAGTTTTCTGGCTTTATGTAGTACCTGCAGGATGTGTTCCTTTTGCTTCACTGCAAAGCCAAGCAGAGACTCCACACCTGATCACAGGAGCAGGATCTCCAAGAAGAGCAGCAGATGCTAGCCTGCACTTAGCAGCCCCTTCAGAGAAATGCTACTGAGACCATGGGAACAGCTCCATGCCATGGCTTGGGAAGGGATGGGCTGGTTTGCTTTTCCAAGTCCATGAAAACAACAAAACCCATCCAGCTCCTCACAGAGTTCAAACCCCACAGGTCTGGCTGGAGAGTGACTGGCAAGAAACACACAGGAAGACAGAATCACAGTCAGGTTGGAAGGGAACACAAGGATCATCTAGTTCCAAGCCCCCTGCCATGCCCAGGGACACCCTACCCTAGATCAGGCTGCCCACAGCCTCATCCAGCCTGGCTGCAAACACCTCCAGGGATGTGGCCCCAACCACCCCCCTGGGCAACCCATCCCAGGCTCTCACCACTCTCATGCTGAAGAACTTCCTCCTCACATCCAATCTCAATCTCCCCACCTCCAGCTTTGCTCCATTCCCCCTGGTCCTTTCACTACCTGGTAGTCTAAAAAAGTCCCTCCCCAGCTTTTCTGTAGGCTCCCTTCAGATACTGGAAGGCCACAAGAAGGTCACCTGGGAGCCTCCTCTTCTCCAGCTTGCACAGCCCCAACTCTTTCATTCTGTGCTCACAGCAGAGGTGCTGCAGCCCTCTGAGCATCCTCGTGGCCCTTCTCTGGACACACTCCAGCATGTCCACATCCCTCTTGTCCCAGGGGCTCCAGAACTGGACTCAGTACTCCAGGTGGGGTCTCACCAGGGCAGAGTAGAAGGAGAGAATCACCTCCCTCGACCTGCTGGCCACACTTCTGCTGATGCAGCCCAGGATCTGGTTGGCTTTCTGGGTTGCAAATGCACACTGCTGGCTCTATCCAACGACCACTGACATTCAGACCTGAAGTTAAACTGTCCCATGACTGATTATTCAGACAACCAAGCACATTTCCCTTCTCCACCTCACCTCCTATGCTCGTAAACACTAACAAAGATGTTTATGTGTTTGGGGATGGTTTTGATCAATGCCTGTCCTGAAGAGGAGAACTGCTCAAACAGGGAGAGGATTTGTCAACAGTATTAGGATAAAAAGTGTCCGAGCAGATGCACAGGCAATAATAAGGCTGAAGAAAGAGCACATCTCAGAGCATAAGCAGTTGCTGCCAGGGGACATAATGGTCTGTCTGTGCTACTGTTGGGTTTCTTGAAGTGAAGAAAAAAATGAGAGAATGAAGGGGCAGAGAGAGGAAGAGAATGAGGGAAAGAGGAAGAGAATGAGAGAAAGAGGAAGAGAATGAGAAACAAAGAAAGAGGAGGAGATTTTGGGATGTGTGCTGGCCAAAGTACAATAAGCAAAGAGTTGTCTTTATTTTCCCAAGAAAATGATGATTTTTCCCTACTCTTCTGACCTACAAGCTTTGGGCCAATCTCCCACCACAGCTAGCGAGAGGAATCCTGCTCTTGCTGTATTCAGCGCTCACCTTGTTATGTGTTTTGGGTTTTTTGCTGCTTTTAAATACCTCTCTTGAAGAGAATTGAAGGGTGGGGCTGGGGCCACACCTGCCTGCTGGCAGGCTGCAGCAGTTTTCTGCACTATGGCCAACAAACAGAGCAACCCACGCTCTGCAGGAGACCCCAGGGAGGACCCCCCCCCAGAGGACTGCCATCACCAGCAGCCCCCAAGCTCCAGCCCCAGCTGACTGGAGGAGCCGTGCCCTGCACCGGCTCCCCCTCCACAGCACCCATCTCCCCAGCCTCCCCACGCACACACTTTGAACCTGAGCGCTGTGTTTGCTCCTTCCCTTCAGACCGACAGATTTGGGCATGTCTTTGACAGAGGATCCCAATTTGGATGTTAAATTTAGACGCGCGCTTAGGCTCTGATTAGAGATACACCAAATGTTTACGCGCTCGGTGGGGAGTTTGCATCTACAGGGCTGAGGGCAGAGCCCCTCCAGGCTCTCCGATCCTCGCCTGGTGATTAGGGGAGGAGGTTGAATCACCACATAATGATGCCCTGGTATTTTCCCCCAGTCGGGAACCTGCCTTGCCTTCCTCACTCTATCCCACCCATGTGCTTTCTCCAATGCATCCGCTCCCCCCACCATGTGCAACCAGCTGCAGGAGAACATCTGAGCCCAGGGAAGCCATGGAAAGAGATAGCAGAGAGTAGAAATAACACAGAGACAATGTGGAGATCCTTGAGCTCTTCTGCAAGGACCCTGGAGCTTGGCAGGGCTGCCCTTCCCTGGTACCCACCAGTATCTGGGATTTTAAGGGCTAGTAATTTGATTTTCTGCTGTTTTCACATTATCCACAGCTTTCCCACCCACAGTACAGGCCATAGAAGGCCACCTCGTTTCTGCTGCTTCATTAATGTCATTTTACAGGGCTGGTTCCAGCAGGGCTTTCCCTGAAGCTGAGCTAAGGCAATAGTCAACCACATTCACCCTGTCTTCAGAGCACTGTGCCCCATTGTTGTGTTGAGATTCACCATGGCCTCTGGAAATGTCCCAGTTCCACTTCTGGATGGCTTTTGCATTATGAATGTGGTGTAAATGATCCTAGAAGCAGAAGGTAGAACAGGAGCCACACAGCTGTTTCCTGGGAGATCTATTACTCTTCAAAATACATTCAAACCATGGTGGAGAAAGAGAAAAAAGGCATCCAATGTGGCATTGCTTCTAAGAAGGCATCCAGTGTGGCATTGCTTCAAATGAGGCATCCAATGTGGCATTGCTTCTAAGAAGGCATCCAATGTGGCATTGCTTCAAATGAGGCATCCAATGTGGCATTGCTTCCAGCAAGGCGTCCCAGTGTGGCATTGCTTCAAATGAGGCATCCAATGTGGTATTGCTTCTAAGAAGGCATCCAATGGGGTATTGCTTCAAACAGGGCATCCAATGTGGCATTGCTTCAAACAAGGCATCCAATGTGCCATTGCTTCCAGGAAGGCATCCCAGTGTGGCCTTGCTTCTAACAAGGCATCCAATGTGCCATTGAGTCAAATGAGGCATCCAGTGTGGCATTGCTTTAAATGGGGCATCCCAGTGTGGCATTGCTTCTAAGAAGGCATCTAGTGTGGCATTGCTTCAAACAAGGCATCCCAGTGTGCCATTGCTTCTAACAAGGCATCCAATGTGGCATTTTTTCCCAGTGCAGCCTACTAAAGGTCTAGAAGTAGTAGGTGATGGTTTCCCATTCTGAGGTGGGAAGTTGCAAGCCCTGCTGGGAACCCCAGGTTGTGGAGTCTCCGTCTCTGGAGACTTTCAAGGCCTGTCTGGATGTGTTCCTCTGTGACCTGAGCTAGACTGTCTGGTCCTGCTCTGGCAGGGGGGTTGGACTCAATGAGCTCTTTGGGTCCCTTCCAACCCCATACATCCTGTGATTCTGAGACACTCAAGCCTGAATAAGCCAACTGTTGAAGCACACTGGTGTCACCAACCCTCTCCAACTCATTCTTTCACCAAAGAATAAAATAAGAGCCAAACATGGACTTGTGTGCAACTGCTCCAACAGTTGGAGGATTTCCCAAGCAGTATTGGGATAGAAAGTGTCCAAGCAGATGCACAGGGTGAAGAAAGAGCACATCTCACAGCATGGGCAGTTGCTGCCAGGGGACACAATGCTCTGTCTGTGCTACTGTTGGGGCTTTGGCTACGAGACCCACCACAAACAGAAGCAGCAGTTCAAGAGCTGATATTGATCCCTCCTAAAGCTCCCAAAATTCTGGCTGCACCTCTTGAAGTTTCAGATCATTTCCAGGGGAAATGAGGCTTCTCCCTCACGCATGCCCCATGTGTGTAGCTACTCTTCGGCCCTCATAATAACTGCTGAAGCCACTGCTTGCCGTCGACCCAGCTTGTAATTGAGAGCAAAGCTCTCACAAATACCAGGTTACGACAGGTTTTGCAAAGTAGTTAGCTGGACAGAGGAGTAAAAACCCTGCTAATGCTCCCCCCACCCCGAGAGGAAAAAACAGCAATGTAAGAGAAGCTCTTCTTAGATGTTAGGAAATCTACAGGTAAGAGTGAGGTTAAAGACATTCCAGGAGAGACTCCGAAGAGAGCTTGCATCTCGTTAAATGCCAGAAAAACCCCACTCCTTGCTCAAGGTTATGCTGCCATGTTGATTTGCTGGTGTTCAAGAAGGCATGTGCTCTAGCTCCAGCTTTTCTTGTGGTTGTGGAGTTCATAACCGTCTCTGCCTTGCGGGTTCTCTGATGTCTTGTAAGAGATGAGTTCACATTGCCGTTGCAGTGCAATTCAATTAAAAAGTCAATTAGCCCAGATACAAAGCCATCATCTTCATTAACTCTGCTGCTCGTGGAACAACGCTGTTTTGTTGCTGTTTTATTCTGCTGTCTTCTTCTGCTCCGGACCGTGGGTGACTTTTCCTGCTCCGCAGTCCCGGCAGACGCGCGCTCACAGCCTGCATGGATCTTGCGTTTCCAGGTTCAGCAGTTGAAAATGTTGGAAGGGAGCAGCTCTAGGCAAGTCCCTGCACGCTGACAAAACTCTTAAGTAACGAGCAGAGCTTTTAAGAACACGGTTTTCCACTTCTCAGAAGGAACCACACGCCTTTGTGGATCGTCTGGCCCTGTCCTCCAAGATTCTCTTTCCTTCGGTCTGCGCCTGCGACTTT
The DNA here is from genome assembly GCA_013396835.1 of Psilopogon haemacephalus. Lineage (NCBI taxonomy): Eukaryota > Metazoa > Chordata > Aves > Piciformes > Megalaimidae > Psilopogon > Psilopogon haemacephalus. The sequence goes on from VWZI01019751.1 coordinate 302,358, forward strand.
GTTGTATTTCCTAAAAGCGAAATGATGGCATTAAAAACAAAAAAAAGCTAAAAACTAAAAAAAAAAAAGGAAGCCTGCAATTTTGTCAGATGCAAATTCTCTTGCCTTCTCCACCAATTCTGGTAGTTTGCTCTTCAGCTTCAGGCCGTGAATGACCACTGCAGGGAGATTGCTGGATGGTTGGCATCTGTTTGCCAAGGGGAAAAGAGGTCTGAAGGGAGTCTCAACATTGCAGCCTTGTATTTATCGGTAATTAGATAGCTCAGGCAGAGAATATGACACACATTGTTCGTCAGGCTCAAATAATTTGTTCCTACCATTCGACCTGACTTATAAATTGAACTAGTTCTGCCTTTTAAAGAGATGAGTCTTGAAAAAGTGTCTGGAAAAACAAGTCTTCCCTGTTTAAATTAGGAATGTGCCAAATGACTGGCAGGTACTTGATATATAATTTAAATTTAAAAGAGGAAGAAACAGTCCTAGATAAAGATCTCCTGGGATATCTAGGGGAAATATATGCACCTATATTTAGCTTATCCCTGCTTTCAACCCTTAAATGCACACAGAGCAGCACACACTTAGGCTTTGAAAACAACAAACCTCCATCCTTTCACAAGCTCCACAAAGCTCACTAATAAAGTTACAACCTTGTTAATCACCTCCATGCACCCCAGTCCCTTCTTTGATACACTTTATTCACAGAGACAAATCAGGGAGCTGTAGATGTGCAGGAGTGGTTTGAGAAGGAAGATGATGGAGAGTGGTCATGGACGGCAGATCCTCCGCAGGAGTTCTGACCCCAGGGCTCCCTTCATGAGAAGGGAAGAACCAGAGAAATGACTCAGTGGTTGAGGGTGACATGGTCAAAGTGTCCTGCTCTTTCAAGCAACACAGAGGAGGCAGCCAGGATCAGCCTCGTGAATCAGAACTTCTGAGTAACTCAGCTACAACTTGGCTAGGATCAGAGCTGAAGCTGTCAAAAAGGTCACATTGCTGAACTGACCATTCAGAAGGAGTTTGCAGGATGTAGCAGGGCATCTCTGTGAGGAGGGCAAGACAGGGAGAGAGGAAAGGGAAGACGAACCATGGGGGAAGAGACATCAAACTATAGTCTGGATACTGACTCTTGAAAATATTTTGCAAGAACTTGTGTGGAGAGAGTTAAGATGGAGAAGAGAGGATGGAGAAACGAAATAGAAGCGAGGTTTGATTGGGCGTGGAGAGTTCAAATATGCTGTCTGACAAGGGAGAAGGCAGAAAGCAGGGAGGGAGAGATCCTTCACACAATAGGAAGTCATCCTGATCAAAGCATGGCTTGTCACATTTTGCCCTCCACAAGGTCAAAACCTGAAGGAGGGAAAGTGAATGGGTCTGAGCCAGCATGGGGATGTGGGAGAAGGACAGAAGGAAGAAGAGTTGAGCTAACTGTCAGGGTAGAGGGAGGTGAGGCTGAGCCCCAAACCCACAGTGATTTTCTTTCTTAAATATTTTTTAAAGAAATTTTTAAGAATTAATTTTTTTTTTAAATAATTTTTTAAGAATTAAAAATTCTTCTCAATTTTTCTTCTTAATTTTTTAATTTCTTCTCAATTTTTAAAAGGATTTTATTTTTCTTTCTTAAAATTACCAACGTTCTTCCTTTCGCACCTGCAGGACCCAAGGAGACACCACACCATGGAAGTCACTTGCAGAAGGCATCTCCTGAGTTTTGCTGTTTTCCTGCTGCACTGTGTGGTCCAGAAGGCAAGCTGTGAGAAAGGCAACACTTCCCCCCTGCGCTTCACCCACTTCTTCTATAATGCCACCATCTACGAGAACTCAGCTCCCAAAACCTACGTGGAGAGCTACGTCAAAATGGGCATTTACAAGACAGAACCCGAGTGGGACATCAGATACAGGATAGCCTCTGGAGACAGCAGTGGTGTCTTTAAAACAGAGGAGCACGTGATTGGGGATTTCTGCTTCCTGAGAATAAGAACCAGGAGCAGCAACACAGCACTTTTAAACCGGGAGGTCAAAGACAGTTATATGTTAATAATCAAGGCCACTGAGAGCACCTTTGCCTACGAAGCCTGGGCCAAAGTCTTGATTCACATTCTGGACAGAAATGACTTGAAACCTCTCTTTTCACCCCCGTCCTACAAAGTGTCCATCAGAGAAGACACTCCTCTGAAAACGGTGGTCAGCACACTCAGTGCCACTGATGCTGATGCTGGTCAGAATGCTGAGTTCTACTATGCCCTCAATACCAAGTCCGACCTATTCACCGTCCACCCCACCACCGGGGCAGTCATGACCACAGGCAGGCTGAACAGCACCCACTGGGGCAGGCACCACCTGCAGGTTTTGGCGGTGGACAGAATGAGAAAGATCATGGAGGGGAACAACTTTGGCAACTTGGCTACTCTCATGATCCAGGTGGAGCCATCTGCCAGGAAACCCCCCTCTATCTCCTCAGTGAAGGTGACTCCACCTGACTCAGCTGAAGACTTTCTCTATGCAACCCTGTCTGTAGAAAGTGGCGACTCAGAGGCAGGGATAGATTCGGTTGACTTTGTGGATGGAGATCCAGGAAGACATTTCAAAGCCGTCAAATCCTACTTTGGGAGCAGTGAGTTCCTGATTGTGTCGACCAAAGAGATCAACTGGTTGCTTTACCCATTTGGGTTCAACCTCAGCCTGCAAGCCAAGGACAAGAGCAAGCCACCGCTGTTCTCTCCTATTAGAGTTGTCCATATACCTCCCTCCAAATACGTCTCTGCCAGGTTTGAGAAAGACGTGTACCAGGTCCAGCTCAGTGAGTTTTCCCCAGCTGGAAGCCAAGTTGTCATGGTGAAGGTCACGCCAGTCTTCCCAAATCTTAAATACGTTTTGAAACCTACTCCCGACGGCACGAGCTTTAAAATCAATCCTCACACCGGGCTGATAACGACAGCCAGAGCGATGGACTTCCATGAGCAGCCTCGTTTTGAGCTTGAAGTTACAACCACGAACAGCCACACAACCACGACTGTTGTCATTGACATCATTGACTGCAACAATCATGCTCCAAGCTTTAGCCAGTCTTCATACCGCGGGGCCTTCGACGAAAATGTTCCTCCTGGTACCAGTGTCTTAACAGTGAGTGCTACGGATGAAGACGAGGGAGACAACGGCTTTGTCACCTACACCATAGCCAACCATAAATCCGTTCCCTTTGTCATCGACCCCTACTCTGGCGTCATTTCCACCTCCAAGTCCATGGACTATGAGTTGATGCAGCGATGGTATCACCTGCGAGTGTGGGCATCGGATTGGGGCTCACCCTTCCGCCACGAAACGGAGGTGTACGTCTCCCTGGTGCTGAGCAACGTCAACGACAACGCTCCTGTGTTTGAGAAGGCAAGCTGCAGCGGCACCATCCCCCGGGACTTCCCCGTTGGGAACCCTGTGGCCACGGTCTCTGCCATCGACAGCGATGAGCTGCAGCATATCAAGTACGAAATCAAGTCTGGCAACGAGTTACGGCATTTTGAACTGGATCCCGTCTCTGGAGTGATATCTCTCAGGATATCTCTGCGAGATCTTCCTTCTGAGCAGCCACTTCTCTACTCTTTGAAAATAACTGCAACAGATGGAGAAAACTACGCCTTGCCAACATCTGTAAACATCACTGTGGTTGGCCAAGGCCTCCCTGTCAAGATGCAGTGTGAGGAAACAGGAGTCTTGAAACAGCTGACAGAAACTATCATACACTCCATTGAGTCTCAGTCTCAAGGCCAGGGACAGGATGATGAAACATCCCTGAACTTGCACCTCGTAAACCATAACGCTCCCAAGTTTGATGACAGCTTTCCACGATCTATTGATATCGTAGAGACAGTTCCCATCAACTCAACTATCGCTGACCTCTCAGCTATTGATCCTGATACTGGGTTTAATGGGAAACTGGTCTATGTCATCTCAGATGGAAATGATGACAGCTGCTTTACCATTGACCTAGAACTGGGTCTCCTTCAAGTCCTTTCTCCTCTAGATCACGAACGAACCAGCTTCTACATTCTCAATATTACAGTATACGATCTTGGCACACCACAAAAATCGTCTTGGAAACTCTTGGCTGTGAACGTGCTGGATACTAATGATAACACTCCTAAATTCTCACAAGGTGCCTACTGGGTGGCAATACCAGAAGATGTGGCAACAGGGACAACGATAGCTCAGCTGAAAGCAGAAGATGCTGACACAGATGACAATGGGAGAGTAAAATATTCTCTCCTAACTCCCACTGATAAGTTTGCCATTAATAGTGTCACTGGGGAAGTGACAGTTACAGGTGTCCTGGACAGAGAGCTGTGGCCTTGCTATGTACTGAAAATAGAAGCAAGGGACCAACCCAAGACAGGCTACCAGCTGTTCTCTGTTACAGACCTCATTGTGACCCTGGAGGACGTAAATGACAACACCCCACAATGCCTCCCAGCCCTCAACAGTGTGAAGGTCCCGGAGGACCTACCCGTGGGCACCATTCTCCTCTTCCTGGAGGCTTTTGACCCAGATGCTGGCTCTGGGGGTGAGGTGAGGTACAGCCTGGTTAACGATGAGGAGATGATGTTTCGTGTGGATAAGCTAACTGGAGCACTCCGGTTGGAGAAGGAGCTGGACTATGAGAAGAAGGACTCTTACAACCTAACCGTGCAGGTCAGTGATGCCGGGAAGCCCTTCTCTCGCTCTTCCCTCTGCCACCTGGAAGTGAACATCCTTGATGTCAACGAGAACTTGCACCCACCACGCTTTGCCTCCTTTGTCTTCAAAGGCTGGGTGCAGGAGAATAGCCCTGAGGGCACATCAGTGATGATGGTCACAGCAAAAGATATCGATAAGGGGAAAGATGGAGAGGTTCGATATTTCCTCCGGGAGGGCACTGGCCTGTCTGTCTTCAGCATTGAAAAGGACACAGGTAAGGCCACTTCAGTTTAAATGGCTTCAACCACATCCTCTGTTTGGCCTGATGCTGTGACCCAATAGGACATTTCTATGTTCTCTCTGGTTGCACAGCATTCAAATCTTTGTTAGTTGTGCAGGGATGTACAGTGCGTGTCGCTGTACCTGGGGAGGAGCAAGCAGAGTTTGTCTTCTTGCAAGCCCTCCTCTTCCTCACAGTCTGAATCATAGAATCAGTCAGGGTTGGAAGGGAACACAAGAATCGTCCAGTTCCAACCTTCCTGCCATGACCAAGGACACCCTACCCTAGATCAGGCTGCTCACAGCCTCTGCCAGCCTGGCTGCAAACACCTCCAGGGATGTGGCCCCAACCACCCCCCTGGGCAACCCATTCCAGGCTCTCACCACTCTCATGCTGGAGAACTTCCTCCTCATATCCAATCTGAATCTCCCTACCTCCAGCTTTGCTCCATTCCCCCTAGTCCCGGCACTACCTGAGAGCCTAAAAAGTCCCTCCCCAGCTTTTCTGTAGGCTCTCTTCAGACACTGGAAAGCCACAAGAAGGTCACCTGGGAGCCTCCTCTTCTCCGAACTGCACAGCCCCAACTCTTTCAGTCTGTGCTCACAGCAGAGGTGCTGCAGCCCTCTGAGCATCCTCATGGCCCTTCTCTGGACACACTCCAACATGTCCCTCTTCTAATAGGGGCTCCAGAACTGGGTGCAGTACTCCAGGTGGGGTCTCACCAGGGCAGAGTAGAGTGGAAGAAACACCTCCCTCACCCTGCTGGCCACACTTCTCCTGATGCAGCCCAGGCTCTGGTTGGTTTTCTGGGCTGCAAGTGCACACTCCTGGCTCATGTTGAGCTTCTCGTCCACCAGCACCCTCAAGTCCCTCTCTGCAGGGCTGCTCTCCAGCCAGTCACTGCCCAGCCTGGATTTGTGCTTGGGATTGCCTTGACAGCTACACAAGGTTGGTGCCAGAGTTTGCAGCTGCAGCAAATACCAGGAAGCAGACTAGGGGCACGGGCTGCTCTGTCATTAAGGATAAAGTGGTCTGTGCTTCTTACATCCCTCTCAAGGAATTTCTGTCTTTCTAGGCACCATCCGGACCAGAGGACCCCTTGACCGAGAAGGAACATCTCACTACTGGCTGACACTGCTGGCTCTTGATCTGGGAACAATTCCTCTGTCCTCTGTGACTGAAATCTATATCGAAGTCACTGACACCAATGACAACCCACCTCTGATGTCCAGACCTGTCTTCTATGCCTCTGTGATGGAGAATTCCCCACCAAACACATCTGTCCTTCAGCTTGATGCCCTAGACCCGGACTCTAGCTCAGAGGGAAAACTCACTTTTCACATCCTCACTGGAAATCCTCAAGGACTCTTCACCATTAACCTCATTACAGGTAAGACTTACCCAACTCAGCATCTGTTTTTGAGGTTTCCAAGTGCCCAGAGGATGTGACTTATTCCACAGAAACAGCCCACACACTTGCCTTTGTCACAGCTTCCTTCTGCAGCAAAAGTCCCAGCCTCCAAACACGCTGTGTGGGGAGGCTAAAGGGTTGAAACCCTCAACCTGAGGGCTGCTATCTGCATCCAGATGGCTCTTAGGGTGACACCAATTGCGCTACTTTCAAAGCCCTAAACAGAGCCCAGGAGTCGCTTTTAATCTCTCTTCTTGTAAACAACTGCCCTACTGCAGAGCCTGAGCCAAGGAACACCCTTCAGGAGGTGACTATCTGCTCCTGAGACCGACCAAGGCAGGATTAATAAAAACGAATCCCACTGCACTTAAAGGCTCCACCCATTCTCCGGCACTATTCATCTGCTAAGTGTAGTAAAGCCTCCTTCTGCCATCCTCCTAGACCCTATCTTTCATCTGAGGATTAATTACCAGATCTTTCAGAGCCATCAAAAACCCGCTGCTGTTTTGTGTAAACAGCTTCCTCAAACCATCCCAGCCCAGCTGAGGTTGGGCCAGGCTGGCAAGGAAAGCTGTGCTGAGCCCTTCACTCCATCAGCTCCCGGGAGGAGAAAGGAGGGAGGGCACAGAGCCTCAGTGTGAGAGAGGATTAATTGCATGGCTTTGATCTCCTGTGGATGATAAAAGCAGTTCACCTACTGCAGCAGGACAGAAGCTTGCTTTCAGATGAGAAAGGAGCTGGATGTAGTGGAAAAGGGTAGTGCAGCTCCCAGTTAGGTGTTACCTGCAGTGTAATGGCTCTTTGGCAGTCCTCTCTGGCTGCCTAGGTTGGGGACTTGAGAATTATAGAATCAGTCAGGGTTGGAAGGCACCACAAGGATCATCTAGTTCCAACCCTTCTGCCATGCCCAGGGACACCCTACCCTAGATTAGGCTGGACACAGCCTCATCCAGCCTGACCTTAAACACCTCCAGGGATGAGGCTTCCACCACCTCCCCGGGCAACCCATTCCAGGCTCTCACCAACCTTATGCTGAAGAACTTCTTCCTAACATCCAGCCTGAATCTACCCATTTCTAGCTTTGCTCCATTCTCCCCAGTCCTATCCCTACCTGCCATCCTAAAATGTCCCTCCCCAGGATTTTTGTAGGCCCCCTTAAGATACTGAAAGCCCACAATAAGCATTGGAAGATGACCTGCTGGTCTTTCAGGTCCTGGTCGTTCACATCACTGCAGGGTTGTATTCCAAGACAGGGTAATGCCAGTGCAGCACAAAACATATGAACAGGAGAGGAGAGAAAGCACTACAGGTATCTGACCACTTTCTGCATCTTTAGCTAGGACACACCCTTTTGTTTTTCAAATGCAGTAAATGCATCTCTTCTTTGACTACCCAGGGGAAAGGATCACCAAAAGACCCAGAAATGTGTTTCAGTCCTCAAAATACCAGAGATAAACACAATCCAGGTTGCTAAAACTCCATCTGTGGTCAATCCCAAATCCTAGAACATCAAAACAGCTCGAGTAGGCAGAACTCCTTGTCTGTGGCAAAGCTGAACCTCTGTCACATCATTCAATAATAAACATTGATGTTTCAAGAGGAAACCACAGAGCCAGCTACTCTGTCACACCATCTGAGCAAAGGGCAGGGTCATCTGCATGTGTCAGGAGCTCCTGCAGCACTTGGAGAAGATTGTGATGGAGACTTCTCCTCTTCTCCCATCCCACACCCACCAAAAGACAAATAAGTCATATGGACACTGAAATAAGGCAGAGCACAAGAAGGACAGAGGTCAGTCAGGGTCTGTCCTAGGCAGGGCATTCCTGGTGGGAGCTTCTTAGAGGGAGAGGAGGAGGAAGCTTGTTGTCATGCTGTGCACTGCTAGGAATTAAGGTCCTGATTTGATGTTGCAAGAGGATCATCTCCACCCAGAATAGCCCTGCAGAATCGCCCTTGGTAATTATTCAAGGCACAGTGCCACTGCATTGCAAGCAACCTATTTCTGATCCTGGAGCAGGCATTTGATCCACCACCCCAGCACGAGGGTGGGATGAGCAGTAGAAGCATAACCAGCAAGGCTCTGGACTTCTTCTGAAGCCTTGCAGGGAAATAGGAACTGCTGGTATAACTTTACCCTAGCAGGGCTTGGCTCCTTTAGCATCCCTGAACTATCGCAGGAGAGGCATTTGATCCACTATCCCAACACAAGGGTGGGATGAGCAGTGGAAGCATAACCAGCAAGGCTCTGGACTTCTCCTGAAGCCTTGCAGGGAAATAGGAACTGCTGGTATAACTTTACCCTAGCAGGGCTTGGCTCCTCTAGCATCCCTGAACTATCACAGGAGAGCTCTAAGCTCTTCCAGCTCTCAGTTCTCTGAAGAGGGTGGAGAAAAAGAGGGAAAATAAAAGAAAGGCTAATGAGAAGAAGGAATAAAACTGTGCAGTGAGATGAAAGCTTTCTGCCATGGGCGATGGAATCTCTCCAGCCTGGCCTGACACCTGGTGCAGAGCATTGTTTGTGGGAGACACAGATAGATTCACAGAGACATGGAATCAGTCAGGGTTGGAAGGGACCACAAAGATCATCTAGTTCCAACCCCCCTGCCATGCCCAGGGACACCCTACCCTAGATCAGGCTGCCCACAGCCTCTGCCAGCCTGGCTGCAAACACCTCCAGGGGTGGGTTCTCAACCACCTCCCTGGGCAACCCATTCCAGGCTCTCTCCACTCTCACAGTGAAGATACATGAAGAGATGGGGAGATAGCAGGGTTTGAGGGATTCTTTTGCTGAAAAGGTTTTCTGCTTGTTTTGTGCAGTGTTTGTAGCCCCAAACGTGAAGGGGGTTCCAATCCAGGCAGGACTGGGAGGGGCTGGGAGGCTGTGGCAGGGAGAGTCAGGATGAAGCCATGTATCCCAGTGAAAGGCTGTTTGGAGAATCCTTTTACCTTGGACTCCATTCATTTCCAACTCCTACACAGTGCTCGTTCTTTTGGTGATGCTTCTGCTGTGTCATTGTCCAAGGGCTTCCCCAGGCTGTCTGTGGTTGCCTGCATTTCTCTGCAGGAAAGGACAATCCAGACACAGCCTGCCCATCTAAAGGATGGTTGCACTGCTGCTCCCTGAGCCAACATGCCACAGGCTCCAGCCAAGCATGGAGCAGTGCGAAACAGGGTCAGAACAAGAGGGCAGGTTGGCAGCAGAAAGAGAACAGAGAAAAGAGGATGAAATGGAAACCACAGTGAGGCAAGAGAAAGAGGATTTTAAGAGAGCAGTCTCCTTCCTTCTCATGCTCTTGTGAAAGTCCCAGTACCTGCAAACCTGATTCTGGCTATTTTAACTATCTTAGATTTTCCTCCCTGCAGCAAGGGCAAGGGGCCAGCAACCTCCACCCCAGCCCTGCTCTTGCCAGCAGAAGCTTTTTTTTTTTCTTCTTTTTTTTTTTTGTTCCCTGACAACAATGCACTGTTAACAATGCACTGCTCCTGTTCCAACACGACCAGTTCTCCTCTCTCCCCTTTCCAGGCAGCAAGCAGGAGAACTTCAGACAATCCTTTCCCACTGCTGTGTGCAGATAGGCTGCAAGAGCAGAGCTTGTGCCTACCTGTGCACAAGGAGCAGAAGGGATTGTTTCTGGACCTTCAGGTGAAGGCAGAGCTCGGCTACTTGGCCAAGTGCAATTAAGACCTTTGATAATTTCGCTCAGTCTGTGTAGACCTTGGCAGAAACCTTCAGGGCTGCACAGAAGGACACAAATAAAGGGCACCCACAGGATCACAAATCCCATGGGATGGGCTGGGCTGGCTGGCATTTTCCAGTGAGGCAGAGGCTGCCCTGACGGTTCACATGCACACAAAACGCACTCATTAAAAAGCAAAAACTTGCACTTCCCAGGTCCTTGTAGGTGACAGCAGAAAGAGCCCAGGAACTGTTCCCCCAGGCCACAAAAGCTGACGGCAGTTCCCCTTTAATAACAGTTTCCACTTCCATTTTAGCCCTCTGGCTTCGCCGGGTGTAGAACCAAGTAGCAACAAATCCAAATATGCATGAATTCCAGTTGGCTTCTCTGGAGCACCTACGTCCCCTCTCCAGCTCCCTGTCTCTGGGTGTTCAGCTGCTGTGTGCTGAGTGCTGCTGGCAGTTTGGGCAGCTTGGCAGCGCCACAGCCCCACGGCTCCACGTGGCAACCAGAGAAACATGGAATGGGTTTAGGTTGGAAGGGACCTCAAAGATCATCCAGTTCCAAGCCCCCTGTGCCATAGGCAGGGACACCTCCCACTGGAACAGGTCACTCAAGGCCTCATCCAAGCTGCCCTTCGACACCTCCAGGGAGGTTGTGGAGCACAGAATCACCTAATGTGATCAAAGATCACATTGAGTGATTCTGTCATCCACACCCTCCCTGGGCAACCTGTGCCAGTGTCTCACCACTCTCACTGGAAAGAACTTCCTCCTAACATCCCATTTAAATCTCCCCTCTGCCAGTTTGAACCCATTACTCCTCAGACCTTGTCAACAGGCCCTCCCCAGCCCTACTGTAGGTTCCTTTCAGATACTGGAAGGCTACTACAAGGTCTCCTGGAAGCCTTCTCTTCTCCAGGCTGAAGAGCCCCAACTCTCATAGCCTGTCCTCACAGGAGATCAGGCTGATGAACCCTTACCCACAGCAGCTTGCTGCTAGCTGACTCTGGAGAGGGGAAGTGGGAGCCACAACTGGGCACTGAGTAAGGAATAGAAGGACTTCACCTGAGGTCAAGTGGAGCAGCCAACCCTTTGACTGGTAGCTCAATACCTATGGAACTAAACTCAAAGATGCCATCTGCTGAGACTTCCAGCTGAGATGCAGTGCGAGTCTATGACAGAGAGCAGAGCCAGCCCTTACTGCCCAGGAGATCTGAATGGAATCACAAATGTTCAGACCCTCAGGATCACCAAGTCCAACCAATATCCCTACTCTCCATGGTGCACCCTAAACTATATGCCCAAGCACCACATCCAAACTACTTTTAAATGCGTGCAGGGGGCTGGTGGCTCAACCAGCCCTGAGCAGCCCACCCCAATGCCTGACCACTGAAAAAAAAATTTCCTAATATCCAGTCTAGACCTACCCAGTCGCAGCTTGAGGCCATTTCCTCTTATTCTGTCACTAAGTACCTCTGGGAAGAGGCCAGAGCATGTCCAGATCTTCAAGACAGCCTTTTTTTATGTTCCAGTTCATCTACCTTCACCACAGTCCTTCTCCAGCTCTAGAAAGCTCAGCTACACTCCTGCTTTATTTCCTTTTCTTTTTTTTTTTTTCTTTTTTTTTTTTTAAATCATTAAATCATGAAAGAATTTCAGGGTGTGGCCAGGCAAATCCAAATAATCACTTCAGAGTGGTTTAAGTTACTTTCCATCAGCTGGCATGGAGTAACCAAGTGCAAACAAGATATCAGTCTGTTGCAACTGTATTTTGCAACCCACTAGACTGGAAATATCCCCAGTCTGCACACAGGTATTGGGTGGCTCCCTTGTCAATGTTCAACTATGTGTCCTGTGGGCTTCTTAGGTCAAAATTCTGAACCATCCCCTGGGGCAGATGGAGCTTTAGGCTTTGCTCCTCTGCCCTCTGCAGCCTGTGTGCCACGTGGACAGGAGCATCAGAAACTTCATGGAATTGCTACTACTCTTCCTGCTTTAGGATCCCATTTCCATGCACATCATAGAATCACAGAACGGTTTAGGTTGGAAGGGACCTCAAAGGTCATCCAGTTCCAACCCCCCTGTGCCATAGGCAGGGACATCTCCCACTAGATCAGGTTGCTCAAGGCTTCATCCAACCTGGCCTCAAACACCTCCAGGGAGGTTGTGGATGACAGCTACACAGCCCCACAGCTCCACGCAGCAACCAGAGAATCATAGAACGGTTTAGGTTGGAAGGGACCTCAAAGATCATCCAGTTCTAACTCCCTGCAATAGGTAGGGACACCTCCCACTAGAACAGGTCGCACAAGGCTTCATCCAACCTGGCCTTCAACACCTCCAGGGAGGTGATCTTTGAAGTGGGGTCCTCTTTTAAGTGGGGTCTCTATTAAGTAAAATCTCTATTAAGTGGGGGGTCTCTATTAAGTGGGGTCTCTACTAAGTGAGATCTCTATTAAGTGGGGTCTCTACTAAGTGAGATCTCTATTAAGTGGGGTCTCTATTAAGTGGGAGTCTCTTTTAAGTGGTGGTCTCTATATGTGATCTTTGATCACATTGGGTGATTCTGTCATCCACAATCTCCTGGGGCAACCCATTTCAATGTCTCACCACCCTCACTGTGAAGAACTTCCTCCTAACATCCCATTTAAATCTCCCCTCTGCCAGTTTAAACCCATTCCCCCTCGTCCTGTCATTACAAGACCTTGTCAATAGTCCCTCCCCAGCCCCTTCAGATATTCATTGAGAGGTTTGGAGTTCTACAGCCTCGCATGTGCCTAGACAAGGTTCAAAAGTTCCTCAGCCAGTGTCCTCTCAGGCCACTGCTGAGGCGTTTTCACCTGCCAAGATGTCAAAGGGAAGGTTAGGGAGGGAGAAAAAAAGAAAAATTAATATCCATGACATACATGCAAACAGAGTCTTTCAGATCATCCTGCCACAACACATTAAGGAGTGTTGATTTATGATTTAAAGGCATCAAATAAACGTTTGGTGCAGCAGCTGGTGCCAAAGATGAAGAACAAGTGGAAACGTTGACAATAGGCCCATTGCAAGCAGCTGCTCCTCACTCCCTCCTTCAGCTGCCCAGCGTTTCCCGCAGCCATTTCAAATTTTCTCCTGCCTATCATGCTCAGACAGCAACGCACCAAAGTAGGATACGGCTGCAAACGAGGCTATTAATTAAAGCTGCCTGGCTTGGGACCAGGAAAGGAGAGTTGAGATGGGTTCACGCAGCTCTGATTTACAAGCCTCTCAGGATGCACGTGCACACAGGGCTGTGAACACACATTGCCTCCCATGCAAACCCTTGCCCAACCTGCAGCGCTCAGGAAACTTCTCCCTGCTTTGCCTGGGTGTGAGGAAGCAGGATTCAGCCTCACAAGGAACAATCGCCGTGATTAACATGGGAAGGAGGAGGTGCAGGGAGCAGGCAAACACATTTGCGTGTGGCAGCCTTACAGGATCGTAGAGCTGCTGTAGTTGGAAGAGATCTTTGAGGTCATCGAGTCAAACCACTCAGCCAGAGCTCAGAATCACACAGAAACTGCCAAACCACTGCCACTAAGCCATGTCCCTAAGCACAGCATGCAAGAGTCTCTTAAATATCTCCAGTGATGGTGACTCCATCACCTCCCTGGGCAGCCTGTGCCGAGTGATAACTGTCAGATTATATATATATCTACACACACGCACATATATATATCTATTTAAAAATAATATATATACATACATAT
>VWZI01019751.1:317502-329512 GCA_013396835.1 Psilopogon haemacephalus
TATATACCATTTCCAACATCTGGGAAGCAGTTGGGAAAATGGGTTACAGTTGTTTTTCTCCAAAGATGAAGAGCCAACACACTTAATAAGAGTCACAGAACGGCAAGGGTTGGAAAGGAGGTCATCTAGTCCAACTCCCCCTGCCAAAGCAAGATTGCCCAGGGCAAGCACTAAGGAACACACTCAAAGGGGTCTTGACAGTCTCTGAAGAAGGAGACTCCACAACCTCTCTGGACAGCCTGTTCCAGTATTCCACCACCCTTGCAGTGAAGAAGTGTCTCCTGATTTTGGGGTGGAAACACCATGATCAAACCAGACATGATAATGCAAGCCTCAGCTCCATCCTTTCCACACATACATCTGCTCAGCTTAGTCACCAACGAGCTAAAAAGAGGCAATTATGATAATCTTCTTTAAACTCCATTCTATTATAGCCACATCTCCCCACCCCCCCCTGCATCCAACCTATTCCCTGTGATTTAAACCAGTTCCACTCTTTATTAAATCCCTCAAGTCTCACAACTGTTAGAGGATTCTCCCTCAGCAAGCCTTAAACAAGATGCCAACGTTATTTTTCAGCTGTGCACCTCCTTTTCAGCCTGGATGCATTTGTTCTAGGGACAGAACAGAAAGAATTTCCCAAGACAGGAGGCAAAGGTTTGTCAGAACACTGGAAATTACAAAGGGCAAGATTCAGCGCGGGGGAAAATAGGAGTCAAGACTTGTTAGCAGGCTTGTGTCAGCACATGCAGAATGTTTCTTACTTGGAGGCATAAGAAAAAGGGTTGTTTGCACAGTCCTGGAGCCTTTCTCACCAAATATCTTGACAACCCTTGGCTGGCATAGGTACCTGGTTGGTGTCCCCCCTCCTTGGTGGTCTCTGTAGCCAGAGGAGCAAAAGCAGCTCCTTGGCACAGGGATTCCGCCCTGGAAGTGGGCAACTTGCCCTCTGGGGCTATCTGCCTTCTCTGATCACAAAGGGGACCTGGCACAAGGCAGGCAGGCTGACGTGGGGCACATGGGGGTTTGGTCAGCCCTGACTTGGATGCTAAGTTTTGGAGCTCAAAGGGTTTCTTTCTTGGCAGGCCTGATCTCTACAACTTCACGGCAGCTGGATCGAGAATACAAGGCTGAACATATCCTAGAGGTGGGTAATGATGATTGTAATTAGCTTTATTTACCTACAAGTTGTATTAAGTCCTCAAAGAGCTCTCCTTGCAAGTTGGAGCACAGTGCAAGAATCTCATCCCATCAGCTCCCAACTGCTGGGAAACTTAATTAAATGCTGTGTGTTGCCCTAAGAGACAGCTGCAGCAGTACTGCGGGGTTCATTATTTCCTCCCAGGAGACTGGAGCAAAAGGTCTCTTTTGGAAGCTGTGGGAATGCAAAAAAAAAAAAAAAGAGGACTGGAATTGTCCTTGTGCAGGATGGAGAGTAAGTTATGGAGGGGGAAAGAGCAAGCCAGAGAAATGCATTGTCATTTATCTCATTGTATCAGGCATTGCTGGGCAGCTTTGTGTCAGCAGCACAACTCCTCCCCGCTCCAAACCATGGGAGTCTACATCAGAGGGATCTTGAGGTGCTTCAGCCTGTTGGTGGGACACATTTCTCTCTGCAATGTGATGTGCTGGGAGCATGCACAGGCACAGTGAGGATGGGTGATCGCTTCCTGAGCCATTGCAGTACAAACCTTTTCAGTTGTGTCATCCCTAGTGACTCAGGGCAGATCTAAAACTCTCTACAACGACCTGAAAGGAGGCTGTAGCCAGGTGGGGTTGGGCTCTTCTCCCAGGCACCCAGGGACAGAACAAGAGGACACAGCCTCAAGCTGTGCCAGGGCAGGTTTAGGCTGGACATAAGGAAGAAGTTCTTCACAGAAAGAGTGATTGGCACTGGAATGGGCTGTCTGGGGAGGTGGTGGAGTCACCCTCCTTGGAGGTGTTTAAAAAGAGGCTGGATGAGGCACTTAGTGCCATGGATTAGTTAATGAGAAGGGTTGGGTGATAGGTTGGACTCGATGATCCTAGAGGTCTTTTCCCACCTGGTTAATTCTGTGCTTCTGCAACCAATCTGACCCATTGCCCAGAGCAGCTGTAAGCAGGAGCCCTGCAGCTTTGTCTCCCTCTGCATGCAAAAGTCTTGCGTGGTGCCAGCTGGAGGTACCAGACCTCACCCTGCAGTGTCTCTGAAGATGCTGAGATGCAAACGCAGAGCCAGGCAGAATCCTGGTTTGGTCATTGCCCACCAGGATAACAGTTGGGTGGCCATGGCCTAACTCACCTCACCTACTCCCTTTGCTTGCTGCCAGGTGGCTGTTTCTGACAATGGAGAGCCAGCCCTGAAGTCCACCAGCAGAGTCGTGATACAAGTCCTGGATGCCAACGACAGTCCTCCCAGTTTCCCCCACAAGCTCTTCATGGTGCAGCTCCCCGAGAGAGAAGCCTCAGAGACTCCACTGCCAGTCTACAGGCTGATTGCTTCAGACCGTGACCAAGGGCAGAACAGCCAGATCACCTACACCATTGAGGAGGAGGAGGAGGGGATATTCACCATCAACCCCACAACGGGCATGGTGCTCTCCAGGAAAGCTTTTCCTGCTTCTGAATACAACATACTTACGGTGAGAGGAGGGGGAAAGAGGGAGAGCCAATGGGAAGAGGAGGGTGGAGAGGGAAAGAGAGGAAAGGCTGCAGAAGCACAGCAAGCAGAAGAAGGAAAAAGGTGGAGAAAATGCAGTGGTGGGAGGAAGAGCTTGAATGAGACAGCCTTGAGTTGCAGAGAGAGAAACTGGGAGGGAAGGATGAGAAATGAAGAAGGTATTAAAAACGGACAACAAACTCAAAATTAACTGGCCAGCCCATCTCAGAGATGAAGACACTGATCCACAGACCCATATGGATGTGGACTCAAACCTGGTCAGTGTTTGAGTTTCAGTGGTGCCTCCATTTGACAGCCTGGTCAGGCCATGTGGCTTGGATATGTGTTTAAAGCTTTCCTGCACCGTGGGCTGTCCTAGAAGGCTTCTGATCCAAATCTCTGCTGTGGATCGAGCCTGTTGGATTTTCTCGATGGGCAAGAGGAACCCAGGTTGTGTGGAAGCAGCCTTGGAAGCAGCCAGAGCACAGAGCCACGGGTCAAGATTTGTTTCATGAGGTTTTGGGTATGCTCAGACCTGCAACTCCCAGTGGGTGAGAGATGCAGCTTGCCACCAGGATCAACATGAGCCAACAGTGTGCACATGTGGCCCAGACAGCAACTGTGTCCTGGGCTGCAGCAAGAGCAGTGTGGGCAGCAGGGCAAGGGAGGGGATTCTGCCCCTTTACTCTGCTCTCCTCAGACCCCACCTGGAGTACTGTGTGCAGCTCTGGAGCCCCCAGCACAAGAAGGACATGGAACTGCTGGAGAGAGTCCAGAGGAGGGCCACAAAGATGCTCAGAGGGCTGCAGCAGCTCTGCTATGAGGACAGGCTGAAGGAATTGGGGCTTTTCAGCCTGTAGAAAAGAAGGCTTAGAGGAGACCTTATAGTAGCCTTCCAATATCTAAACAAGACCTACAGGAAAGCAGGGGAGAGACTATTCACAAGGTCTGGTAATGACAGGATGAGGGACAATGGGTTTAAACTGGCAGAGGGCAGATTTAAACGGGATGTTAGGAGGAAGTTCTTCACAGTGGAGAGAAACTGGAACGGGTTGCCCAGGGAGGTTGTGGAGCACAGATTCACAGAATGTGATCACAATCTGTGATTCTGTGCCCCACAACCTCCCTGGAGATGTTTAAGGCCAGGCTGGATGAAGCCTTGAGCGACCTGTTCTAATGGGAGGTGTCTCTGCCTATGGCACAGGGGGGTTGGAACTGGATGATCTTCGAGGTCCCTTCCAACCTAAACCATTCTCTGATTCTAAGGGCTAAACCCTGACTGCATTTGCATTTCCTGGCAGGTGAAGGCAACAGATGGAGGCAGCCCACCACTGTCCTCCCACGTGCGGCTCCACATCAGCTGGGTCTCCCGGCCCGGCCCCTCCTCGGAGCCTTTAGCTTTCGATGAACCCCACTTCAACTTTGCTGTGATGGAAACAGATCCTGTAAACCACATGGTGGGAGTGATCAGCATCGAAATGGGCCCCAGCCAAGTGTGGTTTAATATCACAGGTGAGACAGAGAAATTAAAGCCGGGCAGCGGTGTCTGGGAGGGTTTGCCCCAGCTCCCTTTGGCTTTCAGCGCTCGCATGCCTGAGCTAATGAAGTTGTTTGCTTGAGGTGCAGGTGAGCTACAGGGGAAGCTTTCTCACAGACACCAAAAGGCTTCAAACGGCCGTACACAAAGCTCCACATCCAAGGGCTCTGGTGCCAAGGGCAATTATCTAAAAGGCTTTTCTAATGGCGCTCTGGGACTCGCCAATGGCTGAGGTGTTCTCCGATGTCACGGGAAAGGCAGGGCATGCCAGCCCCAGCTCCTCCTGGGAATGGAGTGGCACCGCTGGCTGTGGTAACACAGCCTGCCAGCAGCCAGGTGGCTGGTGGAGTCGTGCAGGCACACCCCACCTCTCCCTTCCTGCCTCAGCCCATAGTCTCAACAAGGAGCTGATAGGGAAGGGTTCCTCAAAGAGTTGGCCAGACCTTGGCTTCATGTTGCACCTCACAGCACCTCACAGTGATGTCCTACATACAAAGAAGCTGGACAGCGTGTCCAGAGAAGGGCCACCAGGATGCTCAGAGGGCTGCAGCACCTCTGCTATGAGGACAGACTGAAAGAGTTGGGGCTGTTCAGTTTGGAGAAGAGGAGGCTCCCAGGTGACCTTCTTGTGTATCTGAAGGGGGCCTACAGAAAAGGTGGGGAGGGACTTCTTAGGCTATCAGGGAGTGAAAGGACTAGGGAGAATGGAGCAAAGCTGGAGGTGGGGAGATTCAGATTGGATGTGAGGAGGAAGTTCTTCACCATGAGAGTGGTGAGGCCCTAGAATGGGTTGTCCAGGGGGTGGTTGGGGCCACATCCCTGGAGGTGTTTAAGGCCAGGCTGGCAGAGGCTCTGGCCAGCCTAATCTAGGGTAGGGTAAGGGCGTTGGAACTATATGATCCTTGTGGTCCCTTCCAACCCTGACTGATTCTATGAACCATCTATGCCCATAGCTGTAGCCCTTTCCTAGGTTTCAAAGCTTCTGTTCAGGGTGCAAGATGAGCTCTACTGATTCTACAAAGCTCTTGTGCCTCCTCTAAGATACACAATGCCAGGGCAGAGGGGACGTGGGCTGTCACCCCAGGGGACTCGCCAAGCAGCGCGTGTGCAGTACTGGTCCTACAAACAAGGGCCAAATGGGATCAAGTAATTTGGTGTTTTGAAGTGGTGCCCCAATCTGCCTTGTGCAGCCTTTCCCTGACACTGCCTGCAGGGCTTGCTCCTATCAGACCAAGCCTTAACAGGGTAGGAGAATCGTTTTCCCCATCATGATGTTAGGGCAAGGACAATGGTGTATAAATACAATTAAGCAACAAGAGATACAGAGCTGCAAGGAGCAGACAATACCAGTGCCAGGCTTATCTGGCATGAGGAATGGCTCTTGAGTCTGTAGAATCAAGGGTGCATTCCTCTGGTAACCCCCAGGATTTCCCTCCTGAGTGTTTGTCTGCATGCTCAGCCTCACCTTTGCCAGTCCCTACTGTGCCAAGCACTGCTCAGGGCTCTCTTGGTTGAAGAGGGCAGGACTTCATTATCACTGCTAAGCAAGCAAAACGTCACAATAACTGGCAACCAAGTGGGTGATGCAGAGATCCAAGAACCTTCAGCACCTTATTCAAAAGCTTACTTTTCCCCAGCCCACCCAGGCTCACTCACTGGACTCGATGGTGCTTCCGAAAACCCTGACAAAGCAGCATCTTTCCTCATCTCTTTTCAGTGCTCCCTCCTGCCAAGGGAACTCTTCTCCCTTTTCTCAGGGAAAGGCATCCATGAGTCTCCCTTCTCCTCTTTTTCTGCTTCTTTCTGATTGCATTGCTTCCCAGCAGGAAAATGGTAGTCCCATTGCTGGCAGCCACTGCATTTCTCCCACAAGGGAGGATGGATAATTTAACAACCAGCCCAGACTTTTCCCACTGGTAAGAGAACAAAGCAAAATCCAGAGCAACCAGCAGCCAGGAAGGGAGTAGCTGAGGCCTGGGATAAATCACACAGAACACAGCTTGTTCCTCTCCATATGTCAGGGCAGCACAGCCATGCTTCACTGCAGCAGAGAACTAACAGGCCACCACCAAGCAAGGCATGAGGAAGCAGTTGCCATGCCAGAGCTGAGCAGCACCAGCGTGAGGGACATTCTGCTGCTGCTGAGCTGCTCAGGCCTGGGGTTCCTGGCACTACGTGGCCATCTGGGCTGGAGGCAACAGGCTCTGCTCCCCCTAGAAGCACCTTCTGCCTCCCCAACTGTTTCAGGTAGCTCACAGGCAGCTAACCGTGGCAATGAAGACCATCACTGATGTGCCCATGGTGAGACCTTGGACTGGAAGCCAGCAAGAGTGTTGCTCGACCCTGCAGGTCCCTGATCCATGCTAAGCCTGTGATGCAGCATAGCTGGAGACCTTGTGCAAATAAATCAATGTTCATATGTGCCTGTTGCAGATCTGGCTAGGCCAGCACACACATATGTGCATCCTTTCACCTTCTCTGATTCCCCTCACCCTCCCTTTTGTACTCCTTTTTCTCCTTCTGTGACCACCTTTGTCCAGCTTCTCCACATCCTCCCTGTCTCCTCTAGCCATCTGTCACATTTTGCATGGAGCTTCCAGATTTGGGAGAAACTTCATTTATGGCATTGCCCCCCCAGTCTAGCTGTGGCCAAAGAGGTACAGCTAGGGCAGATGTCTACACGTCCCCATTCCAAGTATATTGCCTGCCATGTCACTTATGTGGGGCTAGGAATGAGCATCTTGTGTGGCTCATGTTGGGTGCCCAAAAGAGAGATCCTCATCCTTTGGCTCTCCAGACAGCTCCTAGAGTTCCTTCTCCTGCAGAGGTTGCCAGCACCTACAGCTTGCTCCAGACATAAATCTAATTGTAACTGCACTCCCATTTTCTTTTCTGCTCTCTCCCTCACCCCAGGTGGTGACGATGACATGGATTTTGACATTGAGAAGAGTACAGGCAGCATGGTCATTGCAAGACCCCTTGATGCAAGGAGGAAGTCAAGCTATAACCTGACAGTAGAAGTCACTGATGGGTCCACCACCATCAAAACCCAGGTAAGGTTTTTTTTCCCCTTTAACAAAGACCCCACCTGGAGTGAGCATACGCCAAAGCTAATCCTCCTTCTGACTCCTCAGCTGCCAGACACAAAACTCTGCTTTCACTGAGATCTTACCCTACACAATGACACAAATCTTGCCTAAGTACCAAGCTAAGATTTATATATATATACATATACTGTTGGAAACACAAAGGTCTAGGAAAGCTCAGACCTTTCCTCTTGATCACAGCCAGCAGGCAAGGACACAACTATTCCACCAGCCAAGCTGGGGTGGCAGATCATACTCTCAAGACCTCAACTTGCTTTCAGCCTGATTTACTGCATGCCTGAGACATAAGGGAAATGAATTGACCTAAGTTGGTGCTGCCAGCACTGGGCACAAACTTGAACAGAAGTAGCTCCATCTAAATGGGAGAAGGAACTTCTGTAAGTGTGACAGAGCACTGGAACAGGCTGCCCTGAGAGGTGTTGGAGTCTCCATCTCTCACAGGATGTGTTCCTGTGTGACCTTTAGGTAACCCTGCCTTGGCAGAGGGGTTGGAGTTTATGATCTCCAAATATCCCTTCCAACCCCTACCACACTGTGAATATGCAGTCAGATCAGGCTGGGGTCCATGGTATCATGCCAAGTGATGTTCCTTGGACTTGTTAACCTATGTAAAGCCAGCAAAAGATCACAGAAATCACAGAAACATCCAGGCTGGCAAAGCCCCTCAGGATCACCAAGTCCAACCTAGAACCCTACTCTACAAGACTCACCTTAAACCAGATCCCTAAGCACCACATCCAGGTTCCAGCACCTCCGCATCTCTCTTGTATTGCAGTGCCCAAAAATGACCACAATACTCAAGGTGTGGCCTCAACAGAGCTGAGTAGAAGGGGACAATCACCTCCCTACTCCTGCTGGCCACAGCATTTTTCATACAAGCCAGGATGCCATTGGTTTTCTCAGCCACCTGGGCACACTGCTGGCTCACATTCAGCTGCCTGCCTATTACAACCCCCAGATCCCTTTCTGCCAGCAGCTCTCCAGCCACACTACCCCAAGCCTGCAGCATTCATTGCTTGGGGTTGTTGCAACCCAAGTGCAGGAGCTGGCATTTGGCCTTGTTGAAATTCATCCCACTAATGTTAGCCCATTGATCTAACCTCTCTAAGTCCCTCTGAAGAGCCTCCCTACCCTCAATGAAATCAACACTGCCATCTAAGTTGGTGTCAGTAAGTCAGACCACTTTGGGCTGTGGCTGCTTTTGCATGGCTTTTTCTCCCTGCCTTTCGTAGCTGGATCTGAATAATTTCACTAACTTCTTTCCTTCTGCTAGTCCCCCTGGCTGACCTACCTTTGCCTATCTGCTGCATAAACAGATGGTGAGATGAAATTGGAGAGGGGGCAATGTGGTAGGTGGTTAAGACACACAGACCCCCCACGATGTGAGGCCTGCCCTGTGCTGCTCCAGGTGTGTGGAGCATTGCTAACACATCAGCACTGAGGTCCAGGGGATGAATGGGGCAGCTGCAGAGATGCTGTGTCCTCTGAGAGGCCACAGGGAAAGCAAGTGCTGACGGCAGGAGGCACTTCGCTGTACCCAAGCCTCAGGTAAAACGGCTGCTGAGATCCGCCCATCTTGACCTACCCTCAGGTGGGGCATTCAGGGCTTAATCTTTCACCAGCCATCTTCTCCACACATAAGCAGCAGCCAAGGAATCCATCCCTTGCTGCACAGCAAGACCTGGGCCGGGAGCCAGCCGTCGGTGACGCTTATCGTGGGAAATTGACGGCGGAGGTTTGCGGGGGATGATGAGTGAGGAACTCCACCATCCCCATGAAGCACGATGTCAACTAGCTTCAAGGATTGCTCCAAATAAACAAACAAAGCCCCACCTTGCCTGCCCTGCATTCCCTGCCACCTCGCATCTCATCCCTCCGTTTATCTTGGCGCTGGAGGCCCCTAGCAGATGTCAGGAAACCTGCTCCTGCAAAACACCCCTGGCGTGTTCGGGTCTGTGAAAGGAAGCAAATTATCACCCTTGGTTGGGACTCCCTAAGATGCGGTGAACACATCAGTAGGAGGCTGAGGACAAGCGTGGTAGAAGACCAAAGAGAAGAAGCCTGCTGGCTTTGCAGGCAGGATTCATAGAATCATAGAATCACTCAGGGTTGGAAGGGACCACAAGGATCATGCAGTTCCAACCCTCCTGCCATGCCTAGAGACACCCTACCCTAGATCAGGCTGCCCACAGCCTCTGCCAGCCTGGCCTTAAACACCTGCAGGGAGGGATGTGGCCCCAACCACCTCCCTGGGCAACCCATTCCAGGCTCTCACCACTCTCATGGTGAAAAACTTCCACCAGGCCATTCACAGGGGTTTGCTGTTAAATGCAGAAGGGAACATTTGGCTAAAAAAGTGCTTTTTTGGCTTTGCCTCTGCATACCTTCTTCACACACATGCAGCTCCTGAGATAATAAACCTCTCCCTTCCTTTACCCAACATCTCCTCTTTGTCAGCTTTCTGGTGTGTAATTAATGAGGGCTGGTGTGGAGGCACAGCCAGCAAAGTTGGCACCAGGGCTGAGCAAATGCTGCTCTTCATGGCAGGCTGTGACAGTTCCCTCGTGTGCCAAGCACAGGCACGTTCACTCTGAATGGTTTGCCAGGCTGGAGAGATGAGAAAAATGAAAGGAAGCAAATAGAAAATCACTAAGGGAAGGCACAGCAGGAATGCCTTGGGCAGAAGGACAAAAGGGCTCCCAGTCACCGGGGATGGCAAAGCCCTAAGAGCTGGAAAGCTGTGACAGTTACCAGGCTCAGGGCACAAGAGGGGGTGGGAGCTGAGATTTTACAGAGCTGCATTAAGCAGCTTGCTCCAATGTCTCTGCTGCCCTCACTCTGCTGTCTCCTCCACAGGCCTTTATTCATGTGATTGACATCAACCAACACCGACCCCAGTTCCTGGAGAGCCACTACGATGTGAGGATTCCTGAAGATACCCCCTCGGGGAGGGAAATCCTTCGAGTCAGTGCAACAGACAAGGACAAAGGCAAGGGGCTCATCTACACCATCCATGGCAGCATGGACCCCAAAAGCACAAGACTTTTCCAGCTGGACCCAAGCAGTGGGGTCCTCACAACAGCTGAAGGCTTCAGCAGTTCCCAGCCCATGCCTCTGCATACCCTTACAGTGATGGTGAGTCCTAACCAAACCCTGCTGAGTTCCTCAGCAGCAGACTGGGATATATGGGCTACTGGAGAAATGAAAACTGGTTCCAGTCTTACTCCACCCTGGTGAGACCTCACCTGGAGTACTGCATCCAGTTCTGGAGCCCCTATTACAAGAGGGATGTGGACATGCTGGAGCTTGTCCAGAGAAGGGCCACGAGGATGCTCAGAGGGCTGCAGCACCTCTGCTATGAGGACAGACTGAAGGAATTGGGGCTGTTCAGTTCGGAGAAGAAGAGGCTCCCAGATGACCTTATTGTGGCCTTCCAGGATCTGAAGGGGAGCTACAAAAACACTGGGGAGGGACTTTTTAGACTATCAGGTAGTGCCAGGACTAGGGGGAATGGAGCAAAGCTGGAGGTGGGAAGATTCAGATTGGATATGAGGAGGAAGTTGTTGAGCATGAGAGTGGTGAGACTCTGGAATGGGTTGCCCAGGGAGGTGGTTGGGGCCACATCCCTGGAGGTGTTTAGGGCCAGGCTGGATGAAGCTGTGGGCAGCCTGATCTAGGGTAGGGTGTCCCTGGGCATAGCAGGAGGGTTGCAAGTGGCTGATCCTTGTGGTGCCTTCCACCCCTGACTGATTCTATTATTCTAAGGACTTCTCTAGAACAAAAGGGAAGAGGAAAGCAGGGTGTTAACCTTTCCTATATAAGCACCCTGAATAAAGCTGGGTAACACCCTGATTTCCTGCCCTGTGCTGAGTGCACCTCCTGTTAATTTCCTTGGATGGCCACCAGTGTTGATTTTCAGGTTCAAGGTTGAACTTTAGTATGGAAGCTTACAGGCTTATTCCCACCAAGGGCTTGAGTACCAGCCACAAAATGCCACCTGTTCTAAGAGTCCTCACGAGCTGCTTCTAAGCCTGGTATGATGTGACCGTAGCTGCTTTTCCTCTGCCATTCAGGTACGAGACCAGGAGGTCCCCATCAAGAGGAACTTTGTCCGAGTCATCATTCATGTGGAGAACTGCAACCTTCACCCCCCACAGTTCAGCAGCATCCATTATGAAGCAGAAGTGCTGGACTCAGCAGCGCCAGGCACAGAGGTTATACAAGTCAGAGCTCTCGATCAGGACCAAGGAGCCAATGCTGCAATCCAATACTCTCTTCAGGCAGGTGAGGGCCATGCAAGAAGACAGTTTAGGCTGTGAACATGCCTGCATTTCCAAGCTCTAGTTGGTGGCCAGACAATGGGATAGTGACTGCACAGTTGTAAGATGTGAATTCATAGAATGGTTTAGGTTGGAAAAGACCTCAAAGATCATCCAGTTCCAACCACCCTGTGCCATAGGAAGGGACACCTCCCACTAGATCAGGATGCTCAAGACCTTATCCATCCTGGCCTTGAACACATCCAGAGAGGGAGCAGCCACAACCTCCCTGGGCAACCTGTGGCAGTGTCTCACCATCCTCATTGTAAAGAACTTTTTCCTAACATCCAGTTTCAATCTCCCCTCTGCCAGTTTAAACCCATTCCCCCTCATCCTGTCATTACAAGACCTTATAAATAGTCCCTCCCCAGCCCTCCTGTAGGCTCCCTTCAGATACTGGAAGGCTACT
>VWZI01019751.1:329540-355029 GCA_013396835.1 Psilopogon haemacephalus
CCTCCTCTTGACTGGCTCCAACAGTTCCATGTCGTTCTTGTGCTGGGGGCTGCAGAGTTGCACACAGTACTTCAGGTGGGGTCTGACAAGAGCAGAGTAAAGGGGCAGAATCCCCTCCCTTGCCCTGTTGGCCACAGCTGCTCTTAATGCAGCCCAGCACACTGTTGGCTATCTGGGCCACATGTGCATTTCCTTCCTATCCAGCACAAGGAGATCATTTCCAGGTTATGGAATATTAAGATCCTTCCTTAAGGAGACTCAATGCAGAGCCACTGGTCTAAGGGGGAAAGAAAATGTGCCTGGATGAATTAGAAACATTTCAAATCTGCTCTTCTGTAGAATCTATGATTCTCATCCATGGGAACTGAGGGAGGGATGCCTGTTCAGTTGTTTGGTTGTGGCTGCTTCCTCCCTGGAAGTGTTCAAGGCCAAGCTGGATGAGGCTTTGAGCGACCTGTTCTAATGGGAGGTGTCCCTGCCTACGGCAGGTGGTTGGAACTGGATGATTTTTGAGGTCACTTCCAACCTAAACTATTCTATGCTTCTATGTTAGGCTAAAGGACCCAAATTTCCACAACAGGCATCATCATTTACAGCATCTCTGCCAAGAAACACATCCTTAAGGAACAGTGAGCACCCTCTCGGCAGTGGCTGATGATGGATTTCGGTTGTACAAGCAAAGGTTCTATCATTCACCCTAAAGGTTAAAACTTAAATATTTATGGCTCTGCCCCACTGCCTATTCAGCAAGTAAATTCTTAGCAGGAGACAAACCATTCTCTGCTCCATCTTTCTCACTGCAATTTAGATCAAGGACTGAGGAATTTAATTGCTTCTGAAGTATTGGTAATTATAAGCATGACAGGGCTTGAAGGAACTAGCACAGTCTGTGTTACCTGGTTCTGCACACGAGGCAAAAGCTTCAAGCACATGTTCTGCCACCACTAAATATGCTCAAATTAGAAGGGCATTTATCTCTCATTTACATTTTGATTGGTTTCAAAGTTAGCTCCTAGATCTCAACGGGTTCATTGTTCCTAGGATGAAAATGATTTAGAAATTAATGAAGATTGTTGTCTCCCAGAGGGAAAAAAAAAAAAAAAGAAAACAACAAAACAGATGTTAATTAGGTCTGAAATCAGGAAGATCTATGGAAAAGAGGTTCAGAAAACCAAAGCCAACATGGTGGTTGCATTCTTCACTTTCCAATTTCTCTTCTTGCAGGTAATGGGGAAGGTTTCTTCAACATCGACCCATATTCTGGAATTATTACTGTTGCCCAGACACTGGACCCAGCCAGGCAGGAGCGATTTACTCTGATTGTAAAGGCAGAAGATCAAGGGTTCCTCCAGCTTAAAGATTCTGCTACAGTGCACATCCACATTAGAGCCTCTGACCAAACCCCTCCTAGATTTCCAGAGGCCGAGTACATCACAGAGATCAGTGAATCCACATCTGTGGGCTCTCCTTTGATTCAGGTTTCAGCCGCAAGCTTGTCGCCAGTCAGCTACGAAATCAAAGATGGAAATGGAGATGGAGTGTTCTCCATCAACTATCAGTCAGGCCTTGTTTCCACTCAGAAGAGCTTAGATTTCGAGCAGGTATCTTTTTACCAGTTGAAAGTCCGTGGCACCACCATGGCTGGGGCAACTGCGGACGCAGTGGTACTCGTCTATGTCATAGATGAGAATGACAATGTGCCCATCTTCCTCAAGCCTGCCTTCATTGGCTGGATCATGGAGAATGCTCCACCACAAAGCATGGTTCTGGATGAAAGCAATGCTCCCCTTGTGACCCATGCAACAGATGCTGATCAAGACGCCAACGCTCTGTTGGTCTATGAGATTTTGGAACCAGAGGCACTGAAATATTTCGCTGTGGATCCCAGCACAGGGACACTGACCAGCCGTGCTGATATAGACTATGAACTCACCCCGGTTTTCCACTTCAGTGTACATGTGCATGACAGTGGAAGCCCCAGCTTGTTTGCATCCAAGCCGGCCAAGGTCACAATCCACGTTAAAGATGTGAATGATTCACCTCCAGTCTTCTTCAAAGACACTTACGAGCTTTCTGTCTTGCTGCCTGCCCACCCAGGGATGGAGCTTTTGTCTGTGCAGGCCAAAGATGCAGATTCAGAGGTGACCTACAGCATTGTGGAAGGGAACGTTGATAATGCTTTCTATATTCACCCACTCACAGGTCTCATCTCCCTTCTGAACGCCACTGGCCTGGGAAACCATCGTGAGCTCACAGTCAGAGCTGGTGATGGCTTGTATAAAAGTACTGCTGTGGTTAAGCTAAATTTAACTCAAGCACGAGAGGCTGGCTTAAAATTTGATCAAGATGTATATACAGCAACTGTGATGGAGAACTCTACAGATGAGAAGACTCTCACCATTCTCGGGGTCAAGGGACATCAGCTCAACGAACCTCTTTTCTATTCGCTTTTGAATGGGAAGGAAAGATTCAAAATGATCCAGGCCTCTGGAGTGCTCCAGACCAAAGGTGTGAAATTTGACCGGGAAGCACAAGACACGCATGAGATAGCTGTGGAGGTGAAGGACAATAGGAAACCACCAAGAGTGTCCCAAGCCACAGTCAAGGTCTTTGTTGAGGATGTCAATGACAATCCCCCCCAGTTTGAGAACCTGCCATATTACACCTCGGTGCAGGACGGCACAGAGCCAGGTGATGTACTCTTCCAGGTGTCAGCAACAGACAAAGACATAGGGGACAACGGAGCCATCACCTACTCCTTTGCAGAGGACTACAAATACTTTTGGATTGACCCCTACCTCGGAGACATCTCACTGAAGAAGCCTCTCGACTACCAAGCTTCGAACAAATACAACCTGCGAGTCATTGCCAAGGACAAAGGCGACCCTCCCCTCCGCACCGAGGAGGAGGTTGTGATCAGCGTGAGGAACAAATCCAACCCTCTCTTCCAGAGTTTGTTCTACCGCGTGAAGGTGCCAGAAAACATCCCCCTCTACACATCTGTCCTCCACATACAGGCCCGCAGCCCTGAAGGCTTGCGCCTCATCTACAACATTGTGGAAGAAGACTCCCTGAAACTGTTCAGCACCGACTTCAAAACAGGTGTCCTGACGGTGACAGGGCAGCTGGACTACGAGCTAGAGACAAAGCATGCTTTCACCATCAGAGCCACAGACACGGCACTGGGATCCTTTTCAGAAGCCAGAGTAGAGGTGGAGGTAGAGGACGTTAACGACAACCCCCCTGTGTTCTCTGAGATGATCTACACAGCGTCCGTCTCGGAGAGTTTGCCAGCACAGACCCCTGTCATCCAGCTCTTCGCTTCCGATAAGGATTCGGGCAGAAACAAAGCGGTCTCCTATCAGATCTTGGATGATGGTTCAGATGCTGCCAAGTTCTTTAACATCGATGCCAGCACGGGGCAAATAACAACAGCTCAGGCACTTGACTATGAAAAAAATCAGCAGTTCAGGATGAAAGTGAGAGCTGCAGACCATGGGATGCCTCCGCTTAGCAGCGACGCCCTGGTCGTTGTAGACGTGACAGACATCAACGACAACCCCCCCAAGTTCAGCCAGCTTCAGTACGAAGCCAAGGTGAGCGAAATGGCTACGTGTGGGCACATCGTGATCAAAGTCCAGGCCCTGGACCCCGACAGCGGAGACACCACCCGCCTGGAATACGTCATCCTCTCGGGCAACGACAACAGGCACTTCACCATCAACAGCACCTCCGGAATCATTTCCATGTTCAACCGCTGCAAAAAGGACCTGGAGCCATCTTACAACCTCCGAGTTTCTGCTTCGGATGGAGTCTTCAAGAGCACGGTGCCCGTGTACATCAACACCACAAACGCCAACAAATACAGCCCCTCTTTTCAGCAGAACGTGTACGAGGCAGAGCTGGCAGAGAACGCCGAGATAGGCACCAAAGTGATCGAGCTGCTGGCTGTAGACCCCGACGGTGGCCCCTACGGCACCATAGACTACACCATCATAAACAAACTCGCCCATGAGAAGTTCTCCATAGACAACAAAGGTCGCATTGCCACCCTGCAAAAACTGGACAGGGAAAATTCCACAGAGAGGGTCATTGCCATCAAAGTCATGGCCAAGGATGGGGGCGGGAAGGTGGCGTTCTGCACCGTCAAAATAATCCTCACAGATGAGAACGACAACCCCCCTCTGTTCAAAGCCTCTGAGTACACCCTGTCCATCCAGTCCAATGTAAGCAAAGGCTCCCCTGTCATTCAGGTACTGGCTTATGATGCCGACGAAGGTGCAAATGCAGATGTCATTTACTCTGTTGACTCTGTGGAAGACATAGCAGAAGACCTTGTGGAGATCAATGCTGCCACTGGGGTTGTTAAAGTCAAGGAGAGCCTCATTGGTTTAGAAAATAGAGCCTTTAATTTTAAGGTGAAAGCTGAAGATGGCAGACCCCCTCACTGGAACTCCCTTGTCCCAGTGAATCTACAGATTGTCCCCAGGGAGGTGACACTGCCAAGATTTTCTGAGCCCCTCTATACATTTTCTGCCTCTGAGGATCTTCCAGAGGGATCAGAAATAGGCTCAGTCAAGGCTTTCGCAGAGGACCCCATCATATACAGCCTAGTGAAGGGAACCACCGCAGAAAGCAACAAGGATGAGGTGTTCACACTGGATGAACAAACTGGGGCTTTGAAAATCAAAAAGGCCATGGATCACGAGACCACCAAGTGGTACCAGATTGACGTTATGGCTCTCTGCTCCCATCAGGAGACTGAGCTGGTCTCTCTGGTATCTGTAAACATTCAAGTGCAGGACGTCAATGACAACAGACCCGTTTTTGAGGCAGATCCCTACAAAGCTTTCGTCATGGAGAACATGCCCTCGGGAACCACAGTCATACAAGTGACAGCTAACGACCAGGACATGGGCAGCGATGGACAGGTGACCTACAGCCTGGAAGCAGAATCCGGCAACCTCCGAGGACTCTTCACCATCGACGGCGAGAGCGGGTGGATCACCACGCTGAAAGAGCTGGACTGCGAGGATCAGGAGACCTACCGCTTTTACGTGGTGGCCACCGACCACGGCAGGAAGGTCCAGCTCTCGTCCCACACCCTGGTGGAGGTCACTGTCTCAGACGAAAATGATAACGCTCCACGGTTCACCTCGGATTTCTACAAAGGCTCAGTGATCGAGAACGCAGAGCCAGGGCAGGTTGTGGTCACCCTGAGCACCATCGACGCGGACATCTCGGAGCAGAACCGGCGGGTCACGTGCTACATCACCGGTGAGCTTCCCCCTGACCTTAAACCTTCAGCGAGCAAGAACACAACAGCATCTCCACTTCTGACCTCGTGCCTTGCCTTACAGAGTGTTAGCACAGGACAAACCCGACCCAGGAACATACAAACACAACCGCAAGCACAGCAGTGCAGGCAAAGAAAGGAGAAGATGAACACAGAGCTGAGTTTCACCATGTTCAGGTTGATTTCAGACACACAGTGTGATGGTTGGGGAGTTCCCCACCCAATGAACTCACCCAGACTAGACTCAGCCAGGTGGAAGTTAAGGAATGAAGCTTTATATTCACAACTTAGCACAATATACAAGCAGGTATTTACAATACATTAGAAATATGTACAGCTATAGGCAGAAATCTGTAAGTTAAAAGTAATACAGAAGCACAATGCCCCTCCCAGAAATCAGAGTTAAGGAATGAAGCTCCGTAGTCACAGCTTAGCACAATATACAAGCAGGTATTTACAATATATTAGAAATATTTGCAGCTATAGGCAGAAATCTACAAGTTAAAGACAATACAGAAGCACAGTGCCCCTCCCAGAAATCAGAGTTAAGGAATGAAGCTTCAGAGGCACAGCTTAGCACAATATCCAAGAAGGTATTTACAATATATTAGAAATATGTACAGCTATAGGCAGAAATAGACAAGTTAAAGGTGATACAGAAGCACAATGCCCCTCCCAGAAATCAGAGTCAAGGAATGAAGCCTAGCCTGGATTCACCTGTGTCTCACCATCTGTTTCTTAGAGAACCCAAAAGTACCCCCCAGAAAGTGCAACTCCATGTTAAACACATCTATAGGTTAAGAGGAACTACAGCTACACATAGCACTGTGACAGTAGGATCCAACCAGTGTCTGCAGGGTATCTGCAGCGCTCAGAGGCACCAAGAAAGGCTGCCACACTCCAGAGGTGAGAAAATGTGGACTTTGAGGCAATGAATATGCATATCTGCAGAACATTACCAAGATGTTTCTGCAGTCAGTCGTTTCCTTCTTCCAGTGGAATATGCAGAAGCAGGCAGGGAAGTCCTCAGCTGTGCAGTGAGGCACAGCAAATGCTCCTCTCCTGCCTGAGGCAACACCAACAACCTCTCCGCAGCACCACTGCAAGTCCTTCAGCTCTCCTAGGGGACTGGCAGTGGCCACACCTCTATCCTTATGGCTTCTGATTTCCAGTACTCACTAAATGCCTTTTTTTTCTCCTTGTCTCCTCATCCCTTCCACTTCTGATTTTCAGTACTCACTAAATGCCTGTTTTTTGCTCCTTGTCTCCTCACCCCTTCCACTTCTGATTTCCAGTACTCACCAAATGCTTTTTTTTCTCCTTTTCTCCTCACCCCTTCCACCTTTGATTTTCAGTAGTCACTAAATGCCTGTTTTTTGCTCCTTGTCTCCTCACCCCTTCCACTTCTGATTTTCAGTACTCACCAAATGCTTTTTTTTCTCCTTTTCTCCTCACCCCTCCCACTTCTGATTTTCAGGACTCACTAAATGCCTTTTTTCTCTCCTTGTCTCCACACCCCTTCTAGAAGGAGATGTCCTAGGACAGTTCACAGTTGACCAAATTGAGGGCAAATGGACAATTTCTTCCAAGAAACCTCTGGACAGAGAAGACACCGAGAAATACCTCCTCAAGGTTATGGCTTCTGATGGGAAGTTTCAGGCTACCACTGAAGTGGAAATTTTTGTTCTGGATATCAATGATAACAGCCCTGAGTGTGGTCAGGTAAGACATCTGTCTCGGGACACGGAGGGCAAACCAAACTGGGAGGCTTAGCTGATCCAGCTGAAGGCTGTGTGGCCATCCAGTGAGACTTGGACAGACTGGAGAGCCGGGCACAGAGGAACCAAATGAGATTCAACAAAGACAAGTACAGAGACTTGCATCTGGGGAGGAATAATAAACTGCATCAGTACAGGCTGGGAGGTGATCTGCTAGAGAGCAGCCCTGTGGAGATGGACCTGGGAGTGCTGATGGAGAACAAGTTAACCATGGGACAGCAATGTGCCCTTGTGGCCAAGAAGGCCAATGGGATCCTGGGGTATAGCAAGTAAAGTGTATACAGCAGATCATGGAAGGTTCTCCTGCCCCTATACTCTGCCCTGGTGAGACCCCATCTTGAATACTACCTTCAGTTTTGGGCTCCCCAGTTTAAGAGGGACAGGGACCTGCTGGAGAGGGGCCAGTGGAGGGTGACAAGGATGATTAGGGGACTGGAGCACTGCCTGATGAGGAAAGGCTGAGGGACCTGGGGCTGCTTAGTCTGGAAAAGAGAAGACTGAGAGAGGATTTAATTAATGTTTATAAATATCTGAGGGCTGGGGGTCAGGAATTGGGGGACAGGCTCTGCTCACTTGCTTCCTGGGATAGGACAAGGAGTGATGGGTGTAAGCTGCAGCACAGGAGGTTCCACCTCAACACAAGGAGGAACTTACTGAATGTAAGGGTCACGGAGCACTGGCACAGGCTCCCCAGAAAGGTTGTGGTGTCTCCTTCTCTTGAGATTTTCAAGGCCTGTTTGGACATGTTCCTGTGTGACCTGTGCTAGATTGTCTGGTCCTGCTCTGGCAGGAGGGGTTGGATTCGATGACCTCTTTGGGTCCCCTCCAACCCTTGGTATCCTTTGATGCTGTGAGGGGAGCAGCTGGAAAGGATAGAACAATACAGCAAGGCAAAGAGAACAGAAAGAGTGTGCTAAGAGGGTTTGGCTTGCTGCAATTCTTCTCACACGATCCTATTGCTTTGATTATGCTTAGCAATTTTAATTAAGCTGCATGTCAAGCTAGAACATTAAATCTAGCCTCCAAGCATGTTTGCCACCAGTAAGTGAGTGCCTAAGCATTATGAAGGATAATTTTTGGAGATAAACAATGCCAGGAAGCCTCCTGGGTAGGGGCATGTAAATTACCGAGTTTTATATCCTGCTAAGCTGAGAGATTCCCATCGGGAGGTTTTTCACCGTAAGAGAACCGATCGCTGGTATGGACATTACCCATGGTGAGAAAGAGCAGTGGTGGTTGCTTCCCAAAGGAGATTCAAAGGCTTGTGTGAAATGAGCTCACTGGCCCCAGTCCACACCCCAGCAGCCGGCAGTGTGACGCACATTGTGTTCCCCTATAAACCGCACAGTTTATCCTCCTCCTCTGTGAAGCTCCTGCTAGTCCTTTCCTCCCCACAAGGGATGGAGGTATTTCAGAGACAGCTAAGATGCCAATGACACCTTCTCTCTTTGCCAGCTATTCTACACTGGGAGAGTCTCTGAAGATGCTGGGCCAGGCCTTTTCATTTTGAAAGTATCGGCAACGGACCCTGACGTCGGCAGCAACGCACAGATAACCTACAGCCTGCACGGCCCTGGCGCAGAGGAGTTCCGGCTGGGCCCACACACAGGTGAGAGCTGGGCAATGGGATGCTCTTATCCTCTTCCTCACCCTCTCCTGAGCAATGCCAGCCCCAGCATGGTTCAACACCTGAGCAAACAAAAGGGCGATTCATTGCAGCGCTCCCGAGCAAGGAGGGAACGGCAAACAGGTTTATTGCGCTGTGGTGCGGCAGAGAGCAAGCTCTGCACCTTCCTGCTGGCTACCTTCACTAGCATTGGCATTCACAGTGCTCAAAGGTAGGGCAGATGCCATAGCCCACAGCCAGATCTCAAGGAGAAGAGAGAGATCAGCAAGTATTTGGCTTGAGCAGAGAGTCAAGTTCTAAACCCTAAAAAAACAAACCTCATCAGGTCTTGGGCAGTATCCTCGCCAAAGACCATGATGGTCACAACAGAAATCACTTGGGGTTCATTACACTGCAGAAAGCTTAGTGCAGAAGGGCTTGCAAAGGTGTTTAGATTCAAAATTTCTTTATGAATACATTTAATCCGAGAGTAGCCCCAAGCAATGCATCTTAGACACATCACCACTATTAGCTGGATCACAAAAAAATCTCATCAGGTCTTGGGCAGTATCCTTGCCAGTGACCATGATGGTCACTCCAGAGATCACCTGGGATTCATTACACTGCAGAAAGCTTAGTGTGAAAGGGTTTGCAAGGATGTTTAGAAGCAAAATTTATTTATGAGCACATTTATTCCATGACACCATCCCTTGCATGAAGTGTAACTCGACTTCAGGACCCCCCTGCCAAGGCACTGGCTGGCAGTAAACTGAAAGTAGCCCCAAGCAATGCAGCATGGACACATCACCACTATTAGCTGGATTACAAAAAATTCTCATCAGGTCTTGGGCAGTATCCTCTCCAACGACCACGATGGTCACTCCAGAAATCACTTGGAGTTCATTACGCTGCAGAAAGCTTAGTGTGAAAGGGTTTGCAAGGGTGCTTAGAAGCAAAAGTTATTTATGAGCACATTTATTCCATGACACCATCCCTTGCGTGAAGTGCAACCCGACTACAGGACTCCCCATGCCAAGCCCTGCCAAGGCACTGGCTGGCAGTAACCTGAAAGTAGCTCCAAGCAATGTGGCGTGGACACATCACCACTATTAGCTGGATTACAAACACTGCTCAAGCTCTGCCTGTTGCCTCCCCCGGGTTCAGCCGGGAAGGTTCACACTTGAACCTTTCTGGGCTCTCCAGGGCTGCAGCTGCAGTTGCAGGAGGCAAAACCACCTCCTGTTCTTCCCAACAGGGGAACTGACCACATTTGCACCTCTGGACCGTGAGCAGAAACCGACGTACCACCTTGTTGCCAAAGCAACCGATGGTGGAGGCCGTTCCTGCCAGGCAGATGTAACACTCATCATAGAGGACACCAACGACAACGCACCAAGATTCTTCCCCAGTCACTGCACCGTGGCCGTTTTTGACAACACCACAACAAAGACACCCATTGCCGTGGTTGCTGCCAGGGACCTCGACGAAGGTGAGTCAGAATGGGATTCGCTTTTCCGTAGAGCTCATCTTGCACCCTCAACAGAGCCTTTGAAACCTAGGAAAGGGCTACAGCTATGGGCATAGATGGTTCGTAGAATCAGTCAGGGTTGGAAGGGACCACAAGGATCATTTAGTTCTAACACCCTTGCCATGCCCAGGGACACCCTATCCTAGATCAGGCTGAACAGAGCCTCATCCAGCCTGGCCTTAAGCACCTTCAGGGATGGGGCCACAACCACCTCCCTGCCAACCCATTCCAGGCTCTCGCCACTCTCATAGAATCAGTCAGGGTTGGAAAGGACCACAAGGCTCATCTCATTCCAACCCCCCTGCCATGAGCAGGGACACCCTACCCTACATCAGGCTGCCCACAGCCTCTGCCAGCCTGGCTGCAAACACCTCCAGGGAGCCCCAGCCACCTCCCTGGGCAATCCATTCCAGGCTCTCACCACTCTCATGGTGAAGAACTTCCTCCTCACATCCAGTCTGAATCTCCCCACCTCCAGCTTTGCTTCTTTCCCCCCAGTGCTGTCACTACCCTAAGAAGTCTGATTCTCAGAAACACAGATAAGGGCCCTAAGAAAGCAGCTTTCACAGAATCACAGAAACATGCAGGTTGGCAAAGCCCCTCAGGATCACCAAGTCCAACCTAGAACCCTACTCTACAAGATTCACCTTATACCATATCCCTAAGCACCACATCCAAACCACCCTTAAACACATCCCCGGTGGGTGACTCAACCACCTCCCTGGGCAGCTCATTCCAGTGCCTGACCACTCTCTCCAAGGTAAAAAAAAAACCAAACCTTTCCAGCAAAGACTGGATTTACAATGACAGAGAAGCAAGATTACATTTGTCTGCTTTGGAAGCAGATATGAAGATAAATTTTGTTTGGAAAGAAGAGAATTAAAAATGGGAGTCACCAGTAAATACAGACAGGTAATACTGGTGCTTTGAAACAGATATGAAGGGAAAATACATTTGGAAAGAAGGGAATTAAAAACAGGAGTCACCAGTAAATACAGACAGGTAATATTGATGGGTGATGGTGAGAGTGGCAAGGTGTCAGAACCTACGGATGGACAGGGGCACATTTGATGCTCACATAACTTCCTAGGTAAAATGGAGGCTAAGGTCTTTAAGCACACATAACCCTAATAGATGAGAAATAAAGCAATAAACACAAGCACAGAACCTTAGAGGTTGGAAGGGACCTCAAGTCCAACCTCCCCCACCAAGGCAGGATCACCCAGGGTAGCTCGCACAGGAACCAGCAGCATCCCTACCCACGAATGAATGCTCCTCTTCACCCTCCCAGGTCTCAACGCCGAGGTGGTCTATTCTCTGCCTGACTCTGCCAATGGACACTTCTCAATTGAGGAAACCACAGGAGTGATCCGCCTGGAAAAGCCTCTGAAGGACTCCCAGCACTCAGCCTTTGAGCTGACAGTCTGTGCTACCGACAAGGGCAGCCCGCAGGCCCTCTCCTCTCTTGGCACTGTCACTGTCTCTGTTGTGGACCTGAATGAGTATCTGCCTGTTTTCTTGGCCCCTGAGTACGTGGCCATGGTAAAAGAAGACGTGGCCGTGGGCACAGAGGTCCTCAACTTGTCAGCCTTGACAAGGGACAACGCAGAAAACGCAGAGATCAAGTATGAAATTGTCAATGGCAATGACCATGGGAAATTTCAGCTCAACTCAAACACAGGTAAGGCAACCTCATTCCCAAGCCCCTCCAGGCTGACCCAACATCAAAGGCTGTCCCTGGATGCACCTTCTCTGGTTCTCCATTTGCCCTGTACTTCCTCTCCGTTCTGTCTTTAGCCAGCACAAGGAGAGGTAGTAGACTTTTCTCTTCTACCTTAAATTTTGCCAACCTAGCCACTTAAAGAGTGAGTCAAATCTTCCAAACGAATGGAAAGATTCCTGATATATATCTGGGACCTGAAACAGCTTCATGGGAATAAGGAATACATGCAGAACAGGATGAGGATAATTTTTTTCACCTCAAAATGCAGAAGGAGGAAGTTTAATTTAAGAACTCTCTTCATCCTGATCCCACAAGGAACCTGCAGCCCCCGGTAGCAGGCACCTTTGTTAGGTAGCACTCAGTGAGTGCAGATAACGCTGAGCAGGTGTTCAGCTACTGCTCTGCACAGCCATCTGAGAAGAGTTCTTATCTGAAGGCCGTTGTTAACTCCCTGAAATAAGCCCTTGGTTGCATCATCAATGCCTTTTGCCCTTAGCTGTAACATCCTCGTGCATGGTGCCTCCCTCAGCTTCTCTGATCCAAGGCTCTCCCCAGTTTTTCCTTATCAATATTTCTTATTAGTCTGTGCATCTTAAAAGATACAGAACAATGTCATTTCCAGGGAATCATTCCATGACAGTTTCAGGGTTGAACCCAGCAAAGCATTGAGGTACACAGTCACATTCTGTCCCACTCTTTTTTTTTTTGCCTTTCCACTTTCATTTCTGTCTTCAGTCTCTGTTCCTCAACTCATTTTAGGAGATTAACAACCTCATTAGACTTGAGCAACCTGTTCTAGTGGAAAGTGTCCCTGCATATGGCAGGGGGTTGGAACTAGATGATCCTTGAGGTCCCTTCCAACCTAAACCATTCTATGATTCTTCTTTCTGTGTTGCATCCCAAGCCCCAAGTACAAATCACAGCATCTTGCTGTGCACCTTTTTTTCCTGCACAGTTCTGCATCTACATTTTAACACCTTTCCATTCTACATATGATGCAGTTCAGTGATGGAATCATAGAATGGTTTAGGTTGGAAGGAAACTCAAAGATCACCTAGTTCCAACCCACCTTGGTCACAGCTTTCAATAGCAATGTTGGACTCTCATCCTATTTTGTCTCAGATCTCCTCCAGCTGAGCATCCTGAAGACCTTTCCAGAGTGAAAGTTTATCACTTCTTCAAAGACATAATACCAGATTGAGGCAGGTAATGGCAGAATAAGTTCAGTTAGAGTCTGATTTATGTAATGCTGTGTCCTTTGCTATCCTGATTTAACCAGAGAAGGTCAAACTGGATGGGGCACTTAGTGCCATTGAATAGGGCTAGCTGATAGGTTGGACTGGATGAGCTTGGAGGTGTCTTCCAACCTGCCTTATTCTACTCCATTCCACTCTATTCTATTCTACTCCACTCCACTCTGCTCTACTCTATAGCAGGTTTTCAGCTGGCAGTTTGGCAGTCATCTTGGTTTATCCCCAGTATTCCAAGAAACCTCACTCACCATTTATTCAAAGTACCTCCTGTTCTTTCCTGCCCATCTGCCAATGCAGGAGCCTTATACATAAACGGGAGCTTGGACTTCGAAGCCAGCCATGAGTACTACTTGTCCATTGAGGGCACAAGGAAAGGCTCAGCCTCTCTCAGCGACGTGACCATGGTAGTGATCAACATAACTGACATCAACGACCACGCACCAGAGTTCATCCAAGACCCTTACTTCGTCGATATCCGGGAGGATGCTGCAGTTGGAGAAATCATCCTCACGGTACGATCGTGAGCCAACCCAGCTGTCCTTACCTCTTCTTTCACTCGTGCTGTGCATGATTTACTCTCCTTTTGCACCTTCCCTGGGACACAACCACCCCAGTGGGATTCTGATGTTCGACATCCAAGATTTAAGCAGGACTCTAAAAAAAAAAAACCAGTGATTGACAGAATTCCTGACACTCCAGAGACAAGGAGAACACCTTGCATGATAAGATAGCTTTAAGCAGAAGTTTGAGATGCCTGAGGAGGGGTCAGGAGCTTTGGAGGCCTCCCAAGAGGGCTGAAATGCCTGCAGAATACTATATCCCTGTAATCTGGGAAGGACAGAGGCTTCCCTAGGCAGAATAGCAGAGCCTGAGGTGTTTCCATAGAGAGTTCCCTGCCCAGCTTGTTGCAGGGGTGGTAAAATCAGGAAAGGATCAAGCACAGAGTCATTGTTGTAGCTTTGAAAAAAAATAGTGAAGGATACTTATGTAAAGCACTTTCCTTCCTCCTCCTCTTTTGAGGTAAGCTCAAACCAATGCCTTTAAATGACCAAAAGGTCCTTCCCCTGTTTCTCCAAGGCAAGGCCTTTTTGAGCCCAAGGTCCTAGCCTTTTTTTCCCCCCTCCTAACAGGTGTCAGCTGATGACTTGGATGGAGCAATGAACAATCAGATCACATATTCAATCGTGGAAGGGAACCCCCTGGGACACTTTGCCATTCAGCCCAGGAGTGGGGACATCAGCATTGCCAAGCATCTGGACAGGGAGGAGGTGAGTTCAAGAAAATGGAATCAGGAAGAGTGAAAGATGTGCCCCAAAAGACTGAGGGAGTGCAGTAGATTCAGCTACCTCCTGGTTGTTTTTTTTTCTTTTTTGAATGATCAACTCAAAATACTGGAAGCAGAAGGCAAGGCTCAGTCATTCATTTTCTAGACTCACAGGTGATGCTGCAGGAAGGCTGAGCTTTAGAGAAGGCACAAGAACCTTTAGTGGTCACAGCTCTGGGCTTTGGTCTGCTCCACTGGTGCTTCAAGGTGAGAGCCTGCCCTAAACTGGATTAGCTAGTTTCTGCTTCTCTGTATCAGAGCATTCTAGAAAACAGGCATGGGGAGGAGATGGAAAGGTCATCTCATTCGTTTGACAGTAGCAGCTCAAGCTACTATTGACAAATGTTTAGCCTCATCCACCTTTGCCAAGTTGTTTCCCTTCTCTACAGCCATTGAGAGGTTGAGTTTTTAGCAGTGTGCTTTCTGGCTGGAGCCCTAGCCAAGGGCAAAGCCATCGTCAGGGTGCATAGCACGGCCTCAGGCACTTCAGCCAGCTGCAGCCCAGGCGAACACCAAAGGTGACAAAGCCACCATTCCTCCCAGTAATCGTGCACTACAACTCCTGCAGATCCCCAGCTACTCCCTGACAATTCGAGCCACAGACAACGGCCACCCTCCTCAGTTCAGTGACGTTGCTGTGAGCGTCCACGTGTCCGATGTCAACGACAACCCTCCCCGCTTCTTCCAGCTCAACTACAGCGTGGTGGTGCAGGTGAGCCAGCAGGTGCTTTGTTCTCCCGCTCCACCTCAGGGTGCTAAGGTACTCATGCACGGGTTGCTGTCAGAGCAGAGGGGTGAGGCAGAGATGAAGCATGTGGCTGCTTTGTGCTCGCTTCCACAAGCGACTGGTAGCAGCTGCAGGGGCAGATGTGCTGCCAGCAGAAATCATTTGCCCTTTCCAACAGCTCCAGGCACTTTCTGTCCGTTCTCACAGAGAACACAGAGCTTTTCACACTTCCTGTGCCTGGCAGGATCATGGAGCAGATCTTCCTGAAGGCTCTGCTGCGGCAGATGGAAAACAAAATTTTTTTTTAACAGCTTGCCCAGGGAGGTTGTGGCTGCTCCCTCCCTGGAGGTGTTCAAGGCCAGGCTGGATGAGGTCTTGAGCATCCTGATCTAGTGGGAGGTGTTCCTGCCTATAGCAGGGGTTTGGAACAGGCCTAGAGGAACCACAGTGCTCCTAGAGCTGCTGGGTCAGGAGCAGGGAAACAAACCCCACAGGCCACCTTTGCTCACCCTTCTCCACTAACCTTTTTCCCCCGTTTCAGGAGAACGCTCCCGTGGGTACAAGTGTCCTGGAGCTCATTATGAGTGACAGAGACTCCCCAGAAAATGGACCACCATATTCATTCCAGATCACCCAAGGCAACGATGGGAAGGCTTTTGATGTCACCCAAAACGGCCTGTTGGTGACATCATCTGTCCTGAACCGAAGAATGAAGGAGCAGTACCTATTACAAGTCCAGGTAAAACCTCCCTTACTGTCCTGTTATCCCTGGAACTCCCCAGGCAGTCGCAACAGAAAGAAATTAGGATAGCACAGCTGGATGGAAACACACCTGCCTTCAGAGAAACCCAATCCAGGCACAAACTGTGCAGCTTGGAGCCATTCTCCACAAAATCTGCCCACAAGAAGCTGGGAACCAGCTTCTGCACTGGTAAAAATCAGATAATACAGTGAGAAATGCTCCATCAGCATCTTCCTCAGACAGATGCTTTCCCCAGCATCATTCTAGTGACTTCCAGGTTAATCTGAGACCTGGTCCTAAAAACTTTCTCCAAGCATCCTTCTCATTTAAGAAGTGGCTGAAGCTCCTCTTCAAAGAGCAATGAAACCACTCTGCTGTTGCTGCAGAGTTATCAGCAGAGATAGTCCATTACAAACAACAGGATAATCTCACACAAAGCACCTTCTTCATCATTAATGCTCTTTGTTCTGAAAGCCAGCTACAATTAAATTGAAAACCTCAACCACTAACTGCCTAAGATTAGGGAGAAACTTATCCTATGATCTGATTGTTCACATTTTGCTGTTCTGAGGCTCCTCAACTTATGCCAGATAGACATTGTCAGAGGTAGGACACAGGCTCCAATAGGCAGGAAGCTGAGCAAATGGTTTGGTGCATGCAGCTGCTTTTAGACCTGTGTGCACTCATTTAGACATGGAACCCCAAAGACTGGCACCATCTCTAGAGATGCTGTATCCTTGAGGAAGCCAGAGCCACCTGGGTGTGCCTCAGCTGCTGATGAGCACACACAGACATGAGCACAACACCACTGCTGACAGAAGTCTCCATCACAGGATCACAGCATGCTAGGGGTTGGAAGGGATCTCAAAAGATCATCCAGTCCAACCCCCCTGCCAGAGCCAGACCACACAGTCTAGCTCAGGTCACACAGGAATGCATCTGGACAGGGCTTGAAAGTCTCCACAGCCTCTCTGAGAAGCTTGTTCCAGTGCTCTGTGACCCCTTACAGTTAAGTTCTTCCTCATATTAAGGTGGAACTTCTTGTGCTGTAGTTTATGTAGGTATAAACTACACACTGGAAAGCACAACCACCCGGAGCCATCTCCAGGCACAGGCTGCTGATTTTTCCCCGTTCTTTCTTCATTCCTAACCCATCCCCTGACAGCTTACACCCACTGCTACATGCAAGACTCTCTCCTTTGCCAGACCTCCTCAGCCCATTCAGTCAGGTGAGGTGGCACTAGAATCATAGAATGGTTTAGGTTGGAAGTGACCTCAAAGATCATCCAGTTCCAACCCCCTGCCATAAGGAGGGAGAATCATAGAATGGTTTAGGTTGGAAGTGACCTCAAAGATCTTCCAGTTCCAACCCCCTGCCATAAGGAGGGAGAATCATAGAATGGTTTAGGTTGGAAGTGACCTCAAAGATCTTCCAGTTCCAACTCACCTGTGCCATAGGCAGGGACACCTCCCACTAGATCAGGATGCTCAAGACCTCATCCAGCCTGGCCTTAAACACATCCAGAGAGGGAGCAGCCACAACCTCCCTGGGCAACCTGTGCCAGTGTCTCACCACTCTCACTGTAAAGAACTTCCTCCTAACATCCAGTTTCAATCTTCCCTCTGCCAGTTTAAACCCATTCCTCCTCATCCTGTCATTACAAAATCTTGTGAATAGTTCCTCCCCAGCCTTCCTGTAGGCCCCTTTCAGATATTGGAAGGCCACTCCAAGGTCTCCTGGAAGCCTTCTGTTCTCCACCCTCACTGTGAAGAAGTCAGCACCTGGCAACAATGGATCCTTCTGTTTTCTTTGACAGGTCTCTGACAGTGGCATCCCTCCCCTGTCCTCTTCTGCATTCATAAATATCCAAGTGACTGAGCAGAGCCAGTACGCCCCCTCAGCCCTCCCCCTGGAAATCTTCATCACCACCAACGAGGATGCCTTCCGAGGTGGCGTCCTGGGCAAGATCCACGCCACAGACCGAGACCCCCACGACACACTGTTGTACACTCTGGTGGCAGAAGTGCCCCGGGAGGGGCTTTTCTCCGTTGGGGCTGCAGATGGGAAGATCATTGCTGGGGACAAGCTTCCCCACGGCCACTACCTGCTGAACGTGACGGTCAGCGACGGCACCTTCACAGCCACCACCAACGTCAACGTCCACGTGTGGTGCTTCACGCAGGAGGCCTTGGACAAGGCAGTGGTGCTACACTTCCGCCACCTCTCCCCCGAGGAGTTTGTGGGGGATCACTGGCGAAACCTGCAGAGGTTCCTGGGAAACATCCTCCTCACCCGGCGCCAGAACATCCACATGGCCAGCCTGCAGCCCGCAGCTGCCTCTGACGGCGTGGACTTGCTCCTGGCTGTGGGAGAGCCACACGGCTCCTTGTACGAGCCCAGGGTCCTCGCCAACAAGATCACTGTATCAGCCGGGGAGATGGACCAGCTGGTGGGGCTGCGGATGAAGAAAGCCATCCACGTGCCCTGTCACGGGCCAGACTGTGCCCACCGTGTCTGCAAGGAGACCATCCAGATGGATCCGGCCACGATGTCTACTTACAGCACTGCTCGCCTCAGCGTCCTCACCCCGCGCCACAGCCTGCGGCAAATCTGCTCTTGCAACGGTGAGCCATCCTCCCTGGGAGTGTCACAGGATGCTAGGGGTCGGAAGGAACCTCTGGA
Organism: Psilopogon haemacephalus; assembly: GCA_013396835.1. NCBI lineage: Eukaryota > Metazoa > Chordata > Aves > Piciformes > Megalaimidae > Psilopogon > Psilopogon haemacephalus. Next base: position 348,201 of record VWZI01019751.1, read on the forward strand.
GATCATTGAGTCCAACTCCCCTGCCAGAGCAGGACCATAGAATCTAGGACAGGTAGCAGAGGAATACATCCAGGTGGGGCTGCCTCCCCGGGCAGCCTGTTCCAGTGCTCTGTGACTCTTACAGTCAAAAAGTTCTTCCTCGTGTTAAGGTGGAACTTCCTGTGCTGTAGTTTACATCCATTGCCTCTTGTCCTATCACAAGGCGCAAGTGAGCAGAGGCTGTTCCTGTCCCTTCCTTCCTGACCCCCAGCCCTCAGATCATAGAATCAGTCAGGGTTAGAAGGGACCACAAGGATCATCTAGTTCAAACCGCCCCCTGCCATGCCCAGGGACATCCTACCATAGATCAGGCTGCCCACAGCCTCTGCCAGCCTGGCTGCAAACACCTCCAGGGATGTGGCTCCAACCACCCCCCTGGGCAACCCATCCCAGGCTCTCACCACTCTCATGGTGAACAACTTCCTCCTCACATCCAATCTGAATCTCCCCACTTCCAGCTTTGCTCCATTCCCCCTAGTCCTGTCACTCCCTGATATCCTAAAAAGTCCCTCCCCAGCTGTTTTGTAGACCCCCTTCAGATACTGGAAGGAAATTAATACAAAGAACTTATAAAGGATGAGCAAATCCAAGGATTTTGTAGGGGCCTCGAAGGACAGAATAAGCCAGGCTGCTTTTGAAGGGTTGGTTTACAGTTGGGTACAAAGAAGAAACACTGGGAGCTCCTGATAGGCAGCTATGGGAGGTGCAGTGTGGCACCTGTGTGGGTTGCCATGGCTGGAACTGTTGCTGGGCAGCCACAGTGACAGCCCAGGAAAAGCAGCAAGGTTTCATCGAATCATAGAATGGTTTAGGTTGGAAGAGACCTCAAAGATCATCCAGTTCCAACCCCCTGCCATAGGCAGGGACACCTCCCACCAGATCAGGTCGCTCAAGACCTCATCCAGCCTGGCCTTGAACACATCCAGAGAGGGAGCAGCGAAAACCTGCCTGGGCAACCTGTGCCACTGTCTCACCACCCTCACTGGAAAGAACTTCCTCCTAAGATCCTGTTTAAATCTCCCCTCTGCCAGTTTGAACCCATTACCCCTCGTCCTGTCATTACAAGACTTTGTGAATAGTCCCTCCCCAGCCCTCCTGTAGTCCCCCTTCAGATACTGGAAGGCTACTCTAAGGTCTCCTGGAAGCCTTCTCTTCTCCAGGCTGCAGAGCCCCAACTCTCTCAGCCTGTCCTCATAGCAGAGCTGCTGCAGCCCTTTGAGCATCTTTGTGGCCCTCCTCTGGACTCTCTCCAACAGTTCCATGTCCTTCTTGTGCTGGGGGCTCCAGAACTGCACACAGTACTCCAGGTGGGGTCTGACGAGAGCAAAGTAAAGGGGCAGAATCCCCTCCCTTGCCCTGTTGGCAATGCTTCTCTTAATGCAGCCCAGCACACAGTTGCTGTCTGGGCCACATGTGCACACTGTTGGCTCATGTTGAGCTTCTCATCCACCCAGACCCCCAGGTCCTTTTCCTCAGAGCTGCTCTCCAGCCACTCGCTACCCAGCCTGGATTTGTGCTTGGGATTGGCGCAAAGCGCGACAAAGCTGACATCTTTTTGCCTCCTTTCCTTCCAGGAACAGCTGTGAGGTTCGGGGGCCACAGCTACATTTGGTACCAGCACTCCCAGGCGGGCTCCTGGCACATGCACTTCCGCCTGAAGACTCACCAGCAGCAGGCGGTGGTGTTCCACGCCAACGGCACTGACCACGCCACGCTGGAGGTACGTGTGGGAACGCCCTGGGATCGCTTCCCCGAGTGACAAAACCCAAGCAGCTCAATCTCTCAGGGGAGGGCAGAGAGAAGGTGCAATAATCTCTACCCTTAGTAATTCCCGTAGCTCAAATGCAGTCTTGGGAAGACCAAAAAGCAAGAGCCGAGCACAGCCTGACAGCGGCTGCAGCTGCACCTGCTGAGTTGGTTTTTACCTCTGTGAATGCCTGCGCTTGGGCAGGGGTGAAGGCAGCTTCCACCCGTATCATTGAATCAGTCAAGGTTGGAAGGCACCACAAGGATCATCTAGTTCCAACCCCCCTCTGCCATGCCCAGGGACACCCTACCCTAGATCAGGCTGCCCACAGCCTCATCCAGCCTGGCTGCAAACACCTCCAGAGAAGTGGTCCCAGCCACGTCCCTGGGCAACCCATTCCAGGCTCTCATCACTCTCATGGAGCACCTCTGCTATGAGGACAGACTGAAAGAGTTGGGGCTGTTCAATTTGGAGAAGAGGAGGCTCCCAGGTGACCTTATTGTGGCCTTCCAGGATCTGAAGGGGACCTGCAGAAAAGCTGCGGAGGGACTTTTTAGGCTATGAGGGAGTGACAGGACATGGGGGAATGGAACAAAGCTGGAGGTGGGGAGATTCAGATTGGATGTGAGGAGGAAGTTGTTCACCATGAGAGTGGTGAGAGCCTGGAATGGGTTGCCCAGGGAGGTGGCTGGGGCCACTTCCCTGGAGGTGTTTAAGGCCAGGCTAGATGAGACTGTAGGCAGCCTGATCTAGGGTAGGGTGTCCCTGCCCATGGCAGGGGGGTTGGAACTTGATGATCTTTGTGGTCCCTTCCAACCCTGACTGATTCTATGAAAGTGGCTGCATGTGCCTAGCTGACAACTTCTGAAGTCTGAAAGTCAGGACTGATCTCAACTCTCAGTGCTCAGGCAAGGAGGGGAACAAGCAGCAGAAGTGTTGTAAGGCTGTGTAAAGGGCAGCCACCTGTGTCACTGCTAACCAGGACTTCTGGGTCGTGTTTTGCAGATGGTTAACGGAGTCCCTCAGCTTGGGTACAGCTGCAGGGGTAGCTACACTGGGAACCTCTCCTCCTCACGTTCTGTGAGTGATGGTGAGTGGCACTCAGTCTTCCTGGAGGTGAAGAACACTTCTGTCCGCCTGCTCGTTGATGGCCTGGGAAATGCCTCTCTGAAGCTACCACGGACCTGTAACATCTCCCAGGGCAGACGAGACCTGCTTTTCGGTGGCCTCCGACAGCCACTCCAGTCTCAGAGAGTCACCTGGGGGTTCAGAGGCTGCCTGGATGTGGTTGCAATCAACGGCAGAGAAGTGGTTCTCCTGCCCGGGAAAGGGCAATCGAAGGAAGTCGTGGAGGAGGTGGGGATAAAGCAGTGCTGCTCCCCCACCGGTGCCTGCAGCAGCAACCCCTGCCTCAACAATGGGATGTGCTCTGAAACTCACGGAGGAGGTATGTGAACATCCCACCCAGAGCAACGGGAAAGCAATAAGCAGTGAGGGGAGGGGAAGAGGCAACCTTTTCATTCATCCCTATAACTGAGGAGCTGCTCCAGAGGAGAATCAGGGGGTCCCCATCTTGAGGGATGTCATCTGAGAAGTGACTCAGTGCAGCATCAGCAGCTAAAGACTGTGAGATCATCATCCTGGTTCTCACCAGGAGACCATGGCCTGGAGGGCAGGAGGGTGTTTCTAAGCAGTGTGCATGACCTAGAAGAGCACAGCATTGCCAAAAACTCAAATGCAAATACAAATTCCACCCACCCCACTGCATCCTCTTTGCAAGCCATTATCAAGGCTGGAATCAAGCAGGATAGGATCAGGCAGTGATGGTATCTGGGCAGAAACAAGCCAAGATCTTGGTCTATTCCCACTGCAGTCAGTGACTCCTCAGGGCTACGGGAAAGGATGTGGGAAAACCATAAACTCAGATCCAAGAGTCTCAGGCTAACATGAGGTGCACATGTTCAACAGAGGTTTGAGAGCAGGCTTTGCCCAAGACACCACTGCCCCACTGCTCCCATCAGAGGGTCTTCCCACAGCAAGCTGTGTCACAGGCACAGAGCTGGTTTGCAGTGACCCTGAGGAAGGAACTGCTCCCAGAGATGTCCACCCTTGTGCCACTGCCCCACTCCCACCCTCTCACAGGTCAGCCTAACATCCCATCTATCCAAGCAGACACTGTCTTCACTTTGATCCTTCCCTGGGGCACGGAGGTGCTTTCCAGGCCACCGTATGGGACAGAAGCTCCTCCTGCAGCTCTGCTCTTTGGGGCCACTGCCAAAATTCACACCCTGCCCAGGCGAGGCCAGAGGAGGGAGCACACCTCCTCCTGCCCTGCCCACAGCCTCTGGGAATGACATTCCCAGCCCTTGTCAACTCAGCAGCTGCCTAGTTCAGGTGAACTTGTTTGACATCTGTCCCTTACAGTTAGCCTGGCTGCCACTCCTGCTTCAGCCTTACCCTTCAGACAACCTTGGGCTAGGCTGGAAGGGGCTCAAAGCCCACAAGGTGAAAACTCATCTTTGCTCTAAGTCAAGGCATCGCCTGCTTGCTTTGCAGAGGGCACGAAACAGGAGGGGGAGGAGAAAAAAAAAAATAAAATCACTCCCTCATTAATAATCTACTAACCATGCAGGGCCTTTCCCACAGTTTCCTTCCAAGATGATTATCAACTTCTCCTGCAAAGGGCCCAGCTGCCCCAGAAAGAGCTTGTGGGACACGGCCCCAGGCAGAAACGCCCCAGACACCGCCGCAGGGAAGGGGCCGCTCAAGGGACATTTAGTTTGCGAGGCTGTCCTGGGTGCTTGGCTTCCTTGAGCTCCGCTCCGGAGACCAGGGGCATGCGGTGTCAGTTTATGCAAAGCTCTGCCCAGGGCTCTCCGGCTTGGGATTATCTGCACAGGCACAGACAGGTCTGCGCCGGCGAGCCCCGGAGCGCCGTGCGGCCGCCTGGGAACCCATCGGTGCGGCACAGAAAGGGCCAGAGCAGCAGGGACCGCAGCTGCACACACGTGTGAACCCCCCAACCGCCAGGAACACCCTGCCTGGGCACACTGCGGGCAATGCCCAGCACCTGCTGCAGGAGGCTGGGCACAGGGTTGCAGCGCAGGCAGCGGCACGCATGTGGGAACTGGAACAGGTCTGCCTCGCTTCCCCCTCTGCTCTGCAGCACAGGCGCTGCCTTTGTGGGTGAGCGGCAAACGCTTCCCAAGCTCTGAACTTCCCGCATGGCACCGCCAGCTGCGTGACCAGCATCAGCCCAGCACCAGCCCAGCACAGCCAGGGACGTTCCCGTGCTTAGGGCTACGCTAAACGGTGGCCAAAAACGCCAACGGCGGCAGCCCCTCCGAGTCCCCAGCCAGGTCAGGTTTCTCACTGGCTGCGAGCAGACACCTGCCCCAGGCAAGAGAAACCCAACGTGTTGAGGCAGGAGCTTCATACCGCAAGAACCTGCAGGACCAAAGGCTTCAGAGAACAAGAAGTTACAGACGATTGCATTTAGCAGAGTCAGAAACTGTGAATCAGCCAGCCAGACTCCCCTTCCCTGAACACGAAGTTCACAGAATGGTTTAGTATGGAAGAGACCTCAAAGATCATCCAGTTCCAACCCACCTATGCCATAGGCAGGGACACCTCCCACCAGATCAGGTCGCTCAAGGCCTCATCCAGCCTGGCCTTCAACACCTCCAGGGAGGGAGCAGCCACAACCTCCCTGGGCAGCCTGTTCCAGTGTCTCACCACCCCCACTGTGAAGAACTTCCTCCTAACATCCTGTTTAAATCTCCCCTCTGCCAGTTTGAACCCATTTCCCCTCATCCTGTCATTACATGACTTTGTGAATAGTCCCTCCCCAGCCTTCCTGTAGCCCCCTTCAGATACTGGAAGGTTACTATAAGGTCTCCTGGAAGCCTTCTTTTCTCCAGGCTGCAGAGCCCCAACTCTCTCAGCCTGTCCTCATAGCAGAGTTGCTCCAGCTCTCTGATCATCTTTGTTGTCCCCCAGCTTCTCCCTGCAATAAAACTGTACCTTGAATGCATCCCTGGCAGGAGAAAGGGTCTGTGTCAGGAGAGGATGGGCTTGATTTGCTGCTTAAATAGATCTCTAGTGCCGCTGCATTGGCCCCAGAGTGGCCATCTCCCACCTCCAGCAAATGCCCCAGCTCTTGTAAGGCACCTACCAGCCTTCCAGGGATGGCCTTGGGTGCTCCACAGCACCTCTGCAGCAGCCTATGCACCTATGCTTAGGTGGCCAGACTGAGCCCTCTCAGGTGCCATCAGCACCAGGCACTGCTCGCTCCTCCCTGTTCTTGCTAATTCTTCCATATGGATACAGTCTCTGCATGGCACTCTCTCACCCTCTCCAGGTTACACCTGCATCTGCCCCGGGCTGTTTTCTGGTGAGCACTGCGAGCTGGGGGACAGTCCCTGTGACTCCAAGCCCTGTCTTCACGGGGGAACCTGCACCCTTTCCGCCACCGGCTACTCCTGCCACTGCCCTGACTGGTACCTGGGCGAAAGGTAAGGTCCGGGAATGCTTCAGGCGGGCCGAAAACAGACTCTCTACCAGCAGGCACTGCACGTTCCTGGAGCTCACCAGTTCCAGGCGCTCTGGGCTCCCTTGCAAAGCGCAGGTCCCCGAGCACTGGGGCAGGGAAGCGTGGGAAGGCAGAGCTGAGCAGACTAGGACAGAAAGAGCTCTGCCATCGTGTGGTCACTGCTCCTCTGCACCCATCTCCTCCCAGACATCACCAGAGCTTGGTGCAGCTTCAACCCCTCTGTGCCATAGGCACGGACACCTCCCACTAGAACAAGTTGCTCAAGGGCTCATCCAGCCTGGCCTTCAACACCTCCAGGGAGGCAGCAGCCACAACATCCCTGGGCAACATGCGCCAGTGTCTCACCACCCTCATTGTAAAGAACTCCTTACTAACATCCAGTTTCAATCTTCCCTCTGCCAGTTTAAACCCATTACCCTTTGTCTTGTCATTGCAAGACCTTCTCAATAGTCCCTCCCCAGCCCTCCTGTAGTCCCCTTCAGATATTGGAA
>VWZI01019751.1:355137-378186 GCA_013396835.1 Psilopogon haemacephalus
TCTCCTGGAAGCCTTCTCTTCTCCAGGCTGAAAAGCCCCAACCCTCTCAGCCTGTCCTCATAGCAGAGCTGCTGCAGCCCTCTGATCATCTTCGTGTTCCTCCTCTGGACTCTCTCCAACAATTCCACGCCTTTCTGAATGTGAATAATTTTTAATAATATTAATTTAAAACATAATTAATAATTCATAACCGATTATTAATAACCAAAACTAAACCTTTCTATGCTTCCAAGCCAGAGCCCTGGCTAGGATGCTGCGGTTTCAGCTGCAGCCCCAGGCTGACGGCGGTTGTCCCCCATCCTTTCTTCCCTGCAGGTGCGAGAAGCTGGCCGAGGAATGCCAGGATAACCCGTGCCGAAACGAGGGGCGCTGCGTGAGCAGCCAGGGCTCCGTCCGCTGCATCTGCCCGTCAGACTACCAGGGGCACTACTGCACGCAGCCCATCATCACCCCTGCCATCGTGCCCACGCAGTGGGCGGTGGGCCCCGAGGAGATAGCGGAGATCGTCGCCGGCGTGCTGGGGGTGGCCATCCTGGTGGTGGCCTTCGTGCTCATCCGCAAGCACTACCGCCACCGGGCCAAGGCTCACAAGCCCGTGGCCAGGGAGGACCCCGACCTGCTCTCCAAGAGTGAGTTCTCCAAGAGCGTGGGCGTGGGCACCCAAGCCGTGCCGCCCATCGAGCTCAACATCCTTAGTGACACAGCACACAACAACCTGGACCGGGCCACGCCGGAGCAGCGCAAACCCACCAGCACCCCCGAGTTCGTTACCTTCAACTCAGCCAATGCCCCGAAGCACAGGGGCACCATCGTGTGCAGTGTGGCACCCAACCTGCCCCCCGCTGCACCCCCTTCCAACTCTGACAACGAGTCCTTCATCAAGTGCACTTGGGCCAGGGAGGAGATGGGTCAGTAGTCACAGCTTTTTCTTGCTCTTACACGTCCTTCTTCCCCTTGTGGGTTTGCAAACACGAGGGGCCAACAGTGCTGCCCCAAGCCAAGCAGGGCATGGGTAGACGCTGCCCCAAGCCCTGCTGCAGGTCTTTACTGGCTCTCCCCTCCCTGCTCACCACTACCTCCTAGTTTTCTGCTTTAACCTTCTCAGTCTCATACATGACCAGCCATTAACGCATAGCCTGGAGTCCAACACATCCTGGGTCAAAAGACCTTATAAAAGAGCATAAATGAGGCTAAAGGGGAGAAGACAAAGATCCTAAAAGTCAATGTGAGTTTTAGTGGAGGCCTTTCCATCAATGGTCCCAGGCAGAGGGACCACACCCTCAGGGAAATGTAGACAGCAAGGTTGCTGCTTTCTCTCCTTGCATGAGTTCATCACTAAAGTGCACTGACAGAAGAGAGTCCAGCAGAGTAAACACAGGGAAAGGGAGAGATTCGGTGGCTTGCTTGCTCTGCTCTTGATCCTTCACCATGCAAGACACTTGCATCCAAATGGTGGGATGCAGTGTGTGCTTTGGGTGCTAGAGTAGTGGATGTCTGAGGGCTGGTGGAAACACTGCCTCAGCACAGCCAGGGGTGGCCTCGGGTCTTCTCAGTTCCCAAAACATCAAGACCAACTGCCCTGTCCACACATCTCCTTTCCTCCCTGGTCTGCCACACCTCCTGCAGGCTCAGCGCAAGAGTAGGTGGGAGGGCGAGGGAAAGCAGCAGCAGCTTGGACTGCAGCTAACACAGCTCTCTTTTATTCCAGTCTACCCAGCAGAAACAACCTACTGGCCTCCCCGCTACCTGTCGTCAGACGTCCAGGAATATTCCCACTACGAGATCATCCAAGGCCCCCCTGCACCCTCCTCCCACCCTCCTCTGCCCCCGCCACCCCCTCCGCCGGCGGACGCGGAGCCAGTGGCCCTTTACGGGGGCTTCCCCTTCCCCCTGGACCAGAGCAACAAGCGGGCGCCCATCCCGCCCCGCTACAGCAACCAGAACCTGGAGGACTTCTTGCCGCTGGACCTGGGAGCTTCCCAGTGCCAGAACGAATACACGGCCATCAGCTACTACCCAGCACAGCTGGTGCAGGGCGAGGGTATCCCGTACCAGCCCGACCCCGGCTACAAGCGGGTCAGCATGCGGCTGAGCGTGGCCCAGCCCTCCTACGCGGACTGTGAGGTGGGTCACCAGCCCAGCATCCGCGCCCAGCCCCTTCCACCCCCCAACTACGAGGGCTCTGACATGGTGGAGAGTGACTACGGGAGCTGCGAGGAGGTGATGTTTTAACGGGGCGGGGGGGGGCTCGCTCTCGAGAAGAGAAACACGTCGCCAGAAGGATGTGCAGGTGGCTGGCAGTGCCGTCGAAGGGAGGTTTACCTGTCCCCCCTGCCACAGCTTCCAGCATCTCCTCCTGCACAGCTGGCTCGTCATTTGGCTGGATGGATCTTCCCCCTCAATTCCCTCCACGGCGCTCTTGCCGCAGATGGAGGGGAAATGCTCCAGCCGCTGCCAGGACACAGAGGATGCTCCTGAGATGCCAATGACTAATCTGCCTCCTTGCCAAGGGGACTTCCTCGGAGACAGTGCAGCACTGCAGCAGGCTGCCTCCTCCCACCCCGGGCTCTCTGGCCACAGGGAGGAAAAGGAGGAGGAGTAAGGCAAGCACAGCAGGCACGGCGGAGCAAGTGTGAAAGGACCAGCACTGCACAGCCTGGAAGCGCCCCAGCTGGGATCCAGAAGCTCCCTGCCCTGGCTCTGAGGGCTTGCATCAAGCCAACAGTTTGCCCAGTGGAATGGATCAGCTGGTGCAAACCCCCTTCCATGTCTGCTTCCCCACGCAGGCAGAGAGATGAGGGAATGCAGCTGGTCCCACCAGCATGTCCCTAACTTGGCTGACTGAAGTCCAAGGAAAAAAAGAAAAAGAGAAAAAATAATAGCCCATTTGTTGTGTAGAACAAAACCAAGGAGCAGCAAGCTTCAGCACACCAGCAACCACCCACAGACTCAAACCAGCACAGCCAGCAGCAAAGCAGGACCCCTGCCCAGCTGGGCTGTGCTCGTGGCTCTGAGGGAGAGACTCTTGTCCCAAGGATGCGAGCACAGACGTGGCCCTGCCATGGCCCCATGATGAACACAGTGGTACACGGTCCTGCCACCCAGCTGGGGCTCCCCAGTGCATCCCAGACAGACTGGCCAGCCCTGTGTGGCATCCACCTGAGATGGGAGCAGTGGGTTGGCCTTCTGTGTCCTTGTGCTCAGCAGTGTAACATTCCTTCCTAAGAGGTTTCCATTGGTTGGTTTTTTTTTTTGGTCATTGATTTTTTGGAAACTATTAAAAGAGTTTGTTGGTTTGGTTTTTTAATTTGTTAGGTTTTGTGGGTTTTTTTAAGTCACTCAGGAATCCCCTTGCAGATAGGATATCCCTGCCTAGCTCCAGGTAAGGGCAGCCCAGGCAGTGACAGCTTATTTTGGACCTACCAGCACCTCAACAGTCTGTTGAATCCTCAGAGAAGTACCAAGGCAGCAAATTCAGCACATCTTTGAGGATCCTCTGAAGGCCAGAGGAAGGAAGCAGACCCACAGAGGCTTGCCTTGCTCTGAGAAGGCACAAGCCTCCCATAACTGCTAGCTTAGAAGCAAAGGGGTAGAAAGGAGCCAAATCCAAACCCTTCTTTGATTCGCAGCCCTAATCAAACACAGCTGGGAAAACAGAAACTCCTATCTCTGAAAGCAAAGCCACAGCCTTTGTGATGGCTATCACCTGGTTACCCTGGAAAGCAACACTTGACTCAAGCATATGTGCAGAGAGGTTCCCAAAACGCCCAGCACCACCTCTGTGGGACACAGCAGCCTGCCCCAGCACCCACAGCCCTGCCCAAGCATCAGTCTGGCATCAGGCTTGTCTGCTGCTCCTCCAGCACACGGCAGGCCCCCAGCTCCCCACAGTGCTGCCCCCCAAAGCTCTCTTGCACTTTGGCAGACTCTTTTTTAGCAGAGCCTAGGCTCGTCACCGCTGTCACTCACCCACGCGTGCCAGGCAGCCTCCTCCTCCGGGGCTTGCTGCCAACTGGAGAGCTCTCTGGGACCCACCTCCGAGTTCCCACGGCAACAGCTAACCACATCACCTGAGCTCACAATGCTCTGAGAGCCCTGATGTCATCAGCTATCACCACCCAGTAGCAAAGGGAAGGCCAGGGGACAGACTGCTGCATCGACCAAGTGGCCCAAACAGTGTCCACGGAGTGAGGACCAGCCTAGTCAGTGCCTGGAGATCAGCCTGCTCCAGCAGCCCTCAGCTCTGTAACCCTCACCCCCAAAGGGGATCCTGAGTTAATTTCAGTCAGGCTGAAGATGCCCCTGCTCACTGCAGAGGGGTTGGACTGGATGACTTTTAAAGATCCTCTCCAACCCAGACCACTCCATCATTCTCTGATCCCTCAGGGCCAGCCCCACATCCCAGGTGAAGGATGCTCCTTTAGAAGATGTTCCCCAAGCAGATGTAACTCCCCAAGCTCAGAAGTGAGCAAACATTGAGCTCCTGCTGACTGTGGCAGCCCTGGCACCCCAGCAGCTGGGACAGCCAACAGATGAGAGGGAACCTGCTATCCACACCCTCTGGTTAGATCAAAACTGGGGAAGGAGAACTGGATTTGGGACACACAGGGACATTTTCACCAGGCAACCCAGAAACAATCTGCAACCAGCCCTGTGGTTGGCTGAGTTACCCTGAGGTCTGCAAGGGAATGCAGCTTCCTTCTCTGAGATCCAACTCTGCTCAGCAGAATCCAACCCCTGTCTGAATTAGGCCTGCATATGGTAGCTCTTTGGGTTCTCCTCATAAATCCCTCTCAATATTCCCACCCTAAAAGAGCACAAACCCTGCCCATTAATTTTGGCACAGCATTTCTGAGCTCAGAAACCAGATGGTTGCATGGAGGAACACAAGAGAGATCCTCAGGCAGGTGTGAGAGTCAAAAGAGGGTTTTGTAATTCCAAGAGTTGCTTCAGGCTGGAGAACATTGGAGGATAAAACTGCCAAGGTCCCTGCCAGCCTCACTTACCCTACAACCCTAAACCACTTTGTGGAGAGAGCACAGCAGCATCTCTGCCAGGCCCCAGGATAGGGATTGCCTCTGGGCAGGAGCAGCAGGAGAAAGAAAACCAATCAAAACAGCACACAGCACACTGCTGCAAACACCCAGGCCAACCAGGTAACATTTATCCTGCCACCAGCCCTGTGTCCCAAGCCACAGACTCATCCTGCTCCCCAAAACATCCCAGAGACATCCTACCTGCTGGCTCCAAGGGGCCTCAACCTGCAGAAGGACTGAGAAAGGCAGAGCAGGGTCCTTCCTGCCTGAACCTGGAGAGTTGATGTTGCAGAATGAGCACCACCTGGCACAGTCAGACCCTCCACACCCACCCTGCTTAACCCCACCACACCTGCAGCTCATCCCAAATTAAAGCCAGGGGAGGGAGCTTTTGGCTGCCCTTGTCCCCAGCTGGGGCTCATCCCAAATTAAAGCCAGAGGAGGGAGCTTTTGGCAGCTCTTGTCCCCAGCTGGGGCTCATCCCAAATTAAAACCAGAGGAGGGAGCTTTTGGCAGCTCTTGTCCCCAGCTGGGGCTCATCCCAAATTAAAGCCAGGGGAGGGAGCATTTGGCTGCCTTGTGCCCAGCTGGGGCTCATCCCAAATTAAAGCCAGGGGAGGGAGCATTTGGCTGCCTTGTGCCCAGCTGGACTTTCCTCTGCTGGGAGCTCTGCAGTTCCCTGGGGCTATATTCAATCAACCCCTGCACGAAGACAGGTCTCTACAGCAAGCTCACCCTCTCTGTGTGCTAACAGGATGCTGTGAGGGACAGGTTGCCATCCCCAGGCTTGCCTTGGCCATTTTCTTATGGCCAAAGGAAAAGATGAGGTTCACCTCCCCTGCCACTGCCTTCTGCTTCTAAGTTGCAACTTGTGCCTTACCTCTCTGGCACTCCTAGCAGTAAGGGATGCCATGAGCCCTGACACAAGTGGTGTCCCAGTGGGGACCCCCCACTGCAGCTGGTTTAGGGTTTGGGCAGGTTTCCAAGGGGTGGGCAGGCTGCTGCTGGCTTTTGCTCCAGGAGTGCCACAGTTTCTCAGCAGTGTGCATGCATTGCTTCCTCCAGTAAAGGTGAACCCAGATTATTCTTCCCAATGTCCTAAGCAGGGTAAATAACAGCTGATTACATTTTCCTTTAGACTTTTTGACTTTTAACTCCCTAGGGCTGGCAGCCACAGAGCAGGGAAGGGTGAAAGAATTGGAATGGGTTCTCCAGGGAGGTGTTGGGAGTCACCATCCCTGGAGGATTTTAAGAAACATGGATATCAGGAACAGGCTCTTTACCATGAGCGTAGTGGAACACTGGAACAGGTTGCCAAGGGGGTAGCTGAGGCTCTATCCCAGGAGATATTCAAAGTGAGGCTTGACAGGGCTCTGGGCAACCTGAGGATGTCCCTGCAGATGGCAGAGGGGGTTGGACTGGATGACCTTTGCAGGTCCCCTCCAACCCAGGCTGTTTTATGATTCTATGAGACGATGCTTTGTGAAATGAGAGCTGGGAAAGGGCAGCCCGAGCAAAACTGTCTCATAGAGCAGGTACAGTGCTGCAGTGCCCAACCCTTGGAAGAAAGGATGGTCCAGGTGTTCAAGGCCAGGTTAGATGAGGCCTTGAGTGACCTGTTCTAGTGGGAGGTGTCCCTGCCTATGGCACAGGGGGGTTGGAACTGGATGAGCTTTGAGGTCTCTTCCAACCTAAGCCATTCTATGATTCTGTATCTCCTCCTTCCTGAGCCCTTGTCCTTGGCTGGCACTTGCAAAAAAGAGCAAAACCTACCAAGAGAGGAGAGCCCAAAGCTGTAGCAGGATCACTCACATTAATGCCTCATCACTGCCCCACCCAGCACAGCACAGCAGAGTCCCACTTAGAGACCCCACAGACCAGCTCCACACCTGGCCCAGGCCCTTGCCAGGTAGTTTTTCACCTGGCTGGTGGGAGAGAGACACCTCCAACCTCAGGACACCCCAGAGGCTTTTCAGGTAAAAAATAGATGCTGTTTATTGATGTGAGTAAGAGCCACGACCGAGGGCCAGCGCCAGCTCTTCCACGCCGTTCGCTGGCGACAGCCACAGGCACAAGACATGAAACATTAAAATCATTCCCCTATTTACATGGACAATTTCCTGGGTCACACAGCAGCCTATGATACACAAGTGTCAAGTTTCCACAGCCGTCGGCTCCCGGGTCAGGTCCTCCTGGCTCAGCAGAGCCCCTCCTGCTTGCCTGCCCCACCGGCACCTCTGGCCCCACATCCAGCCACCCCCTGGGCACCCCAGCAGAAGAGATGAACTGCAGGAACCGTTTTGTGCTGCTGTGACATCCCAGCCTCTGTGCAGTGAGGTCTTCCCCACTGATGGCAAAGCGAGTCGGGATGCTAAGAGCCCCAGCAGTGAAACCACTGCTGCCCAGCGCTGAGCTGGGGCCATGCCCTGGCACACAGCTGCCCCCCCAGAATGTGGCCAGCCAGAATGTGGGTTACTGACAGAGCTGAGGGCAAGCACCAGATGTCCTCTGCTCCTCAGACCATGCCCTCCTCTGCCAAGCGTGCGGTTTCTGCACTCACACCCAGTCCCAGGACCCCACCGGGGTGAGTACATAGCAATGGACATGAATATTGCACTTCTCCCATCCACAGCATGCCCTAGAGCCTCCTTCCAGCCCTGGGTGCTTCTTCTCTGAGAACCACAGACCCACAGAATCGTTTTCAGTTGGAAAAGATCTTAAAGATCATCAAGTCCAACCATTCTCTAACTCTCCCAAGGCTGATGCTAATCCATCTCTGCATCCTTTAAACATCTCTGGGGATGGGGACTCAACCACCTCCCTGGAGAGCCTATTCAAGTGTTTGAGAACCTTTGCAGTGAAGAAGTGTCTTCTACTATCCAAACTAAACCTCCTATGGTGCAACTTGAAGCCATTTCCTCTGGCCCTATCACTTGTTACGAGGGAGAAGAGGCCAACACCACCTCGCTACAACCTCCTTTCAGGCTGTCGTAGAGAGTGAGAAGGTCTCCCCTGAGCCTCCCTACAGTGTCCTCCAGAAGGAGGATTTGACTTAAAGCTTTGTTGTGCTCATGACCAAGTGATGCCAGAGCACAGCACAGACTTAGAGGAGACAAGGTGAGCCCCAAGAGATGCAGCAAGCAGGTGAGGGGCTGGAAAGGAGCAGAGAGGTGCCACAGAACTATCCTGCACCTGGCCGAGGGTCCACCTGCTGGCATGGGGCACCCAAGGCAGGGCCAGCAAAGAGGACACACAGCAAGAGACAGGAAACACAAGAGACTGAGGAGGCAGGCTGCAGGGACACCACTCTGCATTCTCCTCCCAGAAGTGGGTCAGACACTGAACATACCTGCAAGCCTCACTCATCCACCATCACAGATGGAATGTAGCCCACCACTATGTTCAAACTCCTTTCCCACCACCACCAGCAGGCTTTGGCCAGTAAGACACAGCTGTGTCAGCAAAGGCTGTAGGAAGGAAGCCACCACGCTGCCAGCATGGCTGGGAGAGGCTGAGTTAGCAGGGAGGAGTTTGTCCCAGACACAGGGTGATGGAGGGGTGGCTCAGCCCGAACCTTTCCACACAGCTAGAAAAAGGCATCCCACGAAGGATGCATTTGCTCCCTTGTCTTAAAAAGAAAAGAAATGCAGCAGAAAGGCAGGGAAACTCTCCAGGAAGGAAGCTGGGCTCACTGAGAAGAAGGAAGCAGCAGTGTAGTGGGACCAACCCCCCCCTAGGCATGCACCAGCCACAACGCAAGAAGCAACATGAGCACAGAGAGAAGAGCCAGAGAGCTGCACCCTACCAGGGAACAGGAGCTGGGGAAGGGGCAAAGGATGCAGAGGGAGAAGGACCAGAAGAGAGAAAATAAAAAACAAAACTAAAGACTTTGTGGGGTTTTTTGTGTGTGATTTGACATTCAGTATTGGCCTGCAGGAGCAGACGGAGTGCACCGGGGCCAGCTCGGGCACTGTAAACAAGGTGATGTGATTTTGTGGCATGTGGGCAGCACGTAGGAACCCCCAGGGACACCCCATCCTGGCAGAGAGAGGGCTCCCAGTCCAAGGAGAGCAGCTCAGAGCCTTGCTGTAGCAGGGCCCAGCTCTGCTCTCCACGTGCCTCGGTTCTCCCAGGGCTTCCCAAAAGCCACAGGTCAGCTGTGTGCGTTGGAAGGGGAAAGTGTAAGTGTCACTAAAAGCATGAGCCAGGGTTCAGCAAACCCCTCCCCAGGCCAGGGAGGTGCCATGCCAGTGCCCAGCTCCAGGCTCTGCTCAGCACCCAAGTGGCTGGAAACAGAGCCAGAGGATGGCAGGAACCAATGCTCATGGCTGGGGATCCCACCACAGGAGAGCTGCAGGGCCCTGGGATGCTCCACACACCTTGGGCTCTGCCAGCACTCCCTACAAGGCTGGGGTGAGGAGGCAGCTCCACACTCTCCAACCTGAGCTGAGGTTTCTCCGTTGCTGTAAAAATAAAGTGCTGAGAGGGGGGGGGAAAAAAAGACAAACTGGCACAAAAAGAGCAGTCCCTGTTCCCCACCCTGGCTGAAGGGGCCGGGGAAACACAGAAAGGTTGGGATCTAAAACAAATAAAATCAAAGTTTACATCCCCAGGATTCCTCCCTTCTCAAAGTGACTATGTACAGAGGTGCCAAGGGGGCTGCTCTGCTGTGTCACCTGCCCCTAGTGCCCCCCACCCCGGGGAAGGCACCGCCCCAGCCCAGATCCCACCTTCCCAGCTGGAGCCTAGCACAGCACCCTGCTGCAGACGGTGGGCAGCCCCATCCTCTCTCACGCCAAACCCACCACGTTTCACCAAGAGAGGAAGGATCATTCCCAGGGGAGAGAGGAAGGACCCTTCCCAGGGGAGAGAGGAAGGACCCTTCCCAGGGGAGAGAGGAAGGACCCTTCCCAGGGGATGGGCAGCGCCCAGTATCCTCCTGCCCCCATCGCGGCATCCAGCGGGAGCCTCACTGCACCATGACCATGGTGGTGTTCACGACGGTGGAAGCAGGAGCTATCAGCTCCACCAGCGCCTCGTAGGTGCCCACCACGAAGCCCAGGAAGCCGAAGAGGCTGATGGCGATGTCCTTGGCGATGAGCAGGGGGTGCATCCCCTCCGCGTAGTAGGTGGCGATCTCCAGCAGCGGGGGGAAGATGAGAGCCAGGGCACTGCTGCTGACGGAGCCCACCAGCGAGATGACGATGTCCAGGCGCGGGATGAGGATGGCCAGCACACCTGGGGAGGGGCACACACAGCCTCAGCACCGCCAGCTCACACACACAAACACAGATACACAGAGAAATACAGAAATACGCAGAAACACAGAATCACAGAAGCACAGAAACACACAGGAACAGAATCACAGAAACACAGAACCACACAGAAACACAGAATCACAAAATCACAGAAACACAGAATCACAGAATCACAGAAACACAGAATCACACAGAAACACAGAATCACAGAAACACAGAATCACAGAATCACACAGAAACACAGAACCACACAGAAACACAGAATCACAGAATCACACAGAAACACAGAATCACACAGAAACACAGAACCACACAGAAGCACAGAATCACAAAATCACAGAAACACAGAATCATACAGAGTCACAGAAACAGAATCACAGAATCACACAGAACCACACAGAAACACAGAATCACAAAATCACAGAAGCACAGAGAATCACAGAAACACAGAACCACACAGAATCACAGAACCAGAACCACACAGAAAAACAGAATAACACAGAAACACAAAAGCACAGAATCACACAGAATCATGGAAACACAGAAGCACAGAATCACACAGAATCACAGAAACACAGAGAATCACAGAAACTCACAGAAACACAGAATTAACCTGGTTGGAAAAGACCTCTGAGATCACCGAGTCCAACCTATCACCTAACCCTTCTAATCAACTAATCCATGGCAAACCTCTGTGATTTTGCAGTTCTGGAGCCCCCAGCACAGGAAGGACATGGAACTGCTGGAGAGGGTCCAGAGGAGGGCCACAAAGATGATCAGAGAGCTGCAGCAGCTCTGCTATGAGGATAGGCTGAAAGAGTTGGGGCTTTTCAGCCTGGAAAAGAGAAGGCTTCCAGGACACCTTATATCAACCCTCCAGCATCTGAAGGGGGCTACAGGAGGGCTGGGGAGGGACTATTCACAAAGTCTTTTAATGACAGGATGAGGGGGAATGGGTTCAAACTGGCAGAGGGGAGATTTGAACGGGATGTTAGGAGGAAGTTCTTCACAGTGAGGGTGGTGAGACACTGGCACAGGTTGCCCAGGGAGGCTGTGGCTGCTCCCTCCCTGGAGGTGTTCAAGGCCAGGCTGGATGAGGTCTTGAGCGACCTGATCTAGTGGGAGGTGTCCCTGCCTATGGCACAGGGGAGTTGGAACTGGATGATCTTTGAGGTCTCTTCCAACCTAAACCATTCTATGATTTTGTGATTGACCAAATCCCTTCTGTCACCCTGGGCACCACCACAGCCAAGCTCCAGGGCCAAGCAGATTGGGTGCCCCAGGAAACAGCTGCTGCTGGCAGAAAAGCAGCTGCTGGCATCCCCAGCCCCCACCTCCTGAGAGCCAGCACTCCTGCCCCCCACACCTGGGCAGCCTTAAAGCCTCAGAAACCCCATAAAAGCAGGAGATGGGAGGAGAAAGGCAACTCCTCCCCATCCCAGAGAAATCCCTGCGGTTTGCCTGCCTTTAGAGCTGCTCCAGCAGCTGAGCACCTGCGGCACAGCCTCAGGGAGAACATTTGCTAGGTAAGAACTGCAGCCAAGGAAAATCCTCCAGGAGACTTCTGACAACTTGTGCCCAGCAGAGCAAACTCCAGCATACTCCTACTCCCAGTCCTCCAGCTTGGAGCCAGAGGAGGATGAAGGGATGGTGCCTTTACCTTCCAAACAGCCCACAGCCATCACCAGCTCTAGGTTCCTCTCAGGGCACCACAGTGCTGGCATCCGGGGAGCAGGTCTGAAATAAAGGACCATTAAGGTCCCATTTCAAAACTGGGAGCAGTGCCCCTTGCAACACTCACACACCAAGCAAGCACCCCACCCACAGCACTCTCAGCACCCAAGACTGTGGCTGCTGCTGTTTGCTCAAAGAAAGCCTGAGGAACAGGCAAGGAGAGTTTTGCACAGCAGAAGAGCATCCCCTGCAAGCAAAGCAGATTCACTGCTTAACCAGACTAACTAAGAGAAACAAATTGCTTCACTGCTTTGAAAGCTCTGCTTACAAGTGAGAGACACCAAGAACTGTGGCAGATACAGCCTCAGTGGGAAGGGACACCTCAAGGATCCTCCCTGGAGGGATTTGTTCGCTTCCTGGCAATCAGCTAGAGGCAAAAGAGGCTGTGGGAGCCAAAGCTCACCCACAGCACTGCAGGAGAGACTGACAGCAAGCCAGGACACAAACAGGAGATGCTCCTGCACATTGCCACCACTCCAGCTCTGCT
This sequence comes from Psilopogon haemacephalus, assembly GCA_013396835.1. Taxonomy (NCBI): domain Eukaryota; kingdom Metazoa; phylum Chordata; class Aves; order Piciformes; family Megalaimidae; genus Psilopogon; species Psilopogon haemacephalus. Next base: position 367,653 of record VWZI01019751.1, read on the forward strand.
ATCACTTAGAGACAAACCATCCCTCCACCATGGGGAACAGCAGCAAAGGTGCCTGCTGAGCTGAGCTGCCCTAGATGAAGTTTCCCCCTGTGCCCAGAGCCAAGGGAGTGCTCTGCCAAGTCTCTGCTTCAGGCAGCATCCCTGCTCCAGCAGCCTGTAGGGAGAGCAGAGCAGCTGACCACAGACAGCATCCTCAGCCCACCCCACCCCACCCTGGGGACTCAAAGTAAAAACAGTTATTAGCTCTCCTCCTTCCAAACCAGGCAGAAGTGAAGCACCAGCTGCAGACCTCAGCCTCGAGGGCCAACGGTCGCAGGAATGATTCAAAGGGTTCTCCAGTGTGCTGGTTTTGAAGTCTTAAGCTTGAAAGCCACCCAGCTGCATCCTCTCTTTGGCAGCCAAAGCCGTGATGTGGGCTTGTTCTGTGGCCACACAATCACCTGATGAATATTCAAGCAGCACCCCCCCAATAATTGCTTTTATCTTTGCCGACAGCCAGAGCCATCTCTTACAGCAAAGGGGAGGAGGCACAAAGCAACCAGCATCCTTCTACCGACACTTTCCCTTGCCTCCCAACCCCCAGATGGGAGGGCAGAGCCACAGAAGCCTTCCCATCACCCCTAGCATTCACTTCTCTGGTCGAGCACATCCCAGTGTTCTCCAGAAGAGGCTCCCACCCCACCAGCAGGCTCTGAGCCCAGCCGCAGCACCAGGGTGGTCAGAGCACAAGGTGGAGCATGGCAGCATCTCATCCCTGCACTGTGCCTCCAGCTGCAGGCATCGGGGCAGAGACTGCATCATGAATTCAGCACAGGGGCTCGGTCCACATCTGCTAATGCAGCACTTCTGGCCCACCACAAGTGAGAGCCCAGAAACCAGCAGCACCCTGCTCTGCCAGCTCCTCTCCCTCGAGTTAGTGCCACACTCTTCTCCAAACCCAAGCCAGCTGGGACACAGGGCCAGGTCCCTGATGCTCAACTCTGGTGCATCAGCAGCATCGAGCCATGAAGCAAAGCTCTTTTGCAGCAGCTGACACCCAGGAACTCAGTCAAGCATCTCAGCTGTGCTGACAGCCACAAAGATTTAGCTTTCAGGACTCAAAGCCAGCCAAAAATCTGATACTTCTGCACCTGATCTCCTCCACACCTTTCCAGCAAGACCTGCCATGCGGCTCCACACCCCAGCTGACTGCCACAGGCACACTGAGGCTCTGGTTATGGGTCACACAGCACTGTCAGCTGCCTTCTGCTGCACCACATGCTGCAATGACTGCCTGTGTACAAGGACACTGCTTCCCTTGCAGTCAGTGACCCCTCTGCAGCCATGTCCCCATCACACAGGCACAAGGATCTTGGCTGCAAGCTGCCTATGTGAAACAGCTCCAGTCCGGGCTGCCCTGGGCTGGGCCAGGTCTCAGAGGTGTTTCCTGCAAAGCTTGATAGGACTCGATGGGCTCCTAGCAGTGCCACAAGGAGTGGCTCTGGGTGACCTGGTCTAGTGGGGGTGTCCCTGCTGACTGCAGGGGGATCAGACTAGAGGACCTCTAGAGGTCCCTTCTGGCCCACATCATTCTATGATTCTATGACTCTGATTCTATGATTCTATCCCAGACATGAGGCTCCACTGGGATCTACCACCCTCAGATGATGTGGGAATTTACTACTCCTCCAGTGAGAAGATCAGTCCCATTGAAGAGGGGGCAGAGGAGGACCACTGCAGCTTCTGCTTTGAGGCTTGCATTAGCAACCTCCGGGAGACTCCTTGCTGTGAGGGCTTTCGCTGCAGGGCCAGAGGCAGCAAGGCAAGGGGTGAAGGCACCACCAGCCCCCAGCAGGAAGGAGGTGCCACAACCTTGCAGAACTCAGAGGAGTTGCATGCTACTTACAGGTGATGCTGACCAGGGCCAGCCTGAGGAGCAGGTTGACGACCCAGCCCCAGCGCTCCGAGACGCGGGCGACAAGGGGAGGGATGATGATCTCGGCGGGCACGTAGAACTGCACAGCATAGGTGAAGAAGATCCCAAAGGAGAAGAGCAGCTTGACAGCTTGGTACAGCCTGCAAACGAGGAGGAGGAGAGCCAGTGAGACGTGCCCTGACCCAAATCCCTGCAACATCCAGGGCAGAACGCAGAAAGGGAACGCTCTGCCAAGAGCGCCGAGAGACTTTCTCTTCCTAGGGTGCAGCACAGGAGCTTCCCTGTGAAGGGAGAGAGTCAGGCACAGAGACAAGGTGACCACGGAGGTGGTGGAGTCACCATCTCCAGAGGTGTTCAAAAGTCATGTAGGTATAGCACTGCAGGACATGGTTTAATGGCCACGGTGGAGTCGCCGATCCTAAAGGTGTTCAAGAAACATGGGGATGTGGCACCTGGGGACACGGTGGTGTGGGTTGATGGTTGGACTTGAGGGTCCTGGAGATCTTTTTCCAGCCTTGATGATTCTGTGGTTGAGGTTGGAGGTCCCTTTCAACCCCTACCATCCTCTCACAGAATCACAGTCCAACCTATAACCCTACCCAACACAGAATCAAAGCTTTTTCTGACCTCACCCCACCAGTGAGCAGGCTGAGGGTGCACAAGCAGAGAGGGGACACAGCTGAGGCAGCTGACCCTAACTGACCAAAGGGATATAAAGCTGGGGGAAGAAGGAGGAAGAGGAGGACATTCAGAGCTACAGAGACATACAGACATACAGAGCTGTTCACAAGGTCTTGTAATGACAGGACGAGGGGGAATGGGTTCAAACTGGCAGAGGGCAGATTTGAACGGGATGTTAGGAAGAAATTCTTCACAATGAGGGTGGTGAAACACTGGAACAGGTTGCCCAGGGAGGCTGTGGCTGCTCCCTCCCTGGATGTGTTCAAGGCCAGGCTGGATGAGGTCTTGAGCGACCTGATCTAGTGGGAGGTGTCCCTGCCTGTGGCGGGGGGTTGGAACTGGATGATCCTTGAGGTCTCTTCCAACCTAAACCATTCTATGATTCTATGATTTGCCTTCCCAGGCCACCACTGGAGGTGGCTGAGCACCTGCCTGCCCATGCTGCTTTGCCTGTTCAACTCTTTACCTCAACCCACGAGTTTGCTCACTTTTACTCTTGCAATTCTCTTCCCCATCCCTCCAGGGGGGAGTGAGTGAGTGGCTGCCAGCTGGAGCTAAGCCATGAGAGACCTGTTTGGCACAAGAAGGGGCTCAAGATAAGGAGGGGAAAGTGGCAGATGGAATTTATGGTTGTTACTGCTGTTGAGCTGTTAACGAGCAGGCTCCTCTGCTTGCCTTGGGACTTCCTCCTCTCACCCTACAATAGAGGCTGCTTTTTGCTTACTCTGCTTGCTGTGCTGCTGTGCTGCTTATCACCTCACCCTGCTCTGCCTGGGGACATTCTGATAACAGCAAGAGCCATGCTCCTGGGCTGGCAGATGGCCAGGGCATCCTCACTGTACTGGACTGCCTGGGACTCCAGTGCAGAGCTGAGGTGAAGGGACTATGACTTGTCAGTGAGTTCACAGGGGTAGAGGAAGCCCTCACTGCCAGCCAGGCTAGGAGCAAGAGGAAGAGCTCAATGCAGGAGGAAGCAGGGGCAAGAGAACTACCCAAAAAAGCATAGTTAAGCTCCAGTTAAGCTGGAGAGGTATGGAACCTCCCTCCTTAGTGATACTCAAGCTACAAGCTGGTCCTGTTTCGAGCAGATGGGGTCAGCTGGGGTGATTTTCTGGTCAGCCTCTCCAAGCTAACTTCTCCTGTGGTCCCACAGGCCAACTGAAGAGAAAGCTGCTGGAGTCCAGAGTGCAGCCATGTAGCTACACATGCAGCACCTGATAGCCTTGAGCTACCTGCATATCTTATCATTGTATTTTCAGTTAAGTGATGCTGTAAAGCCATAAAGTGCTGTCAGGGCAATCCAAGATTAAGAGATGGTATGAAAAAAAAGATACAAAAGAAGGCAGGGTACCAACCTTGCACAGGTCAGGTACAAGGGCAGCGCACTCAAAGGGCGTTCCAAACACCCAAGAAGCCAAAGAGGTGAAGCTCTAGGCTTGATCCATGCAGTCCCCTGGAGAGGAACTGCTCTGCTAACCAGAGCAACCACCTGCTTAACCCAGAGAGCCAGGCCAGGCCCATCCCAACTAGCTGCAAGAAATGCTGACCATAAACTGTCACCATCTGCTCCCAACCGGCCACAGGCCACCAAACATCCTGCAGCATTTCTTCACTCTGCAGATGCTGGGGTGAAGCAACCCTCCTGAGGATGTGAGGAGGGATTTCTGCAGAGCACTGCAGTATTTCAGAGGCCATGGTTAGCTCTTGGCACTGAGGAAGCTGTGGTTATGGAGCAACGAGGCTGGGAAGTCCTCGCTCATCCTGCAACTCAACGATTCCCCAACACGTTCATCAAACACCTTCCAGTGACCTCCAGGCACTGGCTACAGCCAAGGAAGGATGCAGCACCTCTACCAGAATCCTCACCTTGTCTCCCACACTGCAGGCAAGCTCCATGACTTCTCATCCACAGCTTTTTACAAACAGCTTCTAAAGCCCAATGCCTTTTACCACTGGGGAGGAAACCCTCGGGCAAAACAAGCTGAGCCAAACACTCATTTCCAGAGCAAGTCTTCACCCATCATCTACAGCTTAGTGCACAGGAAATACAGCAGTCAGGGCTGCAGCTGAAGAATCTCAGCCCTTCCTTCAGATAACTCTCTTCCAAGCCTAGCATTTAGAGCCTCCACCAAACCCTCTGCCAGAAGGAACGTGCACAAACACTGAAGTGCTCTGTGTGCACAGCACACCCTGCCCAGCTCCTGCTGCCTGCCTGGGCTTCCCCAGGTGATGCTTCCAAAGGGTTATGGCTCTTCTCACTGTCTGAAGAACCCTGCAGTTTCCTTTGGAAAGCTCTTGGACAGTGCTGTAGCATACTTCTAGAAACAAGCATTTGAAATTCTGCAGCCCAGCAAGCCAGACAAATCCACCTGCCCTCTTCTCAGGGGATGTTGTTATCCTTCAGGCCAAATGAAGCTGAGATTTCCAGAGAAAGGCTCCAGGAACAAGGCAGGAGCTGCACCTGCCTAGGTCTGGACCACCAGAAAGCAGCCTGACCAAGCCAAGACCAAGCTGAGACAGCTTCTGACAAGCTCCTCTGGACAATTTGGCTATGGCATGGCTGATGACTTCCCAAGCTTACCCCGGTATGTTCCCCTCAAAAGCAATGCCCTCCATTGCCCACCCTCTCCCACCTCCCTGGCTGAGACCCTCCTTCCTCCCCACCTAGACCCTCTGCTCCCCATGGGGACTCACCAGCAGTTGGGCAGGTTGAGTGTTATGCTGGCCTGAATGTCCGCCCCGAAGCGCAAGTAGCCCAGGACCCCCAGGCTGATGTACAAGATGGTGACAATGCCCATGCCCACGTAGAGGATGGCAGGGAACTGCTGAGGGTTCTTCATCTTGTTTTCCAGTGGCAGCACCTGGAAGAGGAGGAGGATGAGGATGATGACAGAGCAGCAAGTTGCTCTCCTTCCTCTATAACCCTCAGCCCCAGAATCATAGAATCCTAGAATGGTTTAGGTTGGAAGAGACCTCAAAGATCATCCAGTTCCAACTCCCCTGTGCCATAGGCAGGGACACCTCCCACTAGATCAGGTCACTCAAGGCCTCATCCACCCTGGCGTTGAACACTTCCAGGGAGGGAGCAGCCACAACCTCCCTGGGCAACCTGTGCCAGTGTCTCACCACCCTCACTGTGAAGAACTTCCTCCTAACATCCACTTTAAATCTCCCCTCTGCCAGTTTAAACCAATTACCTCTCATTACAAGACCTTATGAATAGTCCCTCCCCAGCCCTCCTGTAGCCCCCTTCAGATACTGGAAGGCTACTATAAGGTCTCCTCTAAGCCTTCTCTTCTCCAGGCTGCAGAGCCTCAACTCTCTCAGCCTGTCCTCATAGCAGAGGTGCTGCAGCCCTCTGATCATCTTCATGTCCCTCCTCTGGACTCTCTCCAGCAGTTCCATGTCCTTCTTGTGCTGGGGGCTCCAGAACTGCACACAGTACTCCAGGTGGGGTCTGAGGAGAGCAGAGTGAAGGAGGACAGGCCTGTCCTGTTACATTTTCCCCAGCAAACCCTGCGTAGACCAAGAGGCTTTCTCCTCTCCTATCAAACTTACCTGGCCAGATTTCAACCAGGCAGGACAATTAAAAAAAAAGGAATGACAGGAGCATGTCCTTCACCTCTACATTACTAACCCTTGTTGTCAAATACAGAACCTCAGCAAACATTTTTATAGCTGTCCTTGGGTGATGAAGGTTTCATGATGAGACAGAGTGGCAGAGCTGATGAGGAGGCAGGACCACAGAAGCTATCTTTATTTGCTTCTCCACCTCCCAAGTCATGCGAGGAAGAGAGCATCTCACCACCAGCAAGAGCCCTCTGCCCTGGGCACAGCACCCAGTAAACACTCCTGTAATGCATTTGGCCTTCTCCAGCTTGGGTGTTTACACAGCCAGCTCATATTAAGAGATTAAAACCTTTCTATTTTTTTTTCCTTTCCTCCTTTGAAGGGAGCTCCCGGAAACAACCCACAACATTTTAGGGAGCCATTAAGGTCTCCATCCACCCACCCAGGTTTTTTTTCCACAAGACACAGATGAGCCTATTTATAGCACCTCCTGGGAGAGGCATGAGCAGATCCAGCCCCACAGCAGGCTGGGCCCATGTGCCTGCCAAAGGGAGACCTCAGTGCCTCCACAGCAGGGTGGGAAGGGATGGGTGACATCTTTTTGGCCTCCTACTTGGGCAGCTGCAGGATCCAGCCTGGTAAGAAGCCTCAGGATGATGTTCATAAAGATGTGAAAAGCAGTGTCAGGAGGATCACAGAATCAGTCAGGGTTGGAAAGGACCATAAGGATCATCTAGTTCCATGGGCAAGGACACCTCACACTATAGAGGCTGTCCAGAACCTCATCCAGCCTGGCCTGAAACACCTCCAGGGATGGGGCTTCCATAAGGGACCATAAGGATCATCTAGTTCCAACCTCCCTGCCATGAGCAAGGACACCTCACACTAGATGAGGCTGGCCAAAGCCTCATCTAGCCTGGCCTTAAAACACCTCCAGGGATGGGGCTTCCATAAGGATCATCTGGTTCTAACCCCCCTGCCATGGGAAGGGACACCCTACCATAGATCAGGCTGGCCAGAGCCTCATCTAGCCTGGTCTTAAACACCTCCAGGGATGGGGCTTCCACCACCTCCTTAGGCAACCCGTTCCAGGCTCTCACCTCCTTTCTTCCTAATACCCAGTCTGAATCTACCCATTTCTACCTTTGTTCCATTCCCCCCAGTCCTATCCCTACCTGACATCCTAAAAAGTCCCTCCTCAGCTTTCTTGTAGGCTCCCTTAAGATACTGAAAGGCCACAATAAGGTCACCTCAGAGTCTTCTCTTCCAGACTGAAGAGCCCCAACTCCCTCAGTCTCTCCTCATAGGAGATAGGATAGAGATAGGCTTCTCTCAGTGATGTCCCTTGGTAGGACAAGGGGCAATGGGTGCAAGCTGGAGCAGAGGAGGTTCCACAGGAGCATAAGGAAGAACTTTTTCACTGTGCAGGTGACAAGACACTGGAGCAGGCTGCCCAGAGAGGTTGTGGAGTCTCCCTTCTCTGGAGACCTTCAAAACCCACCTGGGTGCCTTCCTGTGTGACCTACTCTAGGTGATCCTACTCTGGCAGGGGGGGGTTGGACTGGATGATCTTGAGAGGTCCCTTCCAACCCCTAAGGCTCACCTGCAGGTCAGCCAGCGGAGCCAAAGGCAGCTGCCAGAGCCCTTCCCAGCAGAGCCCAATCTACTGCCAGATCCAGCCACCTTCAAAGCAGCAGCCTACCTCCAGAGACTTGGAAGAGTATGCTCCTCTAGCCTCAGATGGAAGCAACAGGAGACAGCCTGAAGGCTAAAGCTAACAGCATCCTCCAGAACTGGGGCTCCTGCTGCTCTGCAAATAGAGCTGCAGAGCAGGTGCTCAGCAAGCCCAAGCAGGGCCTGGGGCCTCCTGTGCAGCCTCACCACTGCCACACACTGAGCCTTACCACCCCAATGCCTTCGAAAGCAAAGATGGCCGTGCCAAAAAACAGAGGGTAGGTCTTCCAGGCTGCTGCTAGAGGCAGGTCACGGGGATCAGGAATGTCCTGGGGAAAAACAAAAAGCCCAAGCAGAGTTCAGATGTAGGAAGGAGGGGGAGGATTTGGCCCACTCCTTGCTGCAACCCCACACAGCAGGGCAAGTCCAGTGGAGCAGAGGGCAACCACCATGCCCATGGGGGTGAACAGCACCCCACAGTGTGCAAAGACCTCCCTGCTCAGCTCCCTCTGCCTCCCAAGAAAGGGACCTCCTAGGAAGGGCAGGGGGGATCCGTACCCTGACGATGAACTGGTAGATGACGATCAGGCTGACAAACATGGCCACGTTGGCCAGCATGGAGAAGATGGAGAGGACCTTGAGGTTCTGGATGAAGCTCAGCAGCACCACAAAGGGCAGGAGGGAAAGCATGTACAGCCGAGAGTCCATGGTGGAGGTCATCACCACTGTCCTGTTGGGGCTGCAGTCGTTGTTGGTCCCATTTGCTGCAGCCACCACCTGCAGAAGCACAGAATTAACCAGGTTGGAAGAGACCTCTAGGATCATCGAGTCCGACCTATCACCCAACCCTTCTAATTAACTAATCCATGGCACTAAGTGCCTCGTCCAGCCTCCTCTTAAACACCTCCAGGGATGGTGACTCCACCACCTCCCCAGGCAGCCCATTCCAATGCCAGTCACTCTTGCTGTGAAGAACTTCTTCCTAACGTCCAACCTAAACCCGCTTGAGGCTGTGTCCTCTTGTTCTGTCACTGGGTGCCTGGCAGAAGCAGAGGAAGGCTTGAGAAACCCCAACAGACAGGTCTGGCAGCCACAGCCCTTGGCAGCTCAGCCCAGGTGGCTCAGAATCCTACCCCCTCAGCTCACCTTCCAACACAGCTTAGCCAATTCAGAGCAAAGCAGCACAGGTTGTCAGGCAGTTCTGAAGCTATCCCTTGCTAGGAGCAAAGGTGGGAGAAGCTACACCACCTGAGCTGAGACAGCAAAACCTGCCTGAGCCCAGGCTTGCTGGGCACAGGACCCTGGCAGCTGAGTGTGCCAAGGGCAGAGGTTGGTTTGTGCTGCCCACGTGGCCAGTCGAGAAGAAAGGGGCATTAAGTGTGACCCCCTCAAAGGGCTCTTGCCTCACCCCCACACACTCATCATTAGCCACCCCTTCAGTCCCCCAGTGCCCTGCGTCCACCCAACGACAGCTGGTAGCTACTGCTGGCCCCCAGCTTTGCTTCCTTCATGGGCAATCAGCCTTTCCTTGGGGTCTTTCATCCCAAAAGAACTCTAGGCCACACCTAGGAACCACCCCTGAAGCTGATCAGCCCCAGGGAAGAGCTGACTAAGGGCAGGGCCATGGTGGTAGCAACCAGACCACTGCAAGAGCAGGGCAGGGGCACACAGGGGAAGAAGACTGAACAGTGCCTACAAGGTGGAGGCTGGGAGCAGGGACTTGTTGTTCTGTTTCTTACAGCACAGGAGCCAGCTGAGCAGTTCAGACTTTCTGTTTATTTCCTCCCAACACCTGGCAGAAGCAAACTCTTTCCCTAAAGATGTAATTAAGCTCCAGACCCAGGAGATGAGGCAAGAAACTGGAATGTAAACAGGTCCAAGAAAGGAAGAAGGATCATGGCAGGTCTCAGTAGCCATTGTGCATCTACAGAGAGTATCAACAAACCTCCTAACCAAGGTGGGCATGACAGCAAAGGCAGAGACCCTCAGCTGTCACTTTTCTCATGCCCTCCATCCCTATGAGCAGCCCCTGCTCCTCCTGGGTGATGCAGACAGCTTCAGCACCTCTTCACCTGAAGCAAACCCATGGGGACTCTCAATTGAAAAAAAAAAAACAAAAACAGGAAAACCAAACACCCAAAATACCCAGGCAGAGGTGTGGCTCCTTCCTGAACAACACCAGCTATGGAAACCAGACCTTTAACAAGAAGGGTGTGGAACTCTTGGAGAGTCCAGAAGAGGGCCAGAAAGATGATCAGAGGGCTGCAGCACCTCTGCTATGAGGACAGGCTGAGAGAGTTGGGGCTCTGCAGCCTGGAGAAGAGAAGGCTTCGAGGAGACCTTATAGTAGCCTTCCAGTATCTGAAGGGAGCCTACAGGAAGGCTGGGGAGGGACTATTCACAAGGTCTTGTAATGACAGGACGAGGGGGAATGGGTTTAAACTGGCAGAGGGGAGATTTAAACTGGATGTTAGGAGGAAGTTCTTTACAGTGAGGATGGTGAGACACTGGAACAGGCTGCCCAGGGAGGTTGTGGCTGCTCCCTCCCTGGAGGTGTCCAAGGCCAGGCTGGATGAGGCTTTGAGTGACCTGATGCAGTGAGAGGTGTCCCTGCCTATGGCACAGGGTGGCTGGAACTGGATGATCTTTGAGGTCTCTTCCAACCTAAACCATTCTATGATTCTATGAACTGTG
>VWZI01019751.1:388620-415301 GCA_013396835.1 Psilopogon haemacephalus
AGCGCGCCCAGCTGACCGCGGCTCTGCGCCTGCGCACAGGGAGCGCCGGCGGCGAGGGGCGGGGCGCGCCGGGGCGTTGCGGCGCCGCCTGGCGGCACAGGGGGGGGCAGTGCAGCGCGCCTCGGCGCAGGGCATGGGCGCTCCTGCTGCCACCGACGGCTGAAGGGTTCGGGTGAGAGGGGACCTCGAAAGCCCATCTGGTGCAGCCCTCCCTGCGCTAAGCAGGGGCATCTTCAGCCAAATCAGGCTGCTCAGAGCCTTGTCCGTCCCGATCTTTAATGTTTCCAGGGTTGGGCTATCCAGCACCATTCTGGGCAACCTGGACCAGTATTTAACCACCCTCAGTATGAAAGTGTCTTCCTTCTCTTCAGTCAAACTCCATCCTTCAGTTTGAAACCACCACCCCTTGTCTGTCACAACGGGCCCTGATAAAAACATTCTCCCCATCTTTCTTATAGGCCACTCTAGCCAGTGAAAGGCTTCAATAAGATCTTCCTAGAGCCTTCTCTTCTCCCTCAGCCTTTCCTCATAGCAGAGGTGCTCCAGCCCTCGGGTTATTTCTGTGGTACCCTCTGGATCCACTCCAGCAGGTCCACAACCCTCCTTTGCTGAGGAGCCAGTGCAGGTGAGGTCTCACCGGGGAGGCAGAGAGGCAGAATTCCCTCCCTCGACCTGCCAGCCACACTGCTTCTGATGCAGGCAAGGATACAGCTGGCTCCTGGGACTGTGAGCACACACTGCTGCCTCACATCCATCTTTTTAACCACCAGTATCCCCAAGTCCACAGGACTTCTCCCAGTCTCTTCATCTCCCAGCCTGTGTCAGAACTGGGAATTGCCCTCAACCCAGGTGCAGGACCTTGCACTTGACCCTGTTGAACCTCACCCAGACCTACTTCTCAAGCTTGTCCAAGTCCCTCGGGCTGGAATTCCACATCCCTCCTATTTCAAGGGAAACAAGTGCCACCCTGAGTTCACTCCCCAGCCCCAACAGGCACCAGCTTCACTTCCTGGTAAAAAGATTTATTAAGAACCTGCCTGAAAGGGGGATGCCACCCTCGTATGGGATCTGCATAGCAGCAGGGACCAGGGCTGTGGGGTTAGAATTACTTCAAGCTAAACAAACCCAGGTCAGACCCAGCAAAAAGGTGAAACAGAGCAAGGCAAAGTCACAGAAAGGCAGTGGGAGCACATCTGCGTGGCAGAGGACCTCCCACTGGGGCAGCCCAGCAGTAGTTAAGGCGTTTAAAAGCACTTGGAGGAAGATCAGCCCTACGGAGGGGCTAAGTAATGCCAGGAGGCAGGGACAGTGAGGGATGCAGGTGGGCAGTGGGTTTTCTCCACCTGGCCTGCAGAGATCTGGCACAGATCTAGCCCAGAGCAGCAGGCAGGAAGGATGCTGCCTGCCCATGCCTCAGCTTCCAGCCACCACCAGGAGATGGGCTGTAGGGCCCCTAAACAGGACCCAGGCTGCTGGTCTTCATGGTCCCCTCCCAGTCCACCCCATGGCCAGGGTGCTGCTCCACCCTGTGCCCAGGGAAATACAGTCCCAGTGCAGCATCCTGCCTCAGCTCAGCCCCAAAATGAGATGAGTGGGACTTGTCCTCAGCCAGGATGTGCCCAGACACCCACCACAGCCATGTTCCCCTGGAGACAGCACTGCCAGTGTCACCTCTACTGCTGCTGGGAGCAGCACCAGCCACTTGCTGCCTCACAAATGGGAATGCCCATGGGGGGTGTGGGTGGTTATGGTCCTGTTCTGCCCATGATGTTTGTCACAGGAAGGGCATGGGGAAGTGTCCCCACCAGTGCCTCATGTGACCAAGCTGCTCCCATGTGCAGTCCAGGGATGTCCCAGAGACAGACCCAGAATGGCTACTGGTGGAGGCAGGGCTCCTGTGGCCATTTTTGGGGACATTTTTGCAAGAACAGCCTCATGCTCTGGCCAGAGGTGGTGGGGAGCAAGCAGGGACACCCTCCACAGCTAATCCTGCATCCCTCCAGCCTGCCCCATAACTCCCAAATGCTGCCTCCTCCGCATGGACTGCTCCAAGAAATCGTGCTTCTCCCTGGAATGTTTGTGTCTAAAACTGCCCTGATTTTGGATTAACTAAAAAAAATAAAATTAGAAAAAAGAGAGACTATGTAAAAGTTAACTTCCCCCAGGTCATGCTGAAAGGCTGATGATGGGACTTGGTGACAGCAGGGCAGGCACAGCAGCCTTCCTCTGCATAAGCAGGGGAAGGGGAGGGAGCACCAAGCTGGGGTAGAGGAGCTGGAGGGATGCACCTCGCTGGAACGGGATGCGGTAGAGCTGGATGGGATGGAACAGGGGACCAAGGTGCCAGGGAGAGGAGGGAAAGCCCCCCACCTCTCACTGGGACTGCAAGGAGAAGGCCAGCTTGACACAGGCCAGCTCCTCCCCACCATTGCTGACAGCCGCCCGGACACGGTAGTCGCCGTTGGTCATCCAGGTAGGCAGCTCCACCTCGGGCAGGTCGAAGTCGCTGGCTGGCAGGGAGTAGGAGCCCTGTGGAGAGAGAGAGAACTTGTAGGCAGAACCCTCCAGCCTCACAGGGAGGGGCAGGGTGGTACCCAGCAGCGCTGCTGGCATCACCCCCGCTGGGGGTGCCGGGCATACCGCTTTGAAGGGACAGTGGCAGGGGATGCCATAGGTGAGCAGGGGCTCCGGGCAGGTCGTGCCAGGTGGGATGACATTGTCAAGGATGGTGCAGACATCGTTGTAGGTGCAGCTGCCCATCTGCTCAATGCAGGGCAGCTGGATCCAGAGGTCACCCAGCGCTTTCTCCACCACCAGCACCGCCTGGAAGAAAGGTGTTTGGCACCAGAACAGCCAGCACAGGTACCCACAGCTCCTCCAGACTGTCCCGCTCCTTCTCCCAGCCTTCTCCCTCAGCTCCTGCTTGTGCAGTTCCTTGGGTGTCCACGGGGCCACCTCACGGCCATCCCATCTCCTCCTCCTGCTTTTGCTTCCTTTCTGTCTCCAGGTTTCTCTTCCTTCAACCTCAGCTTGACCCCTTGAGCAACCAGCCAGCACCTCACACACCCACTCCTTGCCCTGTCTCCAAAACACCTGCAGCTCTCTTCCCACAGATCTGCCTCCAGGCTTCCCAAACAGGAACCATGGCAGTGCTCAAGGCAGACCCTGCACCTTGGGCAGAGAGACACAATCTGTCTCCTTCCAAAATGTCCACAAAAAAGTGGCACAGGGCAGCCAGGCCGACCCAGGATTCCCACAGGAGTGCTGTGGCATGCCCTTGGAGGCACCAGCTGGGTCTGGCCACCAAAAAATGAATGCTGCAGTGACTGCTAGGAGCACTCAGGACACTTGAGGTTTCAGTTCCTTCTCCAAGTCATTACATCCCCAAGACATGACACAGATCAGGTGGTTTCTCCCACTGGGTCAAGGTTAGAAGCTTCCCACTGGGCTGTCTGCTCCCACCACGGGGCTCCCTGTGCCCATCACCCCTTTCTGGCTCACAGAGCTGAGTGTGCTGAGCCCTGCACTGCTCTGTCCCTCATTTCCCCCAAAGGCTGTTCATTCCCACCCCCACCAGCTGCTGGTGGTTTCGGGAAGTGCTGCTCTCCCTTATCCCACAGAGACATCTCCAGCACATACCTTCAGAGGTGAGGCCATGGTCTTGCTGCTGCTGACAGCTGCACTGATACGCAGGCTCCCTGGAATGCTGATGGGGTCAGGTGCCACAGAGAGGCTCTGCAGCACCACGGGGTTCTTTTTGTCACCACAGTTCTCCCAGGCAAAGCCATCAACCTGCAGCACCAAGGGAACGGGAGGAGTGAGAGCCAGGGCAAGCCTTGCCCTGGGTTTGCTGGAGGTTTCCCCAGTGCTGGACACTCACCCCAAACACCTGCTCACAAACACAGCCAGGAAACTACCTTCATCCTCCTTGCAAACACCAAATATTTCCCTCTGCATCTCTCACACTGACAGCTTTGTGAGCCTCAGGGCACCGCAGAAACTCTCCATCAGCCCTGCCATGCAAGTGGAATCATAGAATGGTTTAGGCTGGAAGGGAGCTCAAAGCTAAGCCAGTTCCAACCTCCCTGTGCCACAGGCAGGGACACCTCCCACTGGAACAGGTCACTCAAGACCTCATCCAACCTGGCCTTGAATACCTCCAGGGAGGGAGCAGCCACAACCTCCCTGGACAACCCATTCCAGTGTATTGGGTCCATGTCCAAGTCGCCCATGTCCTTAGCTTCCAGCTGGCTGAGTCTAGCCTGGGTTATTTCAAAGTGGCAGGGAACTGCCTAACCACCTCACCACCCCTGAACCTGCTGCAAAGCAGCAGTGAGAGCCAAGCCCCAGCTTCCTCCCCAGGCAGGTTCCAGTCTAATTGCAAGTCTCTTCCTGGCGGGGAGGCAGGAGGACACCTTGGCCGTGCACCCTGAGCAGGTTTGGCCAGGAAAGTCCATGTCTCTGTGCTACAGGCTCCCCTGGCCTGCTCAGCAGCCACAGAACCGGTGGGAGCTGTATTACCTGGTGCCAGGGGGCACGGCTGCCCAAAAAAGCCAGCAGTCTGTCCTGCCATCCCACCTACCAGCTGCCAGCAGCCCAAGGCAGGACGCAGGGCTCAGGGCAAGCCAGGGCAAGGGGCAGGCTGCACCCCGACGTTTAGCAAGAGCTGAGAGCTCTTCGTCAGTAGGTCTGCTGGCAAAGAGGCTCCACGGAAGCTACACTTCAGGGTGGGGGTCCACATCCCTGTGCTTCTTGCAGAGCCTCCCTCCCCTTCCCTGCACCTCAAATACCATGTTCAGTTTTGGGCCCCTCACTACATGAAGGACCCTGAGTTGCTGGAGTGTGTCCAGAAAAGGGCAAAGCTGGTGAAGAGCCTGGAGAAGTCTTATGAGGAGCAGCTGAGGGAACTGGGATTTAGTCTGGAGAAGAGGCTGAAGCGAGACCTCATTGCTCTCTATGACTCCCTGCAAGGAGGTTGGGGATCAGAATCTTCTCACCTAGTATCCAGGTGATCAAACAAGAGAAAATGGCTTGGACTTGTACCAGGGAGGTTTAGATTGGCTATTAGGAAGAGTTTCTTCACTGAAAGAGTGGTCAGGCATTGGAACAGGCTGCCCAGGGAGGTAGCAGTCACCATCCCTGTAGGTGCTGCATGTGGACATGGCACCTCAGGACACAACGGCCGCGGTGGTCTTAGCTTAACAGCTGCCCTCGATCATCTCCGAGGTATCTTCCAACGTAAAGAATCCTGTGATTTGATGATTCCCTGACCATCAGCCTTCCCGGAAAATAGCCACTGAGATCTTTTCCTTTCACACACCTCGTGAGAGTCACGGATCTCAACGAGCTGCATCTTAATCAGCCTCTGCTGCTCAGCTCAGCCCAGCCCAGCCCAGCCCAGCGCTGCGTGGGAACGAGGAGGCAGCAGCCCGAGCCGGAAAGTGCTGAGGAGCAGGAGGGATGAGCAGGGCTGGCTGCTGGCAGCCTCCCGGCAAAGCTCAGCCTGAGGAGGTGGGGTGGGGGGGCCGCCCGGCTTGTCAAACTGGGATTCCCTCCTGCTCCGGGGCTGAATCCCAACCCGCAGCCGGGTCTGTGGGACCCCAGTGACCCCCACCCAGCCGCAGCCACGCAGCCAGCCCCAGCCCTTGCCCTCCTGCGTCAGAAAACACTTCTGCGCCCTTGCGAAACCCAGCAGGATGGCGGCAGCTTTCCCACCCTGGAAGCTTCCCTCCGCCAAGCCCCCCACAGAGCCCCCCAGGCAGCCCACCCCAGGCCCAAGGAGGAGCAGGGTGCAGGGACTGAGGCGGGGAGGATGTCTCACCTTGCGCAGGCTCCGGGAGCGGCTCCGCTCCAGCAGCAGCTGCGGGCCGGAGGCTCCGAGCACGGCCGGGCAGAGCTGCAGAGCGCAGAGCGCCAGCGCCAGCCCCGCTCCCACCATCCCTGCAGACGGACCAGCCGCAGCTAGGCACAGCGCCGGGCCGGCCGCAGGGAAAACACACCGAGGGGGTGGAGAAAAGCGAGAGCCGAGGCCGGGGGGGGCCGGGCAGAGAGGCAGCGCCGGCTGCCGAGCAGGGCTCCTGCGGCACGCAGCCCCGGCACTGGCGGCGAGGATGGGAGGGTGCGAGTGCAGCCTGCGAACCCCGGCGCCGCTCACGATTCCACTCCCTCCCTCCCCTCACGCATTTTCCCTCCCTCTTTTTTTGTTTTCGTTTTCTCCTCCCCGGTTTTGCTGTCAAGCGCAGGACTGGAATAGCAAGGATGCCGGGACGGGAAGCGGCGCTTTGCCTGGCACGCAGCGATTTGCTCTCTGCTGATACAGAGGGGCAGCCACACCACCCGGATTAGAATCATAGAATGCTTTAAGTTGGAAGAGATCTCAAAGATCATCCAGTTCCAACCCCCCTGTGCCATAGGCAGGGACACCTCCCACTAGATCAGGTCGCTCAAGACCTCATCCAGCCTGGCCTTGAACAGATTTGGTGGATGAGACAGATTATCTCCCCAATGACACCCCTTACCCCCCCCAACCCAAAGCTGCACCTCACTCAAACTGGCCGAGGCACCTTGCACCCCTTTGCACAGTACCCACCTCGGTCTGGCACCCAGGACCAGCTCTCAACCCCACAAAAGGAGCAGGAAGAACCCGAGCCCCCAAACCTGATGTGCTGCTGGGGGTGGGGGCACGCTGGCATTGGGTAGCCCCTGATGTAGGCAGTTTTCCACAGCACCCCACTAGCCACCACCCATCTATCCAAAATTCTGGATTTAACACCTCCTTCTTCCACCCACCCCTCCTTCAGGTGCTCATTTTCCAGCCAGAGATGCCTTGGGCCCCAAATCATGCGAGAATGGCCCCACCACCACAGACAGCACACGAGCATGATTCTTCCCATATACATTGGAGAAGAGAATTTTTTTTCCCTGTGGAAAAGCTGGAAGGGACAGAGCCAGCTGAGCAGAGAGACCACAGCATGACCAGGAAGACACTTGTGGGATCTTTCTGAGCAGACAGCTCAGCTCTCCTTGCATGCATATTGCTCCCGGCCCCGGGAAGGCTTTCCTGGCCTGTCCAAACCCCTGCCTCAGCTCTATTTTTAGCCTCTCATCCTTATTTAGCAGCAGGGCCAGCCAGAGTGTGCGTGCAGGGCAGAGGAGCAGGCAGGGACCGTGATGGATGCTGCTGCCCACCCCACGCCCGCAGTGACAACTGCGTCGCTGATCCACCGCCGAGGCTTAATGCTGAGAAATAAATAGTCCTGCTCCACCCGCCCAGGAGTAAGGCAGAAAGTTATCCCCCCGGGGGATTAGTTTCCACTTTGAGACCTTGGAGCCAGCCGGGGGACAGGGATATGTGAGGAGGGGCACAGATGTGGCCAGAGAGCATCACGTTGGGAGCATCTTGTCCCAGGGGCTCCAGAACTGGGCACAGTACTCCAGGTGGGGTCTCACCAGGGCAGAGTAGAGGGGGAGAATCACCTCCCTCGACCTGCTGGCCACACTTCTCCTTATGCAGCCCAGGATCTGGTTGGCTTTCTGGGCTGCAAGTGCACCCTGCAATACGTGACCTAAGAGTCACCATCCAAGGAACTCTGCAGCCTCTAACACAGGCAAGATCCTCTGCAGTTCAAAGTTTGCTGAGCTATCTCACCCATGCAAAGCCCAAGTCAACAAGATCTCAGCAGATCTGCTTAACATCTTCGACTGGCATTGAAAAAAAGCAGCCAGCACAGAGAGGTGGCAGCATTAATGACTTCAGTAGGTCTCATTTACCAAAAAAGCAAATGATGCATGGGAGTCGAAGGGTACAACTACAGCCCACCCTCTCCCCATTCCTTAGACCCACCAGGCACCACCACAGGCCAGCTCATTGTCCAAAAACTTTCTGGCAAAGTTTCCCTGCCCCCCCTCCCCCTCTTTTTTTTCTTTTTTTTTACCCCTCCAGACTGAGTTTCTGAAAACAAAAGGGGGGAAAAAAAAAATTATGAGTGACCCCATCTGTGCTCACAGGACCACCCTGCACATAGACCATGTAGGGCTGGATCCCAGATGGATAGCCCATGCCTTGTACCCACCCTGTCCTGCCCGGTCCTTACCAGCTGGAACTGGAGAAGGAGAGAGCTGAGGCACTTTAACAGCTTGCATAAATGCTCCTCTTATCCCTGAGCTTTGGCAAACACTTTAAATGACCATGGGTACAAATTAACTCACCATTCAGCCAGCTGTGATCCCATTTAGGGCAGCTGAGCGTGAGATAAACCTTCCTGGGCTCACTTTGCTAGGCAAAAACTTTTGAGATGTCTCCAGGCACTCTCCTTCCTGGAGAGAGATTGTGATAGCCCCCCCAAAAAAAAGACATGGGGACAATCGTCAACGTGTGCTGAAGCTGTCCCAGGTGGGTCTGCCACACAGTGCCTCTGCCTTCCTGCCTCTTCACGGGCAAAAATCTCACTGCCACGGTTCCTTTTGTCACCAGCTCTCTGCAAGCAGCTTCTGGCAGCCCAGCCCTGCATATTCCCCAGCCTTCCACGGCTAGGGAGAGGGGGGTGACTTGCAGCAGCCATGAATTCCACTAGTATACCGAGATGGAAAGTCCCTGCCTTGCTTGAAAGCAGCTGGACAGAGAAGTTTCTGCCTGTTTAAGTGCTGCCCTGCACAGAAAGCAAGATATTAGTGCACTGGGGCAGAGGAAGATGAAGCCAGGCTCGAGATGGCAGCTCCAGCTGGGACGCATCCCCCACAGCCCACACAGGAAGACTGGAGAAACAGAGAAATTGCTAAAATCCAGCTAAAAGGAGAGGCTTTGGGGGGCAGCACAGGCAGGACTTCTGGCAGGCACCCTCACAGATTGCACCCGCAGGCTGAAGGAAGGAAGTAAAGCGATCTGGTGCTGCCCCTTCTCCAGAAGTCAGTGATTTGTAGAAGTGCAGGGTTGTAGCTGCCATGGCACAGAGCGTGGGGCCGGGGAGCAGGGTGCTGGGGCTTAGCTTCACTCCCCAGCCCCAGCTCTGCCTTTCTGCTTCAGCCGGATGTGACCAAAACGTCTGCTTTTTTTTTTTTTTCTCCACCGTATCAAGAGAAACTCTACCCGGAGGCAGCTTTGTGGCACCGGGGGCATCCCCGTGCACCCCCTCCGTGCCCCCCAGTTAAAACCAGGAATTCCTACAGTCGCACGTCGTGAACTGCTGGACCTCCGTGCACCAGCAAGACTCGACGGCAGCTGGACGGGCTCCTCCTTCAGCTGTGCCCGCACAGCTGCTTCTGCTCATAGCCACGGCCCCAGCGATGCACATTCAGTCCGCAAACAGGCACTGTGCTCTTGCGCTTGCCCCTTGCACACCTTCAGTCTCCAAACTCCGGCCCGGGATTTCGAATCAACCCTGGAGAAGGTGGAGACCAGCAGCACCTTGCACTGACAGAGCCTTTTTATCCCGCAAGCGATCTACTCAGCCCAAATAAGTACTCTCGGGCTGGAAAGGACATTGGCCTCTTGTGTGAAGTGCTGGGAGAGATAAGAGCGGAGACGTTCTCAGTTTCTGAGCCGTGGGGACCGATGCCAGGAAGCTGCTGTGACTCACGAAATGTCAGCCTAAGTTAAGCGGCACCTAGACGCAGGCAACTGGTCCCACCAGTCCCCGGGGAGACTTGGGGCAGCCGTGGGCCTGCCCCTTTTTTTTCCCCCCACCCTCTTAACCGAGGAGTGGTTTCACAATCCCCCTGCTCCCAGGGTTAGCAGGGCAAGGGAAGAAAAAAACACCTCCGTGGGGCGTCCCTTCGCCAAAGCAGGCAGGCAGCGAGTGTCAGAGTGGTGGCAAAGCAGCAGCGAGCTGGCAGCCTCCAAGCCCAGGGCTGCTTGGACTTCACCCAGGGGACGTTTGGGAAATGTCAGGGCAGAAAAGGTGTTGACAAAAACTGGCAGGAGTGTCACAGCCTGGCGATGGGGTGGGAGCAGTCCTGTTTTGGCATTGCCGGGTGGCACTGGCTGGTTTTTCAGGTCGCAATTTGGCTCCGTTTAGGAAAGTTTGCTGCTTTCCCGGCGTTGGCAAACAGAGTTGAACCCAAAAGTGCTGGGAGGAGCCTGCCTTTCCTCCAGGGTTTTCGGGCAGGAGGCTCTCCCACCACACACGTGTTCCCCTGCCTCTCTGAGAGCCGTTTCCAAAGCGCGGGGTTTCATCCTGGAGAAAGGCTCCCCGGCTCCAGGCTCAGCATTTTGGGGTGTTTGGGATGCTTCAGAGGGGAGTTGCAGGGAGTTGCAGTCTCCCAGGCCGTATGGAGCACGCTGAAATGCCCCTTGCAAGTAAGCGTAGCTACCCCTCACAGCAGAGCTTCTGCCAGAGGAAAACACCCCACAGCCACTACCTTTACACAGCTACCCCAGCACAAGCCGAAACTTCCTGGGATGATGGGAAAAGCTGGGATGGATCTTGCCCTCAGCCCTCACATCCCTTCTCCCAAGGGGGCTAGGGTGAGTTCACCACTGCAGGCACCCCCCACACACACACCGAGCCTCTGCTCCAGCTGTACCCCAACCTTGGTGCAGAGGTCGTCTCCCACTTTGCCCCCATCCAGGACTGGAGCATCCTCTGCCTGTCCACCCGGGGAAAGAACATTCCCAGGGCGGGGGACGTCACAAAATCCTCGAATGCACCGAGCTGGAAGGGACCTCTAGAGCTACCTACCACTCTAGCGTCCCACTACCCCGCTTGGGGCGAAGCAGCCTGTACCCAGGGCGGGGATATCCTGCGGTGGAAGGGCCCCAGATCCGGAGCACCCCCTCCAGACGCCCAGGGCCGGCCCCGGGGGCGGGCAGGCTGCGGCCGGGGGCCCTGCCCGCGGCTCAGGGGTGCAGAGCACCCTCTCCCGGCGCTGCCTGCGAGCAGCTGCGGGGACTTTTTTTAATTTTTTTTTTTCAAAAAAAAATTTTTTTTCCTCCCCTTGCCGGCTAGCTGAGGCGGCTCGTCCAGTCCCGTCCCGTCCCGTCCCGTCCCGTCGCTCCGGGGGATGCAGCGCTCCGCGCCCCGCGGCTGAGCGGGCTCCGGCAGGGGCTCCATGGGCTGCACCGGCAGCGCCCTGCGCTGCTGTCCCGCTGGCGGCAAGGTAACGGCTGCAGGGGTTTGCTGGGCTGGGCTTGGCTTGACTTGNGTCCCTCGGCTCCCCCTCCCAGGGCAGCGAGGCTATTCCCGGCTGCCTGGGACCCCGCTGCTACGGTGGGGAAGTGAGCACCAGGCAAAGCGGGATTTGGGAGCCACCTGCCCTCCTCCACCCTCCTGCAGCCCTCTGGGCTGTCTCACCGCACTATTGGGGAACCCCATACGTAACGGGGTGCAGGATCTGGGGTGAGCATGCCTGCCGCAAACGCCGTTCCCGTGTAGGATAGGATTGGGTTCCCCCCAGCTAGACCTTTGCCATCCTCCCTTGTCCTAAAAGTTGGGGTGTGTGTGTGTCCCCGTGCCGAAGGTGAGAGTTCCTCGGGGGAACGCTGAGTCCCCGGCGCGGTGCTCTGCGCTGAAGAGCCCTTCTGGCGACTGCGGGGCTAGGAGTTATCTGCTGATGATTGCTGTTCTTTTCTGACGTGCTCCTGCCGCCTTATCGCCCTGCCGTGGCCTCTGGAGCTGTTTGTGGAGCCGGGTGTGCTGGGCATGCTGGTGTCCGGGGGGTTGTGGTGGCTGGAGGGTAGCAGGGAGGCAAGTCAGAGAGGCCCCAGGGTGCTGGCATGTGTCCTTACACGGGTGGCTCTCGGCGGAGGCAGCTGCGAGAGCTCTGCCGCCCAGCACCGCACGGCTCGGGGCTGGGATGTGTGGGGGGAGCAGGCTGAGCCCCGGAGCCAGCAAGTGTCTTTATTTACAGCCCTTGCAGGCTTGGCTGCTTCTCCCTACCACGGGGGAAAGGAAAGAAAAAGAAAAAAAAAATCCACCCCGTGCCTTAAGAGCAGACACTGCTGGGCTGGTTTGGGGCTCTGAGGGCTGGCAAGAAGGGACGTGGGGCAGGGGGGGGGGGGAGAGAGCAGCCCCCAAGCCTCAGGTGCCGACAGATGCAAGTTAGCTGAAACACGGAAATTGAAGGCAGTCGTTTGCCCCCTGACACCTCCCTTCCTGTGCTTGCCTGCTCTTGAGCTCTTAGCCCTGCCGTGCTGCTCACCCCCAACCAGCCCTGCTGCTGTGACTAAACTTAGTTAATCCCGAAAGCAGCGCTGAAAATCCCCTTTATGGCAAAAAGGGGGTAAGGGTGGGCATCAAGCTGCTCCTGCTCACGCTCCTGACTTGTGCCCAGGGTACCAAAAGGTGGGACGGGAGACATCCGCCCTGGCTGCTGGTGGGTGGGCTTGCAGAGCAGGTCCTCTGGGGTTCCCTGGTGATGGGGGAGCCCTCAAATCTCGGGGGGGAGCCCTCAAATCTTGGAGGAAAGCCCAAGCAGATCCCAGGTCCACATTATAGGGCTGGAGACTGTCTCAGAGCTAGGGGCTGTGGTCTGAAGTTGTAGGTGACCTTGGGGAGCCCGTGCCAGACTGAGTGAGGTGAGTAGGTGGCACAGCAGGCACTGCTTCATGCCCTGGGGGAGGTGGCTTGCAGGCAGCAGGATGATAAGGAGGCACAGGCAGAGGTCCTGTGGCCAGAGCCTGGCCTGTGCTGCAGGCACTGTCCCTGGGAGTCCCTTCCCCTCCAGCTCCATCCACCCACACTTGGCCATTCCTGGTCACAGCTCAGCCTTCAGTTGTGCTCTCAAGCGTGAGAGAGGCCAAGACTCCTTCCCAAAAGACCAGAGCTGAGGCTTGGCCACCCTCCAGGGCTGGGCCGAATTTATTTTGGAGCTATAGGAACTATATGTAGCAGCAGGAGCAAGGGAAAGGGCAGGCTGCAAAGCTCGGGGTTGTCAACAGCATGAAGGGTTTTGGGGTTTCTGTGGCACAGGTCTGGCTGTACAAGAGGGTGATTGCCATCTTGGAGCACAACCATTGCCAGAGGAAAGCCAGCAGCAGAGCAGAAGACAGGTCCTCTGGCAGCACAGCATCTGCTGCAGGTCCCAGGGAGGTTTTAGGGTCGTGAGCCCAATTCTGGCCCCTATCTCCACAGCCACAAAGCAAAACCTGGTCCCCAGGGGCAGAGCCGGGATTTAGATGCTCGCTTCCTGCCTCTTTGTGATTTGCTTTGCAGAGGGTAAGGCTGCACATGGTTGAGCTGCTCAACGTAGTTGTAAAGCAGGAAAAGAGGAAGAAAAGTGCGGTCTAAAGCCCTCACCTCATGTCCAAACCTAAACCTCATGCTGAAAGCTGAGGCAGAGGCTGCAGCTGCCCCAGCTGCCTGCAGCTGCCTGCAGGGTGCTGGCTGCCTCAGCAAGCACTGCCCCCACTGCTGGCACCTTTTGGGATGCCTCAGGTTCTGCTGGAAATCTCACTTAATCCACCCATAAACAGTTTTGCTCAGGTTCTGCTGGAAATCTCACTTAATCCAGCCATAAACAGTTATGCTCTGGACCATCAGAAATATTTAGTCGTGAGAATGTGCATACATTAGGGTTGGTTTTTTGTTTTGTTTTTTTAAAGCTAGAAGGTGGTGGTTTGTTTGGGTTTTTTTTTGGCATGAGCCTCCCCAAAGCTGAAGCCAGAGGCTTCCATGGTGAGACCTTGCAGGATGATGGTCAGACTGGATGATCTTGAAGGGTCTTTCCCAACCTAAACCTGCAGATGGCTGCACCTGCAGGGTGTTTCATCTGCTTCCTGGGCTGAAGCTCTTCCAGCTGGAGCCAGTCCCAGACTGCTCCTTTCACACAGAGTCCCAGCTCTCCAAAATGCTCTAGGTGACACCAGAGGCACAGGTGCCACATCCTGCACTGAAAGTGGCAGCAGAAAGTGCCTCTGTTTTTCAGTTAGGTTTCAGACATATTTTGCCTTTGGCCCTGGCTTTGGCAGTGGAGCTCTCACCCCAAAGGACAATTGAGTCCTTGGAAGTAAAATTAACTCCAGAGAGTATTTTGATTGCTGCAGAGGTAGGATGTGTGCCCAGTTCATTGCCTTGGGGCAGGTATTTAGCTTTGTCTGCTGATGCTGCCATACCTCTCCTCCCTTCAGCCATTCTGGAGTTCAGCACAGTTGTCTCAAATCATTCTCCTCGATTTGCTCCATCCTGCTGGGTATGGAGCAGGGAGAAGAGACAGAAGTGCCCTGGATCCATGCTGAAGGCATTGCCCATGGTGTGGGGGTGACCTGGTCTCTCTGTCCTTGGGTATTGCCTTCACCAGTGAGTGGGACACATGCAACAGTTTGGGCAAGCGAGGTTTGGGAGTTGCTCCTGGAGAAGGTAGCAGCATCCTGCTCCCAGCAAGGTTCAGCTCCTTTACATCCTCCTCCCAGAGAAGGGCCATGAAGATGCTCAGAGGGCTGGAGCACCTCTGCTATGAGGACAGGCTGAAGGAGTTGGGGCTTTTCAGCTTGGAGAAGAGAAGGCTTCCAGGAGACCTTAGAGTAGCCTTCCAGTATCTGAAGGGGGCTACAGGAGGGCTGGGGAGGGACTATTCACAAGGTCTTGTAATGACAGGACAAGGGGAAATGGGTTTAAACTGGCAGAAGGGAGATTTAAAGTGGATGTTAGGAGGAAGTTCTTCACAGTGAGGGTGGTGAGACACTGGCACAGGTTGCCCAGGGAGGTTGTGGCTGCTCCCTCCCTGGAAGTGTTCAAGGGATGAGGCCTTGAGTGACCTGTTCTAGTGGGAGGTGTCCCTGCCTATGGCACAGGGGGTTTGGAACTGGATGAGCTTTGAAGTCCCTTGCAACCTAAACCATTCTATGATTCTATGGGTAAAAGTTTCATAGAATGGTTTAGGTTGGAAAAGACCTTAAAGATCATCCAGTTCCAACCCCTTGCCATAGGCAGGGACCTTATAGTAGCCTTCCAGAAAAAAAATAAAGGGGAAAAGAGGAATGCTCTCAGAGCTCCATTTTCCAGCTCCATTTCCCAGGTGTTGGAACTGGATGAGCTTTGAGGTCCCTTGCAACCTAAACCATTCTGTGATTCTATGATCCCTCGGGGGCTCGGATGTCAGAAGAGTCTCACACACAGCCCTTCACTTTGCTGGGGTAAAACCAGAGCAGGGGGAACTTCTGAGGCTCCCCTGATGCCCCTTGGCTTGCAGAGCAGCAACTTGTCTCATCCACCCATCCCACCCCAGACTCCAAACCCAGCGTGGGGGCACGGGCTACATTAAATAGCACCGAATGGGTGCAGGGGGCAGGCTGGAGACCCTGGGGGCGCTTTGCAGGCAGGGCTGCTAGGGCGTGCCCACATCCCAGAGCACCCCACTTGTGCAGGGCGAGCCGTGGTGGGCAAGCAGAACAAACCCTGCACAGGCCAAGTGCCTGGTGGCTGCTGGCCCCGGGTGAGGCTGAGCCTGGCAGCGCTCATGCCATAGAAGGGAAGATGAAGCCCTGGTGGCTTCCCACAGGCTCTGAGTTTTCCTCCGCTTGCTGGCAACTGTGCTTCACTCCAGCTTCAGGAGGGGGGCTGCCGGGGAGCTGGAGGCAGGGAGGCCCTGCTGCCTTTGCCTCCCTCTTTTCCCAAGCCAGGATCTCTAATCTGCTCTGGATTTGGCCACGCAGCTGGGCCAGGCTGGGGTGCAGCTGGCACGGCAGGGTCCCTGGCTCCCCGCAGGACACAGGCAGGGGTTTGTCAGGGGAAGCCAAATTTTAAGGGGTGTCTGGAGAGCAGCGACGTGTCAGCAGGTGGATTCCTTCAGCCTCAGTGGAGCCACGCTCACGCCCAAAGCACAATCAGATGATGGGCATCAGGGGCAAGATTTGCCCCGTGCCACAGGGAGGCTGAGCTGTGAAAGCAGCTGAGGTTTGCTTCTATCTTTCAGCAATAGATAAAAATATATCCCTATCTTCTTTTTTTTTTTTTTTTTCCCTTTCCTCCCCTCCAAGTGACTAAATTAAACCCATGCAGGGCTGGAAGGCATCCCACAGAGCTGTGTTGCTGGAGGCAGCTCCCAGCTCTGGATTATATCAGCCCTGCAGCAGCAGCAGCATGCGGGGCTGAGCAGCACATTCCTGCTCTCCTGAGGTCATTGCTTGCCCTGCCACCAGCCCTCGCCTGCTGCCAGCCCTGCACGGGGTTGGCACTGTGCCTGCTCTCTGGATATTTCCCGTGTGTCCCCTTCCTGCCCCAGCACAAGCTGGGCTGAAGCACCAGCCAAGAGGTGTGTTTGGGGTGCTGCAGGGTGCTAGGGACCAGGCTGACCCTCAGCATCCCAGGGACAGGGCAGGAGGAGTGTGGTAAGAAAGGGACGTACCCAGAACCCTGCTCAGTGCTTGCCTGCTGTCCTCCACCACATGTTTTGCTACTGCTGCCTCTTTTGCAGCAGGATCCTGTTGGGGGGCTTGTGAGCATTCTCCAGGTCTTCCAGGGCTGGCAGTGTCCTGTGGTCAAGTGTCTGGGGCACAGGGAAACTGGGCTCAGGGCTGCCTGCCAGACAGTGTGTGTGCACCCATGGGTGCACAGGGCTGGGGATCAGGGGGTCCTGCTTTAGCAGGGCTGAAATGTGCTCAATGCAGGGTGCCTGGCTGCAGGGTGTCCTCTGCCTGCAGCCATCTGCCCCTTTTTGTGTCCTCCTGCTCCAGCCCCTTTTCTCTCTGCCAGAGACAGCTAAAATCCCAGCAGCAGAGGGGACCAACTTCCCAGGAGCTCACGGCCTTGAAGACAGAGAAGGGTGAGAAGAACATGCACCTCTGCCCCACGCTCTGCTTCCTCAGGCTGGCATTCAGAAAGCAGGGTGGTAACCAGCTGGGGCTGGGGAGGATGAGGATGGTGGCTGCAGGCTCCACGTGGCACTGGTGCAGGCAGGCAGACACGGTGGCATCCCAGAGATGATGGCATCCCATCCTCTCAGGCAAGCAGGTCGTCCCCAGGGCAGGAGACCTAACGAGCTGTGTCCTCTCCGAGCCTGCCAGCAGCATCCCAATTAGTGCTGATTTGCATCAGTGAGATGGGGTGGGGGGAGGGGAGGGAGGAGGAGGTGAGTGTCCAGTAGGAAGAGGACAGGGGCTGAACCCAGGCCACCACGCTGGTGGGTCCCTTGCTGAGGACACCCAAGCAGGATGTGGTCAGCCTGGTGTCAGCTGCGTTTGCGTTGCAGCCAATGCCACTCTGCTGCCTGAGGATGGGAAGGAGCCAGAGGAGCTGGCACAGGCTGGGAGACTCCTTCAAGGCCAGGAGGAGGAGCAGCTGCGGGATGGCACCAGGAGAGCTGTCCAGGACGTTAACAGCCAGGTGGGTTGCAAAGCAGGGGGCTGCCCAGGCAGTGATCATCAACCTGCCACATGCTGGGCTGTGCTCTCCTGTTCTCAGGAGGAGAAAAGGCTTAGGAAGCCCAAAGAGTCGTGGAGATGGCAGTGAGTCATGGTGGGTAGGGAGGGGCAGAGCATCCCTTGCTGGTTCAGACATGTAGGGTTTGTCATCTGCCTGCTTCCCAGGTGGAAAAGGGAAAAGATCTGCATCTGCAGGAGCAGTTTGATGCCCTGAGGAGAGAGCACATGGAGACCCTGCAAGGTGCGTGCCAGGACAGGAGGAGTCCCTGCAGCCCCTCTGACCATTCCCCCAAAACTGCTGCTGCCCTCTGGCTTCTCGTGGAGCCCTGGGGGTGCTGCCTCCCTGCTCCACTGCACTGTGGGGCTCAGGTGCGGTTTGATGTCCTGGTACCCACACACCAGTGACACTTGGCTCATGCCCTTCTCTGCAGAGCTCCAGAGAGCACATGAAGAGAAGCTGCTGCTGGCAGAGTCCCACCACAGGGCCCAGGCAGCCTTACAGGTACCTGCAGAGAAATCCCTGGGGCATGAGTGCTTGTGGAAAGCTTGAGGAGCCTCTGCCGGTTCCACCGTCATGCCCCAAGCTCCTCAGTGGCCATCTCAGTCCCTGCAGTTACTGGGGGCCAAACAGGCTCCTCCATCCCTGGAGTTTTGAGGGTGCTGTAGCTCAGCAGTGCCCCTGCTCAGGAAGGAATCCCAGACGTGTCCCATCCTGCTTCCTCCTTGGCTGTCCTAGGAGACGATCCAGGCTCTGAACTCCCAGCTGAAGGCCTTCCAGCAGAGGATGATGAGGGTGGAGGAGTCGCTCTTGAGCACAGACTACAAGAAGCACATCCAGGTGCAGAGATGGGTGTCAGGGAGGGGACCTGCCTCTGGGGTACTGTCCCAAAGCCAAGGTGTCTCTCTGAGGGACCCTGAGAGCTGGAGAGGGGATGGAGCCAGGGTGGGGGACAGGCACAGGACAACTGAAGCAGGGAGCAAAGCTCTTTCCCTGGGCAGGGGGGGAGACACATGGGCCGTTGGTGTCCCTTGAACACAAGGAATGGGCAAATGGAATGGCAGATGCCCCAAGTGCCCACCCTGCTGCAGCTGCTGCCTCTCTCCTGGCCCACAGGAGCACGGGAGCCCCAGCCCCTTCTGGGAGCAGGAGCTGGAGAGCCTCCACTTTGTCATTGAGATGAAGAATGAGCACATCCACGGTCTGGACAAGAAGCTGCTGAACCTGGAGGCTGTGGTGAGTTGAAAGCAGGTCGCAGGTAGGCTTCCCTCTCTCCATCTCGTCACAGAATCGTTTAGGTTAGAAGAGCCTTTCAGGACCATCACCTAACACTGCTAATCATAGAATCACAGAATGGTTTAAGTTGGAAGAGACCTCAAAGATCATCCAGTTCCAACCCCTCTGTGCCATAGGCAGGGACACCTCCCACTAGAACAGGTCACTCAAGGCCTCATCCAACCTGACCTTGAACACCTCCAGAGCGGGAGCAGCCACAACCTCCCTGGGCAACCTGCGCCAGTGTTTCACCACCCTCACTGTGAAGAACTTCCTCCTAATATCCCATTTATATCTCCCCTCTGCCGGTTTAAACCCATTACCCCTTGTCTGTCATAACAAGACCTTGTCAATAGTCCTTCCCCAGCCCTCCTGTAAGCCCCTTTGATATACTGGAAGGCTACTCTAAGGTCTCCTCGAAGCCTTCTCTTCTCCAGGCTGCAGAGCCCCAATTCTCTCAGCCTGTCCTCATAGCAGAGGTGCTCCAGCCCTCTGATCATCTTCATGCCTCAGGACTCAGCCTCCTCTGGACTTGCTCTTGGAGAAGAGGGAGGAAGGATGTGGATGCATTGCCACCATGCTCCTACCAAGCCAGGGTTCCTTCCAGCATTGTGTAGTAGGGTGGTTCAGAGGTGTTTACCAGCTTCCTCCTCACCCTCATGCCCCTCTTCCAGGCAGAGAGGAACCTGCTGCTGGAGGAGAAGGTGAAGACTCTTCAGCAGGAGAACGAGGACCTCCAAGTTCGCACTCAGAACCACTTGGTTATGGCTAGGTAAGTGCCAGTCCCACAGGTGGCATCTCTGATGGGGGTGGGGGAGGGAAGAGGTGGTGGTAGGGGAACACATCCCAGCCTGTGCTGCCCTCGGGTGCTTTTTGGGGCACAGCAGAGGCTGGCAGAGCTGCAGCCCTTTTCCTACTGGCAGGTGTCAGACTGATGGGGAGGGGGAAGAGGTGGTGCTAGGGGAACACATCCCAGCCTGTGCTGCCCTCAGGTGCTTTTTGGGGCACAGCAGAGGCTGGCAGAGCTGCAGCCCTTCTGCAGGCAGGTGTCAGACTGATGGGGAGGGGGAAGAGGTGGTGCTAGGGGAACACCTCACAGCCTGTGCTGCCCCTGGATGCTTTTTGGGGCACAGCAGGGGCTGGCAGAGCTGCAGCCCTTCTCCTGCAGGCAAGTGTCAGACTGATGGGGAGGGTGAAGAGGTGGTGGTAGTGGAACCCATCCCAGCCTGTGGTGCCCCCAGGTGCTTTCTGGGGCGCGGCAGTGGCCGGCAGGTGCTTTGCCCAGCAGCTGCAGCCCTTCTCCTGCAGGCAGGTGTCGGAGGAGCTGCTGGCTGCCCGCGGGGCCCTGGAGAAGGAGGCTCAGCTGCGGGAGCAGGCTCAGCGGGAGAAGGAGGAGCTGCTGTACCGAGTGCTGAACGGTGGGGACGGAGCTGCCTTCGCCATGGCTGCCGGCGAGGTGCCCCTCATCGCCACGTAGCGCCAGGCCGGCGGGCACCGTGAGCTGCCAGGGGGCTGCCAGCCTACACTGCGGGGCTGTGAGCCTGGCACTGGGCTCGCCAGAGCCCCCACTGCTGGGGAAGGGCCCCAGGGTGGCTGAGCCCTCGGGGCTGCCCCCTCCAAGCTGGGGCGATGGAGCATTGCACAGGACTCCTGCCCCTGCGGGCTGCAAGGGGACCCCGGGCACACTCCTGTGCCATCCCTGCACCCCTTCCTCTGGGGGGGCTTTCCAGGACTAAGAAGGTGTTGGCCAGGACGTGCAGATGTGCATTAGGCTGGATCCGACCCAGCGCTTGGCTACCAGCATGACCAGCATCAGTGCTGCTTGGGGGTGTGAGGTGAGAAGAGAAGGTGGTCACTGGGAGGGGGACGAGCACCTTGAATGGGGGGAGGACACTGGGGACACGGTGGTGTAAGGTCCCTCGCTGCCTGGGGACCTCATCCCTGGGAAGGAAGAGGCCAATCCCAGTCCTGAGCCATGGAGGCTTTCACAGGGCAGCGGCAGCAGCAAAGGGCAGGAGGGATGGGTGCCACCAGGTACCTCTGCTACCTCCAGTGCTGCCCTGGCTACACACCACATCAACCTGTCCCACTTCAGGGCTTAGCCTCCTGCTCAGGCCAGTGCCACCCACTCCTGCTCTTTCCAGTGAAGGCAGAGACTCCCCTGGCCAGGACATGCCTCACTTCCTGGGGAGGGGGGCAGGCAGAGACCCCACCCATGCCTTCCTCCATCTTCAGCAAACAGCTCCCAGGGATTGCTCCTGCAGCCCAGCTCTGTCCCTACTCACTGCCACACACACACAAGTCCTTGTGCTTGCTGCCCATCAACAGCCCTGCCACCAGCCCCATATTTGCCCCCCAAAGCTGGGCAGAGGAGCATCCCCCTGAGGAAAACCAGGCTTCAGCAGTGGCTCCCAGCAGGCCACATCCCCATCAGGGAAGATGCTACCAGCACAGCTGCAGGTCAGGGCTAGATGCACTCAAGCACTTTCCACAGGGTGCAGGATCACGGTGGGATGGTCACTGCTCTGGGGGCTGTCACCAGCCTGCCCCCTCCCCAGGGCTTGGGGGTATGTGTGTGTGCACCAGGCCAATGTGCTACTGGCTGTAACAATTACAAGTCTTAAGCAGCAGCAACAATCTCATCCCAGTGATTCTGGGGAGCAGTGTGGGGGGCATCTCACAGCAGTGCCATGTGCCCTGCACTGAGGGCAGGTGGGGAGGCAGGGAGAGGTGGGAGCAGGCATCATGAAGCCCCTAGAAGGGTGCCCCAGAGGAGGCCCCCGCTGCCAGTCCCTTTTTCCTTTGCTCCTTCCCCTGTGTCATTGATTTCAATGTGCTCCCAGGCCAGGGCAGATCCCAGCCCCACCAAGCCGGCAGGGCCACAGCAGCAGCCACTTCCGTCCTTTGTGCCACTCCTTATCCATCAGAACCTATCAGCTGAAGCAGGCAGCCAGGAAGGCACCACAGAGGCAAGCTCCAGCTCTCACCCAAGCACCAGCATGGAGCACCCACTGCTCCATGCATTCCCACAGCTCTGGGGACAGCTGAATGTGGCAGCATCCAGGGATGCTGAGGGATGTGCCAGAAGCTGCAGCACCAAAGCAGGGGGAATAGGGCAAGTGGCTGCCCCTGCAGATCCTGCCTATGGCTGAAGGGGTCAGGGTGGCTGGGCCAAGGGAGATGAGGCTGGCAGGGTCAGACACCTCACTCCCCTGCAGGCACAGCATGCATGGGAGCCAGGGGAATGTGCCCATCTGGGAAAGGGGAGTGATGGGAACCAAGGAGGAGGAATAAATTACTCCAGAAAAGAACTTGCCCATGGTAAGGAGGAAAAAGCTCAGCCCAGGCACTGCCTTGGCAATGGTGGGGGCACAGGCAGCTCAGCCCTGCCTGCCTCAGGGTGCTGAGGTAGCACAGAGGGGGCAGAACAGCACAAGAAGCCTCCACTCT
Organism: Psilopogon haemacephalus; assembly: GCA_013396835.1. Taxonomy (NCBI): domain Eukaryota; kingdom Metazoa; phylum Chordata; class Aves; order Piciformes; family Megalaimidae; genus Psilopogon; species Psilopogon haemacephalus. The sequence goes on from VWZI01019751.1 coordinate 410,637, forward strand.
GCCGTGAGTGGCTGAGACAGGGTGGACAAGGAGACAGAGGGAGGTTGGAAGCCTGCAAGGGAAGGTTTCAAAGGCAAAAAAAAACCCTCACAGCAGTAAAAAGTTGTCTGCTTTATCCTCTGTGAACAAAACTCCTCCAGCAGGGGATTGCCTCACAGAGTCAGGTAGGTCAGGAAGGTTTCACCAGGCTCGGAAGAAAACAGCTCCTGGGGCTCATGGCAGGGTTGTGCCCCTCCATGGGATGGGACCTTCAGCCCAAGAGGCCTCCTTGCTGGCCAGGCACAGGGTGGAGGTAGCCCAGTGCTCAGGGGCCAGCCTGTCACCTTTTAGTGTCCTGGAGTCCTGGGGGGCTCTGGGGCCATCTCCCTGGCTGGGCTCCCCTGCACTTCCTGAGGCACTGCCCCTTCATGATGGTTCTCCCGGCTCTGAGGCTGCCTCCAGATGAGCAGAGCTGCCCCCAGGACCCCCAGGCGAGGCAGAGCCAGAGCCGTGATGCATCATACACCTCTGGCCCGGAGGCAGGAGAGTCCAGCAGCACTCACCCAGCTCACGGCACTGAGCAGAGCAGCTGTGGGGGGACCGCAGAAGCCTGTCAGGGCAGCGCTGAGCCTGTCCCGCTCCCGGCGTGCAGCATCCAAAGCTGCTATGACAGGAGGGACAAAGAGGGGACAGGGCTGGGTGGCTCGTCACGGTGGGGTTCGCTTTTCTCTCCAGTTTGGGAAGCGGAGAGAGCAGGAGGTTTGTTGCGGTGCCGTCGGGAAGGCAGGCAGGCAACAGTCGGGAGAGGGCAGGAGGGAGCCAGGCAGCGCCTGCCTGCATCTCCCTGCGGGGTGGTTTCCAGCCAGCAGGAAGCTGCCAGCACAGGCTGCAGCAGGAATCTCCTCCTGCCTTCCCCCCAGCAGCTCTCCACAAAGCCCATCCATCGCTCCCTGCCTACCTACAGCTGCCAGAGCCCAGCCCACCAGAGCAGAGGAACGCAGGGTGGGACACTGCGGTGGATGGATGAGAAGGTCCTGCCAGAGCTGCATGGCTGAGACCTTCCCTGCAGGAGTGTCCCCAGTGCTGGCTGCAGGCCTGTACCTGGGAGCAGAGGCCTCATGGCAAGCCTGAGATTTGCATGCATTGCCCCATCCTGCCACAGGACTGCAGGAAGAGGGGGGGAGGTGACACCTCCACATCTGCATGATGCTGCCAGGACCTCCAGGCCACCTCACAGCAAAGCAAAGTCTGTGCTGCATGCTTCAAATCCCATACTCTACTAATTCCAGGGCCAGGAACCCAGCTGGAAACACATCCCAGCAGTTCTGTGGATCACAAGGGCCATGAGGTCCCAGCTGCTCTGCAGAGTCCAGAGGGGAGAGGGACCAGTCCCCAGCATCCCAACCACAGGATAGGGTGCTGCAAGCCCTTGTGACCCAGGGGATTCAAGTCTTTGGGACCACTGCTCTGCCTCCTGAGGGCTGGGGAGCTGCTGGCCAAGGCCAAGCCATCTGGGGCTGCCTTCCCACCTGCCTGCTCACGCCCACCCAAGCACCTGCACCCCTCCAGCCCCATGCCACCCTGGTGGCTTTCCCTTCTTCTGCAAATAAACTACTTACTTGGGCCATCCTTTGGGCAAACTGCTGCAGCTGTGAGCTGAAGAGGGGAGGGCAAGCAGCAGGCAGCCCCAGTTTTGGCCTCCCCTTAAATGCCTTTTGGGAGCCCCCTGGCCCTCCCCCTGCTGATCACTGCTCTGGGCTGCACAATGCAAAATCCATGTGGAAATATTTTTCCCACAACACTTTCCAAGCCATACACAGAAGCCTGCCATGCCAATGAGCTCAGAGGCATTACTGAGGGAGCCTAATTCACATTGCAAAGGTGCCCGTGCAGGTGGAAAGGGTAAGCCTCACACCAGGAACCTCCTCTCAATCTGTGGAGCAGGTTTTGAGGGAAATCCAAGCAGAGAGGAGCAGTAAAAGTGACCAGGTCAGGCTACAGGGATGCAAAAATACTGGGGAAGGACTTTTTAGGCTATGGGGGAGTGAGAGGACTAGGGGGAATGGAGCAAAGCTGGAAGTGGGGAGATTCAGATTGGATGTGAGGAGGAAGTTCATCACCACGAGAGTGGTGAGAGCCTGGAATGGGTTGTCCAAGGGGGTGGTTGGGGCCACATCCCTGGAGGTGTTTGCAGCCAGGCTGGATGAGACTGTGGGCAGCCTGATCTAGGGTAAGGTGTCCCTGCCCATGGCAAGGGTGTTGGAACTGGATGATTCTTCTGGTCCCTTCCCACCCTGACTGATTCTATGATTCTATGTTCCTACAGCTGTGGCTGCAGCCAGGCTGAGCTGCCCTGAGTCAGTTCTGTTCCCTCACAGAGGGAGGTGAGGAAGCCCAAGGACTAACTGCAAGCAGCAAAGGAGTACAGACACAGCTCCATGGGATGTCTGCAAGCAACACATCCAGCTGTATCTCAAAGAGGCAAAGCCCTAAGGCTGCCTGCACTCCCCCAGCATTTGGACACCACAAGCCCAGCTGCTGCTCACACCTTATCATAGCCTTACTACAGGGACAGCACCATTAGATGAAGAGAAGCATCCCATCATCCCAAGCACAGCTTGCAGTAGAGCAGGGAGCAGCACCATCAACCACTGACCTGGGAACAGGGCTGGGGCTGTAGCACTCAGTCCCAAGGCTCCCCAGCTCCTATCTTGTCTGGGAGGTTGGAAAAGTACAACAAAACCTGGATCCTCCTCCACAGGGAATTAAATGGTTGCCACAAAAAAAACCAACCCTGACACTGCCTTCCCTCTAGAGAGCAACTCATCAAATGCAAGAAAGGACTAGGATGAGCCTAGGGCTGGGCTTAAATAGGGGCCCAAGGGAGGCCTCAGGTGAGGCTGTTCAGGGCCAGCAAGGTATGTAAGTGCCCTCAGGGGAAGCTATAGTGTGGCTTAGGCTGGTTTTAGTGCTACAGGAGGAGGTGATAACAGTATGTGCTCTGAGGAGCATGTGGGGACCTGGTGTTCTGAGGTTATAAGAGATAACTGATTTTATTAGGGATAATGCTCAGGCTGAGTCTAGAATATTGGGGAGCAAAAGCCTTTTAGGGTGCCTTGCAGTTCAGTGCAGCCTCTAGCTTGTAGAGAGCAGAGGAAGAGGGCATCAGCCATGCAGGAACAAACCAAGGGAAGATCTGCAGCACCTAAAGCAGAGGTGTGTGTGTGCTCTAACCAGAAAACAACCCTGTCCTGGCTCTGTGGGGCAGCCTCAGGTCCTCCATGCACTCTGTGAGCTGCTGGGCTGGCATCTCTGGGGCAAGGGGCTGAGATCCCATGCCACAGCCAGAAGGCAGGGCTGTTGCCCTGTGCTGCAGCACAGGGTGAACAAAGCTGTGCCTGTCACCCACACTCTCTCACATGAGCAGGGTCTCCAGACACCAACGCCAGCCCAAGGGAACATTGCCCCAAGGAAACAACAAGGAACAACAGGGCACAAAGGAGAAGCCAGTGCTGGCTGGCCATGAGGGTCACCACCTCCTGGAGTGCCTCCAGGAACACTGGGAGGGGGGACACAGCCTTATGACTCCGTGCCAGCCATTGGGCATGTCACACCCAGCCTGGGGTCCTTGCTGTCCAGGACTGTCACCTTCCAGGAGAGGCCAGGCTGAGCAACTCAGCTGCCTTGCAGCCCCAGAAGGATGCTCTTGCTGGTGGGATGCCTGAAAGGTTACCTGCCAGCAGCCTTCAGTATTCTCAAGGGGTCTATCTGCTCCTGCTGGCATCAGCCAGAACACAGACACCACTGCCCATGGCTCCTGGTGAGCCTTGGTGGCTCCTCCAGCCCTTCTGCAGGGTGCTGGGATAAAGGGTGGTGGTAAAGAAGGAGCAGAGTTTTAACCTGGGTGAGGCAGGCAAAGAAATGGCCTCAGAGCACTGCAGGTAGGTGCAGCCTGCCAGGAGCATCTGGGAGACATTCAGCCTGCACCTGCAACCACGGCTGTGCTGCGAGGCCTTCCCATCACTGTCTGCAGCATGGTTGAGAGCAGGGAGCAAGCTGCTGTTCCCCAGCATCGTGTACCAGCTCCACTCCTGCCCCACAACTTCTCCTTGCAGAGCCCCAGGTCAGCAGGTCCTGGTCTGCTTCCCCTTCAAGCCAACCCCTTCCTTGGCTTTTGCAGAGGGAGACAGGGTCAGGCATTTCCTACCTGTGAGCAGGGCAGAAGCTGCTTTGGTGCAGGCAGAGGTGCAGGGCAGGTGGCAGAGCCAGCCCCGGAGCCAGTGGGGTACCCTGCACCCCAGCACTCAACAGGAAACCAGGGTGACAAAAAGAGGTGAAATTTCACCAGCCAAAGTGTCGCCACCGTCACCTCCTGGCACCACAGCAGGGAGAGGTTTCTACTGCCCGGGACAAAAGGTCTTCGGCGGGTGACGTTGGGTGCCCCTTCACCACCAGCACCCCGAGGGGCTGAGGTGTGGGTGGTGGCGAGGGTGGGAACGCGTCCCCGGCAGGCGGGGACTGGAGGGCTGGAGCCGGTGACGTCTGGCCGGGAGGAAACAGCTGCACGGCAAGGACGAGAGCTCGGCCACAAGCGCAGCACCCAGCGCGCCGGCGGCAGCCTGCCCCCAGCGCCCCCGGACAGGCCTCGCTGCTGCCGTAAGTGTGCCAAGGGGGGCGAAGGGATGG
>VWZI01019751.1:415581-443565 GCA_013396835.1 Psilopogon haemacephalus
CCTTTTAAAAAAAATCCCCTTTTCCCCCTTTTTTCTTTCTTATTTTTTTCCTTTTTCTTTTTTCCTTTTATCTTTTTTCCCTTTTTTTTCTTCTTTTTTTCTTTTTCTTTTTTTTTCCCTTTTTCTTCTTTTTTTTCCTCTTTTTTCTTTTTTTTTTCTTTCTTATTTTTTCCTTTCTTTTTTCATTTCTTTCTTTTTCTTTCTTTTTTTTTTTTCCCCTAACAAATATTTCCTCTTTTGCACAGTTCTTTTTTTTTTTTTTTAATGTATTTAATCTAAATTTTAAAAAATTATTTCCCGAGAGCCTGGGCAGCTGCACTGCCCGGGGATGCTTTTTTTGGGGTGAGCGCTGGCGTTGCCGTGGGGCTCATGGGTGTGTCCCGGCCGGGATGCGGCTTTGTCCTGCGCTGCGGCGGCCCTGCAAGCGGCCAGCCCTCCCTGCAGGGAGCTGAGCTGGGCGTGCTGGGGAGAAAATCCCTCTGGGTTTGGTACCTACTGAGTTTGGCACAGGCAAAGGCAGCATATGACACCCCCGAGGTACGGAGCTCTAGAAGAGCAGGGGGACTTTCTGGTGCTGAGGTTCCTTTTCGGGGCAAGGGATGGCCCCGGAGTCCCTCACCCCACAGGGAGGATGGATGCCTCCCTTTTCATTCAGTGGTGGGGCACTGGGTGTGTCTTGGTCTCCAACAGAGCCCAGCCTGGCAGCAGGCTGCAAAAATAGCTGCTGGGCTCCTGAGGTGAACCCCAGAGCCCAAAGCCATGGTGGGGCTGTGGAGAAGCTTTTGGGGTGCATATTGCCAGGGGGGACAGGGACTTCATGGCAAGGGCAGGCTGATTTGCAGAGGGGATGGACTGTGAACATCATTTAGGATTTCTAAATGGCCTTTTCTGTCCAGGCACCTCCATAACCCAAACCTCTCCATCATTTTGGGAGGGGCAGGTACACCCCCATGCAGGTACACCCCCCTGCAACCTTCATGTCTCATGTCTTGCCCCACAGCTGCGGTGTCTGTCCAGTCATCCTTCCTGGGTTGCCTGCTGCCAAGGCAAGAGGGAGGGCTGCTGCTCCCCCAGCCTCCTTGGAGGTGCCAGCAGCAGTGGGGGACAGGGATGGGGCACTGCGGAGACAGGCTGGGGGCAGGGTGTGGCTGGGCACTGCTGCTGAGCAGTCTCAGCCCAGCTGCTGCACGCATGGAGAGAGGCAGGAGGGCTGTGCCCTGCAGGGTTTCCTTCTTACCCCAGAGTGCACAGCTTCGTGTGCAAGGCTCCTGAGTGGCATTCGAAGGCTGTGTGGGCTGGGGGGGGGGATGCTGGGATCCCCTGGCAGCCACCCAGAGCCCGGCCGCAGTGCAGCCCCACTGCACACAGGGCATGCAGGGGCTCCCTGCCAAAGCTTGCAGCCTCCCTAGCTGAAAAGAGAAGAGGAGGCGAGGGCAGATGTAGCCTTCTGCAAAACTTCCTCCCCACGGCAAGGCTGCCTGCGGGTGCCAGAAGGCTTCCTGCACCCCAGCAGGGTGACCCAGCCCCACCTATGGCCGTGGGGGCTGCGCCTCCCCCTCCGTGGGTGCTCTCGCAGGGATTCAAGGCCAAGCCAAGAAGGTCCCTGGGATTTCTCCTACTCACTCCACATAGTGTGAAATCCCCCCAGGATGGCCCCACTGTGTCCTGAGCTTTCCTGCAACGTGTCTGCAAGGGAGGGTGAGAGCAAAGGAGGAGGCCTCAGGGCTGCAGCTCAGCTGACGTTCAGCGGTTTCATTCATGGCCAGGCTCCATTTTCCAGCTGTTCTTCTCTCTCCCTCCCTCCTCCTTCATCTTTCTCAGACCTAACAGCAGTGTCTGGGGACTTTCTCTGGGTGGGTGGGTGGATGGGGAGAGCTCAGGCTGCAGAGGGCTGCAGCTATAAGTGGTGCTGGTGTTAGAAACCAACCTGCTGGTTCCCCTGGAAACCCTGCCAGGCTTCCCGAGCTCTGCTGGTACTTGGGGCTGGTGGTGGTGCCACAGAAACTCAGATCAAAACTGCTGCAGCTTCACCGGAACTGCCCAGCCCCAGCCCCGTGCAGCAACTGAGCATCCCCAGCAGCAGCTGGAGCTGGGATGGTGCCAGGGCTGGGGGGCTGCAGGGAGCACTGCAGGGTGCAGAAGCGGGGTCAGGTCTGCAGAGGATGCTGAGCCCATTTGCAAGTATTCAGCATTTTCTTCCCCTCCTGGTTTCTCTCAGCTGCTGGCAGGAAGCTGTGCATGTGCTCATCTCCGCTGGGGTCCCCAGGTCGCTGCCAGATACCAAAGGACTTTGGGGACAGCAGAGTGGCTGGCAAAGCCTCCTCTCCCTCGGCCCCGTCCCTGCAGTGGTGACTGGCAGTGGCACCCCAGGGTGGGAGCAAAGCCACCCTCGCCTAGTGCTGCCTGCAGCGAGGCAGGTTTGGCTCACATAGAATCACAGAATCATAGAATGGTTTAGGTTGGAAGAGACCTTAAAGATCATCCAGTTCCAACCCCCCTGTGCCATAGGCAGGGACACCTCCCACTAGAACAGGTCACTCAAGACCTCATCCAGCCTGGCCTTGAACACCTCCAGGGAGGGAGCAGCCACAACCTCCCTGGGCAACCTGTGCCAGTGCCTCACCACTCTCACTGTGAAGAACTTCCTCCTAACATCCCGTTCAAATCTCCCCTCCGCCAATTTGAACCCATTCCCCCTCGTCCTGTCATTACAAGACCTTGTGAATAGTCCCTCACATCAGCTCTTCTGTTCCCTCCTGCAGCTCCAGCTTGCCCCTGCCCTGGTGATTTGCAGCTTGGGAAGCCATGGCACCCAAAGGAAAGGTAAGGGTGACCCACACCTGGTGGGCATGGGTACTGAGGATGCTGCAGGGCAGACCCCAAGGCCAGAAGGCAGCATCTGCACCGCGCAGCAAAGGTGGCAGTGATGTGCATGGGAGCCTGGTTACATTCCTGCCTCTCCAGCCAGGGCTGCCTGGATGGGGGAAGTGCTCCAGTGGGGAGCTGTGAGAGCAAGGATAGCCAGGAGCAAAAAACCTTTTGGGCCCACGTTGGGCTGGAGGAGAGAAGCAGGGCTGTGGGAAGAGGAGGAGACAAGACATTGTGGTGGAAGTCTGGGCCTTGGCTGCAAAGAAATCCCTCCTGAGCACGCTGCAAGGCAGGCAGCCCCACTTTGGCCTGGATTTCTCGGGGCTCTGAGCCAAGGCTGGTGTGATGTGTGATGTGGCAGCTGGGTGAGCAGGTGCTCCCCTGCAGCCAGGAAAACAGCCCAGCGTGGGCGGACAACCTGCCTGGGAGGGCAGCTGTGGCTGGTGGGTACAGCCTGCCTGCAGTGTGCCAGGCAGGGGAGGAGTCCAAGGCCAAAGCCTCCCTCCTCCACTGCCTGCAGCCAGGCTCTGCTTTCCACTCCCTGCAGAAATCAAGCAGTCGGTGCCCCAAGCCCCATTACCCACAGCTTCCTGCCCAGCCAAGGAGATGGTTGCCTCTGGGGGGGGGGAAAACTGAGGCACAGCACGGGTGAGCATCACCCCTGCAGTCGTCCTGAGCAGCCATGCGGTGGGAGACAGCAAAGCCACGTTAGGAATTTTGCTTCCACCCTCCTGGCCCCAGCCTGGCTTATTTTTAGCTGGGAGGTCCCAGGCGGGCTGGGATGACTCAGAGGCTGGAGGAGGGGAGGCAGAGGGCCCAGCAGCTGAAGTGGGGGATGGAAAGGACCTGAGGGTTATGAGGAGGGTGCAGCAGGCAGAATGCTCTTTCCCTCTCCAGTGATGTTCCTGCACCTCCCTGGGGTTTATTCCCACCAACGTGCAGGGAGCATAGAGCAGTGCACAATGCTGAGCCTCTGCCTCAGTTTCCCTCTCCCCCTCCCTGTTTAACCAGGCCCATCTGCACATCCCCCTGCCACCCGTGCAACCCCAGCAACTTTTTGGGCACCCCCTCCCGTCCCCTCCTGTTACCTTTGGGCCCCTCCTTTGCCTTGCAGCTTCTTATTCACATCTCTGCCATGCACGTGTGTGGGCAGCAGCTTGTCCTGAGCCAGGAGGGTCTGGGAGCTGCCGGGAAGCAGGGCTAAATCCAGCACTCCCGATGAATCACCTGCAATACGATCTGTGCCTCTGCCCGCCCAGCTCCCCCAAGGGCAGAGTCTCCTCTTGCCCGACCTGGTCCCCACCAGTGCCAGCAGCTCCTCCCAAGAGGGCCTGTGGGCTGTGACAAGGCTGGGCTGCTTTGTCTTTGGAGAATGGGAATACAGAGGATGGCTTCTGAAGGTGCTGGGTGGGATGCACAGCAGAGCTGTTGTGCCCCCTGGCACTGGGATAGGACTCAGGGGAGCAGTGAGTACAGGGCTGCCTGTGTCCATCTCCATGGGCTCATTCAAAGGATGTTAGGTGCCAGCAGCTCCTCCCAAGAGGGCCTGTGGGCTGTGACAAAGCTGGGCTGGTTTGTCTCTGATAAATGGGAGTACAGAGGATGGCTTCTGAAGGTGCTGGATGGGATGCACAGCAGAGCTGTTGTGCTCCCTGGGACTGGGATAGGGCCCAGAGGAGCAGTGGGTACAGGGCTGCCCTGTGTCCATCCCCATGGGCTCATTCACAGGCTTGTTAGGGGTTGAGAGGACCCAAGGAGTTCATCAAGTCCAACCCCCCTGCCAGAGGAGGACCAGACAATCAAGCACAGATCACAGAGGGACACATCCAGACAGGCCTTAAAAGTCTCCAGAGAAGGAGACTCCACAGCCTCTCTGTGCCAGTGCTCTGTGACCTTTACACTCAAGAAGTTCCCCCTTGTGTTAAGGTGGAACCTTTTGAGCTCCTGGAGGTACTTGCTGGATCAGAGGTGCTGGTGCTGCTTGCTTGGTGCCCATCATCTCTCATCGTGTGTTGCCTTGAGATGCCTACATTTGCAACTGCCTTTGTCCAGCTTCCTGAGGATCTTAAACAAGCCCCTGAGTGATCACAGCCTCCCCTGGCACAAGATGGGAGCTCAGAGTTGCCCTGGGTGCTGACACAGCCCCAGCTCAGCCTGGCTCCCCAGCAAGGCTGCTAAGGAGCTGCTGCCCTCCAGCCTTTCCCACTCTGTGCCTCTGGCAGGAATGCAGCCCAGTTCCTCAACGTGGGGCCAGGCTGGTTTCACATCTGCTTCCACCTCGGGTTCCTGCTGATCTTGCTCGGTTTGGCCTCAGGCTGCCCCAGGGTGAATTCCCCTGGGCAAGGGAATCCTGCTCTCTGCTTTTTCCTGAGGGCTCCCTTTGGGGGTGTTGCTCCTGCCCTCCCTGCTGTGCAGCTTGCAGGTGCAGAGGAGCAGGCAGAAGTGGGCCACAACAAATTCCAAGATTTCTTGGGCTCCCAGGAAAGTCTTCCCCTGTGTTCAGGATCTCTGCTCCAACCCCTTGGACCAAGCTGGGCCCTCCAGGAGCAGAGGCTGGGGCCAGAGAAGCTGTGGGCAGCTCTGGCACTTGTTGCTTTCTGCCTAGCAGCCCATGGTGTGCCTGTAAATGTCTCCCTGCTTGGAGGCCATGCAGAGCTTGGCCAGATGCTTCCCCAGCATCCAGAGGGTTTCCCTGCTCACAACAGGCAGCAGGAAAATTACTTCCTTCCTTGCTCCCAGTCTGCTCCTCACAATTCCCTTCAGCCTGGCTGCATTGCAGGAGGATCACCTTGGTCTTTCCCTGTGTTCACAGTGTCCAGTCCTCCCATGGGGTCTCCTCTTTTCCTTCTCAACCCCCTCAGATGAAGCTGGGAACCTCAGTGTGCTCAGGAAACCTCTCTTCAAACCATCAGCTCTTGCTAGTTCAGCAGGGAGGGTTGTATCCAGCTTAAACGAGCTGCAAACAGTAGATCCAAGAGGGAGTGCTGTGTACTCCAGTGCCCTGGAACACAAACAGTCTGCACGGCCAGGGACAGCAAACAGGAAAGTAAACAAATGAGGATGTTTGTTGGACACTGAGTTTTGCCTTTGGGCAGCCCAAGCAGGAACAGATCTTGCCTCCATTTCTCCTTCCCTCACCGCACTGGGGACTGCTCCTTCCCCTTTCACCTTCTCTCCTCCTTTCTCTAGGTCTACAGGGGGTCAGTGAAGGATTTCCCAGACTTTGATGCCAACCAGGATGCTGAGGCTTTGTACAATGCCATGAAGGGATTTGGTATGGCTGCTCCCCTGGACTGTCACCACAGGGCCACTCTGATGTCCCCTATTCCTTTGGTTGACCCTTGCATGGCTGAGCATCCTGCATCCCCTCCCTTCTCATGCTTGAGCAGCATGCCAGGACCTCTCCTGGCTCCCCCTTTCCTCCCTGGATCTGGCTTGGCCTCCCAGCCCTGAGTCAGAAGCAACTTTGGCCGTGACAGGATGTCTGTGATGAGTCCTGCCATGGTGGGGAGTGATGCCAAACCCTGAGGATAAATGTGGCTGTTCCTGCAGGCAGTGACAAGGAGGCCATCCTCGACCTCATCACATCCAGGAGCAACAAGCAGCGAGTGGAGATCTGCCAAGCCTACAAGTCCCTCTATGGAAAGGTAATGGCAGAAACACTCCCTGGTCCACAGCCCTGCTGCAGATGCAGGTGGTTGTGGCTGCCACCAACCAACCCACGCAGGGACCTGTGGCTCCCTGGACCCACTCAGAGATGCTGTGGAGCAGAGGGATCCCAGCCCCTTCCTCCTCCTCTGGCAGGACCTGATTGCAGACCTGAAGTACGAGCTGACGGGGAAGTTCGAGCGGTTGATCGTCAGTCTGATGCGGCCCCCACCCTATGGTGATGCCAAAGAGATCAAAGATGCCATCTCAGTAAGGCCTAGGCAGCCCCCACAGGGTCCTTCTGAGGACACCTCACCTGGTCCTGCTGCTGATGGGGCTGTGTCTCTGCCTGCAGGGCATCGGCACAGACGAGAAGTGCCTCATCGAGATCCTCGCCTCTCGCACCAACCAAGAGATCCACGACCTGGTGGCTGCTTACAAAGATGGTGAGGGTCAGGGAAGGGCCCCTTCAGGACAGGACAGGGGGCAGAGGTGAGGAGATCCCAGCCTCCGGGCTCTGACCTTGCTTTCTTCCACCAGCCTATGAGAGAGACCTGGAGGCTGACATTGTTGGGGACACATCAGGCCACTTCAAGAAGATGCTCGTTGTTCTGCTTCAGGTATGTCCATCTGTCCAGCATCCCTACATGGTGGGAGCCTGTGCCCTGCAGGGCTGAGTCACTCTCTGTCCCACAGGGCAGCAGGGAGGAAGATGATGTGGTGAGCGAGGACCTGGTGGAGCAGGATGCTAAGGTGAGGCTTGGCAGGTCGCTGGGGTGGGTGGCATCCAGGCAGGGACATGCTGGTGGCACAATCCAGACTAGACTCAGGCTTGCAAAAGGAGGGTGGGTGCCACAGGCACCTGTGCTTGGGCAGAGGCCCATGTCAGCAGCACCCTGATTTGGGCTCTGCTGTCTTCTTCATCCCACAAGGACCTGCTGGAAGCTGGCGAGCTGAAATGGGGCACGGATGAGGCCCAATTCATCTACATCCTTGGCCGGCGAAGCAAGCAGCACCTCCGCCTGGGTGAGCATCTCCTGCGAGCTCAGAGTTGGGCTTGAAAGTATCCTGGCAGCTTCTCCAGGCATCATCTCACTCTTGTCCCACAGTCTTTGATGAGTACATGAAGATTTCTGGGAAGCCAATTGAGAGGAGCATCCGAGGAGAGCTCTCTGGTGACTTTGAGAAGCTGATGCTGGCTGTGGGTAAGACAGCCCCTGCGTGGGGAGTGCTGTGAAAACACCTCCCTGGCCTTGCTGGGGTGGGAGGGTTCAAGGCAAGAGCCAGTGGAGTTTGGGTTGTGGTTCTGCTGGGTTTCAGGGAGCTTAGGGAGGCTCATTTAGGGTGGGTGGGGATGCTGAATGTGGTGGCCACGGGGTGTGGGTGCCCAGAGGCTGGAAGCAGTGGTGAAGCCGAGTGCCAGCATCCCTCACCAAGCTTCAATTTCCCCACAGTGAAGTGCATCAGAAGCACAGCAGAGTATTTTGCTGACAGGCTCTACAAGGCCATGAAGGTGAGTAGGTCACTTCTCCTCCAGAGGGTTCCTGTGAGGAGGGGGTCCCCTTGCCACAGGGTGCTGCTGGAGAGCAAGGTGATGCATGCCCATGAAGATAGGACTTAGGTGGCCTGGGCGGTCTGCTCTTACCTTCCAAAGGAGTTACTCCTTCAGACTCAGGGTTGAGCAGAAACTCGACAGAGGCCTCCAAATGTGATGTGCTGAGCAGGGTCGTGGCTTGGCCACTTTAGGGTTGACGTGGGGGCTTCTCCACTGCAGGGGCTGGGCACAAGAGACAACACACTGATCCGCATCATGGTGTCCCGCAGCGAGATCGACATGCTGGACATCCGCGAGGTGTTCAGGACCAAGTATGACAAATCTCTCTACAACATGATCAAGGTGAGCACTGGCAAGTCCCCACTCACCCAGCTGCTGCTGCTGCCTCCCTTCTCATGCCACCCAAGGGAAGGTTGGGTCCCTTTCACAGCCATCCTGTGCTGTGTGTCCATCTCTGAGGACGAGACCTCTCCATGTGGCACTACCTTGATCTTCTCCGTTCTTAATTATGTATTGGGTTTAGGCTAGCCCCCCCTGAGCTCAAAAGCCTAATAAATCATAGAATGGTTTAGGTTGGAAGAGACCTCAAAGATCATCCAGTTCCAATCCCCCTGTGCCACAGGCAGGGACACCTCCCATTAGAAAGGTCACTCAAGGACTCCTGCAACCTGGCCTTGAACACCTCCAGGGAGGGAGCAGGCAGGACCAGAAAGAGAGAAGGCAAGGTGTCCCCCTCTTTTATGGCAGTCCTCAGCAGGAAGTGGGAGGGGGCTAAACATGATACCTGGGGCAAGGTCACCCCCAGGGAGGAGTCAGAAGGCTCCAGGTGGGCTTAACCCTTTACACCCCTTCCCTGTCTCCATCTGTCTTTCCAGGAGGACACCTCTGGGGAGTACAAGAAGGCTCTGTTGAAGCTGTGTGGAGGGGATGATGAGTAAGAGCAGCTGGCATCTTCTTTGTTCCTCTTCGTTCCCTTGGTGCTGGGCACAAACCTCTGGGCCAGAGCCTGGTGGGTCACCTGGACCAGCAGCACCCACAGTGATGGTGGTTTGGTACAGGGGGGGTCTGTGGTCCCTCTACATGGCCAACCATGATGCCATGGCCCCTTTCTGACATGTAGCAGCCTCGCAGGGCAGAGACAAGCACCTGGAGGGAGGATGTTCTGGTGGAGGCTCTTGGGATTTATCACCCCATTCCCACCCAGCCCCACAGCCAGTACCCAGCTCCTGCCCACCTGCCCCTGTGCCCAGCACCTGGCGGGTACAAGAAAACTCTCCTGAAGGGGCAGGATGGGGTTGGGGGGTGGCTGCTGGCAGGGCATGGGGCTGCCCCAGCTCACTGTCCCCTGTCCTTGCCCTCCCATTGCAGTGCTGCAGGTGAGTTCTTCCCCGAGGCGGCGCAGGTGGCCTATCGGATGTGGGAACTTAGCGCGGTGGCCAAAGTAGAGGTCAGCACCCCCCAGCGTGCCCCCTTCTGCTGCCTGCCAGCTTGGGACCCCCCCACCTGCTCCTTTCTGCTGTGGGGTTCCCAAGCAGCGAGCACAGCCAGTCCTGCACCTTCGCTCTGCCTCTTGCTCTGCAGCTTCTCTTGGTGCCTTTCTCTGGTTTTGGAGCATGAGGTTGGCAGACGTAACCCCAAGGGCTCCACTAACCCACTCTGTCTCAGCCTCTCTCTCAAGGCAACAGACCTTGCATGTTTGTACAATGCATCACCTGCAGCCCTGGCTCCAGTGCCCACCAGAGACCTCCTGCTTCTCAGGACAGCCCACCTCAATGCTGGGGCAGAGCTGTGCCTTGGGGAGCTGACACCCTGCATGCAGCTGGAGGCACCCACAAAAGGGTGCTCTGAGATGTGCAGAAAAGAACCCCTGAGCCCTACGTGCTCGGGGAGGATGGGGATGTGCTGGGAGCTGTAAGGAGCAGGAGGGTAGAGTTACAGGGCAGGAGTGGGCACCCTTCCAGCATCTCCTCTTCTGGCTCCCAGCTGATGCAGCCAGCCCTGTCCGAGCTGTCCCAGAGCACAGGGAGGCAGGTGTAACACCCAGTAGGACACCCAGGCTCCAGGGACTCCTGTCTGTCGCTGTCTTCTCCTCGCTCTCTGTTGGCCTGGCTATGGTTTGCCCTTGATGCAAGGGGTGACAGTGGCGGGGACATCCTCACACAGACCCAGGTGCTTGCACTAATACACGACCTGCTTCGGCCTCAGCTTGCCAGGTGGCACCTCCCTTCTCTCTCCGTCCTCCCTCCCTCTTGCTCTCTCCATCCTCTCTCCCTCCTGCTCTCTCCATCCTCCCTCTCTCCTCCTCTCCCCATCCCACCCAGCTCAGGGGTGAACACAAACTTCTCTGCATCCACAGCTGCGAGGAACTGTGCAGCCTGCAGGGAACTTCAACGATGATGGGGATGCACAAGTGCTGAGGAAGGCAATGAAGGGCCTGGGTAAGCAGGGGCCACACACCCAACCCCTTCCTGCTGCTCCTCAAACGCTCCTGGGGCAGAAAATCCACCCTGGCCCATGCAGGGCTTCATGAAGGAAGTAAAGAAATGGGTTTGTTGCTGGCTGAGCTCTGCTTTGCCCACCTCCTCAGTTCACAGGGGTGGCAATGTGCCTGTAGTCAGCCAGTGTGGCTCTGATGGTCCCCCTGGCTCCCCTCAGCATCACTGCTGTCGTTGCAGGCACGGACGAAGGAGCCATCATCGAGGTGCTGACACAGAGGAGCAATGCCCAGAGGCAGCAGATCCTAAAGGCTTACAAGGCTCACTATGGCCGGGTACTGTCAGCCCCCTCCTCCCACTCTGCTCCTTCCTTCTGCCCCTTCCCACACAGAGATCTGCCCCTGGCTGAAAGAAATCCTGTCCAGGGAGCAGTGAGCAGCCAGAGCATCCCAATTTGCTCTGGCTTGGCTTCCCCAAGGAAGACCAAGCTGTCAATAGCCTCTTGCTGCTGACACCAGCTGTGCCACCATCCCAAGGAGGGCATGGGGGTGTTCTGCATAGAGGATCTCCCCAGAGCCACCTCACAAAATCCGACCTTAAACCGCACCGAAGGTCTTCCCAGGTGTCCCCCACCTCCACACTCTCCTCCCTTGGTTTCTCCATGGTGTTGCCTCGGCTGGTCCATGCCTGCAGAAGGGACTCAGATGCTCAAATGCTTTTGCAGGACCTGATGGCAGACCTGAAATCTGAGCTGTCAGGCAGCCTGGCCAAGCTGATCCTCGGGCTCATGCTGACACCGGCGCAGTACGATGCCAAGCAGCTGAGGAAGGCTGTGGAGGTAATTGCCATGCTGCTGCCATTGGCTGCAGCACCTGAGGACTAGGTGCTTTTCACTGGACCAGGGCTGCTGGTGGCTCATGTTTCTGAGTGCACCCCAGCTTCACATGCTCCCCAGGTTCTCCTCTGCTGTGCTGAAGGAAAGCAGAGCAGAAAGCACCAGGACAAAGTTAGTTAATGAGACTGGACTTGATGATCTTTGAGGTCTTTTCCAACCTGGTTGATTCTGTGATTCTGTGACCTGGTTTGCACTCAATACCTGCTGGCAGTCCAGTCTGGTCTCTTTGCAGCCCAGCATGCCCTAGCTAGCTCATACAAGAAGCCTCTCAAGGAGTCCTCCCACTGCTTTGCAGAGCCCTGCCAGGCACAGGCAGCCAGAGGAGAGGCAGAGCAGTGGCAGACCTGTGGCAGGCAGCACTATCCATCAGCCACCACCAGCTGCAACCCTGCTGGCAGCATATTTGGGCTCTTCCAGGCTGGTTCCTACCAGCCCTCGGGGGCATTGCTGGACATGGACTTTTGACACATGGTAGCCCTGTGGCTAGAGTAGCTCCTGCTTGCCTGGCACTGGAGGGGCGATGCTGCCACTGGCACCTGCAGGGCTCCACCATGCCTGTGCCACTCTCTTCCAGGGGGCTGGCACAGATGAGAAAGTCCTCATTGAAATCATGGCCACACGGAACAACCAGGAGATCAAGGCTATCAACGAGGCGTACCAGGAAGGTATGGCAAAGGAGGGACACAGGGAGCACCCAGGTCCTGGGCACAGACCAATGTTTTACACTGTACAAAGCCCTTTCCAGAGCCCAGGGTACATTTTTGTGTCTGAGGTGGGTCCATAGCTTGGTGCTGTGGAGGTCTATCAGCCCTTCTAGGCGAGAGCAGCTCTTCTCCAGGTCCAACTCCTCATTAAAGAGATGTGGGAGCCTGGGATGAGGCTGGCAAGAGTCCTCAAATACATCCTGTGATTTCTTACACTCCCAGACCCATCACTTCTCTTTCTCATCCATTCATGCCTCCTCCTGCCTAGAGAACAAGGTACAAGCTCCCTAGCCTCTTCTACCCCAGAGAGCCTCTGGTTTTAAGCAGATGGCTCTGTGGCTGCTCACTTGCCTCTCTCTCCTTGTTTTGCCCCAGTTCTGCCAACATTTCCTCCTTGAAAGCTCTTTTGCAATGATGCCTTTTCCTCAGGAGCACCTGGAGCAAGAGGCTGTGCTTGTGCCCAGGGCATTAGTGCTGCTGGGGTGGTCCCATCCTCCCCAGGCCTCGAAATGGCAGATGGAGGCATCCACTTCAGCCACACAAATGCTGGAGGATGGTCACCACCATCCCCAGGCCCCATGGGGACCACAGGCACAACAGGCCCTGGTGGGTGGGAAGCACTGCTGTGGGCAGGGTGCAGGGCTCAGCCATTCTCTCTCTCTATAGCCTACCACAAGAGCCTGGAAGATGACCTCAGCTCTGACACATCAGGGCATTTCAAGAGGATTCTTGTCTCCCTGGCTCTGGTAAGGTTGCCTTTCTCGCTGGGGATTGTCCTTTCTCTGCCACAGGCTGCAGGGGGAGGTTGTGAGGATGGTGTCTGTGGAGAAGACAGCATCACCACCCAGCTGGGCAGCACTGCTGGACTCTATCACCCTTTCTCTTGAGGCTGTTCTGGGAGATGTCCTCTCCCCAGCTCCATATTTTTGGTTTTTTTTGTCTTGAACCACAGGGCAACCGTGATGAAGGACCAGAGAACCTCACACAGGCACATGAGGATGCCAAGGTAAGAATCACACTGGCAGTGCTGCTGGAGGTTCTGCATCAGAAAACAAAACAAGGATGTTAGATTCCCCTGGTCTGGAAAGGTCATCTCCAGGGAAGCAAATGCTGCTGGGGCAGGGTCTCTGTAAGCTGCAGGGGGAGATGCCAGAAGTGACACCTTTGGAGGTAGAGCTCCCCAGCCTGCTTTCCAGTGTCCTGGGCTCTGCTGTTCCATGCATGGGGGAGCTGCAAACCCTGAGAGCAGCCCTGGGGGCAGTGCCAAGGAGCTCCCAACAGGGCACTGCACCAGTTGTGCAGAGCTCCTGCTTTGGGGTGCAGCACTAATGCTGAAGCCTGGCACTTGAGCTTCAAAGGCTGCTTGGGGCTGGTCTGCAGGAGCTGCCCACCTCTCTGTGCTGTGAACGGGGCAGCCTTGAAGCCTAAGCTGCTTTTCACCACGCCAGGATGCCAGCCCTCACACCACTGCCTCATCTTTCCTGGGCTGTGGTGAATCAGGACCGGAGGGGGAAGCCTGAGCAGGCAGAAGTGGTGCAGGGGGCTGCTGGGGCCCCGTAGCTTGGCTCAGCTCCCGGTTCCAGCACATCTGTGACCCTCACTTTGGCTTCCTGCTCCTTCAGGCCCAGCCTTTCCTGAAAGGGGCAGGGGAGCTCGGCGCAGGGCCAAGGGACAGCTCTCCCCTGGCTGTCCCGCGGTGCTGCAGCTCATGGGTGGTGCAGGGCCGGCAGAGGGAGCAGATGCTGCACTGCCTGCACCCTGCCCCTGCGCTGCTGCTCACCCCCACCTGCTGCAGAGAAAGAGAGAGCCAGGGCAGACAAGCACAGGGATGAGGCAGGCAGGTGGCAGCTGGCCTGGCTGTGTCCTGCCAGTGAAGCTTCTCTTCCCCTCCTCCTGCTGCAGGCTTGGCGTGAGCCAGCCTGGGGCCAGGCAGGGATGGTCCCCGAGGAGCAACAGGCTGGTACCCAAGCCCCAGGGGTTGGGGTGGGAGGGGGCTCACTTTGCTTGGCCAAGGCCACCTCCCCACCCCAAGTAGTGGCTTAGAAGCCAAACTGGAGAAGCAGACAGGTCCTAAGATGGGGCTCACTCACAGGGGAGCTGGGGACAAGTCATTTGAAGGGATTCTGCCAGACTTCCCTCACTTCCTCAGGGAAGGATAGAGGTCAGCACCTTCTGACCCTGTTGTCCTCCTGTCTCTCTCTTTCTCTCTACCAGGTTGTTGCAGAGACCCTGGTGAGTGGTTGCCCTTTTACTCCTCAGCCTTCTGCATGTTTTGAGGGGTTGCTGTGGTCCTTGGGTGCAGTGCTGGGGCTGGCTATAGCAGCCCCCACAATGAGCCCACATGGGCCCTGCTTGCTCAGGGCTTCCAAGTCCTTGCATCAGGGTGGGTGGCAAGGGGACAGGTGGAACCTGCATGACAGCACCTCCCTGCAGTGCTGGGCAGTAGGAGAGCCACCTTCCTGCTTTGGGGAGGGCTGGGGCTCAATTCTGCCTGCTGCCTGCATGCACAACTTGTGTTCCTGGCAGCATGGGACTTAGGGCTGGCTTCCAGAGTGGGAACTTGGGATTGCACCAGCCCAGGTGCAGGACCTTACACTTGGCTTTGTTGAATTGCTTTTCATCTTTGTCCCTCTCTTCTATGCCCATCCCTCTTCACTTGTGGTTGCTCTTCTAGAAACTTGCTGATGTCTCCAGCAATGACTCCAGTGACTCCCTGGAGACTCGCTTCCTCAGCATCCTCTGCACCCGCAGCTACCCACACCTGCGCAGAGGTAAGGCCACACTGCTCCAGCACAGCTGGGCCCCCACCTGCACACAGAGTGCTCTGACCGGGGCTGGATGGGACTCCTGGGCACCAGGAGACTGGGGCTGAGGCTGACCCCTCAGGGGCACGGTGGGAGGAGATGGCATGGACGTGCATTTGGGGTGGCTGGTTGAGGTTGCCCAAGCTTGCTCTGGTGCTGTCTGGTCCAGAAGTCTCCATGGTTGGAGACTCCACGCTTGGATGTTAGGAACAAGCTCTTTGGATGTTAGGAACAGGCTCTTTACTTATGAGGGTGGTGGAGCACTGGAACAGGTTGCTCCAGGGAGGTGATTGAGGCCCCTTCCCTGGAGATATTCAAGGTGAGGCTTGACAGGGCCCTGGGTGACCTGGGCTAGTGGGGATGTCCCTGCTGACTGCAGGGGGCCAGACTAGATGACCTCTAGAGGTCCCTTCTGGGCTGGACCATTCTATGATTCTATGGTTGAGGCTGGAGTCTCCTGGGTGCCGGGGGCTGGGGTGGAGCATCTCGGTGGTGACCTTTTCCTCTTGTCCATCCCCAGTGTTTCAGGAGTTTGTCAAAATGACCAACCATGACGTGGAGCATGCCATCAGGAAGAGGATGTCAGGAGATGTGAAGGATGCCTTCCTGGCCATTGGTCAGTGCTGGGCAGGGGCTCCCTTGGGGCAGGGCAAGCAGCCTCTCTGCCTCCCTCTACCAGTGTAATGCGATGGCAAATTCCTGCTGCCTTTGGGCCACAGAGACTCCCAACGTGGTGTGGGGTCAGAACATTTACAGGGCACTCTATGGGGACAAGCCTGCACCCTTGGAACCAGCAGTGTGCCCAGGTGGCTGAATGTGAGCCAGCAGTGTGCCCAGGCAGCCAAGGTGGCCAATGGCATCCTGGCTTGGATTAAAAATGCTGTGGGCAGGAGGAGCAGGGAGGTGATTGTCCCCTTGGACTCTGCTCTGGTGAGGCCACACCTCGAATGCTGTGTTCAGTTTCGGGCACCGCAACACAGAAGAGATGTGGAGGTGCTGGAGCGGGTCCAGAGGAGGGCAACAAAGCTGGGGAAGGGCCTGGAGAATAAATCTTAGGAGTGACTGAGGGAGCTGGGGATGGTTAGTGTGAGGAAGAGGAGGCTGAGGGGAGACCTCATTGCTTTCTACAGCTTCCTGAAAGGACACTGTGGAGGGGCTGGAGCTGGGCTCTTTTTGCAGGTAGTTAGAGACAGAACAAGGGGGAATGGCCTCAAGCTGAGGCTGGGAAGGTTTAGATTTGACATTAGGAAAAGGTTTTTCACGGAGAGAGTGGTCAGGGACTGGAATGAGCTGCCCAGGGAGGTGGTGGAGTCACCCACCCTCAATACAAATCAAGGAGGGCTTGCAGCTGAGGCAGTGGATGGTACAGCTGCTTGCTGCCATGTGTCCCACGGGTGCCACCAAGCAGGTGCTGACTTTCTCTCCCCTCTGTGTGTTGCAGTCCGGAGTGTGAAGAACAAGCCAGCCTTTTTTGCTGACAAGCTCTACAAGTCCATGAAGGTACAGAGGTGCACTCCTGGGGCTGAGCTGTGGGAGGGGGGATGTGCTGGGCAGACACCCTTTGGGATTCCCTGATCTAGCCCCACAGTGGTGATGGGGTTTGTCCCCTGGCTGTCCCCAGGGGCAGGGAGGAGCTCAGAGCAGTAGCACATCAGCTTTTTGGGGTTAGCAGGAGACATGGCAGCCTTGTGTCTCACCAGCAGCAAGCCCAGCACATCCCCAAGGAGAGAACATAGAATGGTTTGTGTTGGAAGGGATATTTAAAGATCATCTAATGCAGTCCCCTGCAGTGGGCAAGATCTTCAATTAGATCAGGTTCCTCAGGTTCCCATCCAACCTGACCATGAATGTCTTCAGGGTTGGGGCATCTACCACCAATCTGGGTAATTAGGCAACCTGTGCCACCCTCATCATAAAATATTTCTCCTTGTACCTAGTTTAAATTTCCCCTATTTTAATTTAAAGCCATTCACCCTCATCCTTTTGCAACAGGCCCTGATAAAAAGATTGTCATCACCTTTCTGACCATCAGTGTCTTCAGGGTTGGGGCATCAACCACCCATCTGGGTAATTAGGCAACCTGTGCCACCCTCATCATTAAATATTTCTCCTTGTACCTAGTTTAAATTTCCCCTATTTAATTTAAAGCCATTTGCCCTCATCCTTTTGCAACAGGCCCTGGTAATAAGATTGTCCTCATCTCTCTGACCATCAGTGTCTTCAGGGTTGGGGCATCTACCACCAGTGTGGGTAATTAGGCAACCTGTGCCACCCTCATCATTAAATATTTCTCCTTGTACCTAGTTTAAATTTCCCCTATTTTAATTTAAAGCCATTCGCCCTCATCCTTTTGCAACAGGCCCTGATAAAAAGATTGTCCTCATCTTTCTTACAAGCTTCTTTAGGTGCTGTAAGGCTGCAGTCAGGTTCTCCTTGGAGCCAGGTTGAACAACCCCAACTCTCTCAACCTTTCCTCATGGCAGAGGTGTTCCACTCCTCAGGTCACCTCCTGTGGATCTGATCCCCAGTTTAGTCTGTGCTGAAGTTGCCAGGAGAGTCCCTGAGCCCCAGGTTCCCCCAGGGTTATTTGTTCAAGCTCCTCTTTGCAGGGTGCTGGCACAGATGAGAGGACCCTCACCCGCATCATGATCTCCCGCAGCGAGATTGACCTGTGGAACATCCGGGGCGAGTTCGTGGACCTGTTTGACAAATCACTGCACCACATGATTGAGGTGAGGGGACACAGGGCAGACACCTCCTTCTCACCTCATAGAACGGTTTAGGTTGGAAGAGACCTCAAAGATCATCCAGTTCCAACCCCCTGCCATAGGCAGGGACACCTCCCACTAGATCAGGTCACTCAAGGCCTCTTCCAGCCTGGCCTTGAGCACATCCAGGGAGGGAGCAGCCACAACCTCCCTGGGCAACCTGTGCCAGTGTCTTACCACCCTCACTGTGTCCTCCTAACATCCCGTTTATATCTCCCCTCTGCCAGTTTAAACCCATTCCTCCTCGTCCTCTCATTACAAGACCTTGTGAATAGTCCTTCCCCAGCCCTCCCGTAGCCCCCTTCAGATATTGGAAGGCTACTATAAGGTCTCCTCGAAGCCTTCTCTTCTCCAGGCTGCAGAGCCCCAACTCTCTCAGCCTGTCCTCATAGCAGAGCTGCTGCAGCCCTCTGAGCACCTCCGTGGCCCTCCTCTGGACTCTCTCCAACAGTTCCAGTGTCTCACCACCCTCACTTCCTCCTAACATCCCGATTAAATCTCCTCTCTGCCAGTTTAAACCTATTCCCCCTCATCCTCTCATTACAAGGCTTTGTGAATAGTCTCTCCCCAGCCCTCCCGTAGGCTGAGCCCTGCCGCCGAGCCCTTGGGGAGCCTGAGCCGCGAGTGACACAGGAGCTGAGCATCACTTGGGCTGAGCATCACCTGGGGAGGGGGAATCTGCCCCCGGCAGGCTCCGTGTGGGCAGGGCCACTCGGAGGGGATGCGTTCGCATCCTTCCCTGCTGCACAGACCCCCGCGGGGTGGCTTGGGCACGCATTTAGGTGTTCCCTGTGCCCGGCACCTTGAGCTGGGCTTTGCCAGGGCAGGTTCTCTGACCTGGGTCTCCCTCTTGCTGCAGAAGGACACCTCCGGCGACTACCGCAAGGCTCTGCTGGCGCTGTGCGGGGGTGAGGACTAAAGTGGCCACGGGAGAGCCTCGGCGACTGAGCCAGCACGCACGCAGCCACCGCCTTGATGTCACTGCAGCTTGGGGGCTTCAGGGGACGCAGGGTCCCTTCCCTGCGGAGGACGATGCTCACTTTGCGGCACCACCACTGCAAGCGGGGGAGGCTCGGGGAGGGGGAGCAGAGGGATCCGGGTAGGGAGGTCGTGCGAAGTGAATTCACACCCAAACACGCCACTAACCCGAGGGAGTTACCCAGATGGAAAAGGCAGGGTTGAATCTCGTCAATAAAACCTTATTGTTGCTGACCCTGGGGCCAGAGCAGTCACTTCGCAGAGTGGTGAGAGCCTGGAATGGGTTGCCCAGGGGGGTGGTTGGGGGCACATCCTTGAAGGTGTTTGCAGCCAGTCTGGATGAGGCTGTGGGCAGCCTGACCTAGGGTAGGGTGTCCCTGGGCATGGCAGCGGGGTTGGAACTTGATGATCCTTGTGGTCCCTTCCAACCCTGACTGATTCTATGTCCTCACAGGAGAGGTGCTCCAGCCCTCTGATCATCCTCGGGGCCCTTCTCTGGACACATTGCAGAGAGGACCCCCCCAAGCCCTTGTGAGCAACACTGCAAGGTCCCAGAGAAAGGAGCTGAAAATGCTTATGAGGCTTGGCAGCAGGGCAGGGATTTCATGCCTCCAAAAAGCCCCGGCGGGCTTTGTGCCGCGGTGTGGATGGTGCTTGGGTGATGCTTTTTACAAACCCGAGATACAGATCGGCCTTGATGGCATCCATCCGTCCTCACACGTGGTTTCCTGTGCTTTCAAGCTGCTAAGGAGCAGTCAAAAAGCAGATGCCATCGAGGCTACACCACCCCCACCCCAAAAAAAAAAACAACCAAACCCAACAACCCACTTCATGCTTGCACCCAAGAGAAAAGAACTGGAATTTCCAAAAGTGGGAAATTCCAGCACTTTCAATTGTTTCCAAGTCAGAACAAAAAGTCCTGAATCTTCCCGAGTCCTCCTCAGAACAGCTGGGAGAGGAAAGCTTCACCTTCAAAATATCAAAGCAGCCTCAGGAGTAACACCACAATATTATCATAACACTTCCAGCCAGCTGAGGCCGAGAAGCAGAGACATGTAGAGACAAACCAGGGAAGCTGAAACTACTCAGCTGGGTGTTAGCCCACTGAAAATTCCCTTGATGCCTTCCTATTAAACATCCCCTTCTAATAAGATCACCTTTCTTGGGGGGAAAACAGCCTGGTTGAAGGTTTTTTGCCCTCTCCTGTGGAGATATCAGCTCCTGTGTGGAGGAATGAGCATCCTTGTGCAGGCAGCACCGGGGGAAGGTTGAACTGCCCTGGAGGTGAGGAGGAAGTTCACCATCAGAGTGGTGAGAGCCTGGAATGGGTTGCCCAGGGGGATGGTTGGGGCCACATCCCTGGAGGTGTTTGCAGCCAGGCTGGCAGAGGCTGTGGGCAGCCTGATCTAGGGTAGGGTGTCCCTGGGCATGGCAGGGGGGTTGGAACTGGCTGATCCTTGTGGTCCCTTCCAACCCTGACTGATTCTATGATTCTATGATTCTAACTGATCCCCAGCTGGCAGCAGCCAAGCACCTGCTTGGCCAGGGACGTGCTGCAAAAACTGGGAGCAGATGCAGATGTTTTGAAGAGAGGACACAACCCCAGCCTTCATCTGCCCATCCCTTCCTGCAGCTCTCAGCTTTGCTGCAGTGAGGGTGCTGGAGAGCCAGGCACATCAGTGCCTGTGGGGAGCAGAGCTGGTCACGTCCCTGCAGCTGGAAATGGAGCTCTCAGGGACTTGGCTGCCATGTTCACTGAAGTTCTGGGGCTCAGGAGGTAAAATGGCACACCAGGGAGAGACAGACTTGAGGCACAGAGCTCTGCTCTTCCAGAACAGCAGGCAAATCTGCTTGGGGCTAGCAAGGGCCATGTGTGAGCCATCATCCTGCCTTCTCTTGTTGCCAAAATAGATGCTCCTGGGGTATGTACAGAGGTGTGAATTCCCTGGGCACAGGCATAAACACTCCAGGGAATTTTCTGGCTGTACCACAACTGCTAAAACCTGACTCCATCACCCACAGCCTTGGAGCAGCAGAGGATTACAGGTGAGAGCAGTCAGACCCCAGCCCAGCCCGGGGTGATGCCATTGGCAGGAAGCCCAATTGAACCCAGCACACCAGTCCCAAGGCCAGGAATTTCCCTGGCACCTGCTGCCAGCTGCTCCTACAATGAGGAGAAGATACTGAAGGCAAAGCCAGGAGGGTGACAGCACTTTGGGAAGTACAAGCATGACCTCTGGGACTCACTGCACACCCAGGGCATCATTCCAATGCCTGGATTGCTCTCATAGCTAAAACTTTTCCTGTTGTATCCAACCGGAATCAATCTCCCTGAGAGTAACTTGTACTCATTGCCCCTCTCTTTTCCATGTGACTCCTTATAAAAGGGAGTTTCTGTCTTCTTTGTAGCCACCCTTTATATACTGGAATGTAGTAAAAAGTCTCCCCTAAACCTTCATTCCTCAAGGTTGAATAAATTCCATTCTCTCAGCCTTCCCACACACAACAGCTTCCTAGCCCTTGTATCATCTTTCCGGCCCTTCTCTGGACTCTCTCCAGCCTGTCCAAACCTTTTCTGTAGAGCAGGGACCAAAATTGAACACAGTATTCCAGGCATGGCCTGTTTTCCTATGCCCTCCACCCCCATTTCTCATCTTGATGCTTTCTTGCAGAGGTTGATGAATTTGCAGCCTGGAGACTTGCTCCCGTTTGGTGTCATGCATCACAGGAAATGCATTTCCCACTGCCAAGGGAGCTGAACTCCTGCTGCCTTCCTGTGTTAGAGAGCCTGAGCGCTCTGCACCAAGCCAGAGAAATTAGATACTCTGGTTAAAAGCAGCCAGGAGGAAGAAGAAGGAGGTGCAGGGCAGGGGTGTTGCTTTAGAAGGACTCTAAATGAACCGGGAAGAATCTGGGACTAGCAGCACCAAGACAGGCTGTGGAGCCCAGGACATGGGAGAAGCACAGAGGAGTGGGAGAAACCCAGTGAGAAGCAGAGAGAGGTGGCAGCCAGAAGGTCACACGTGACCTGTCACCCTGCCAAAGGATTGGGGACAGAGTGAGTGCAACCTGCAGTGAAACAAGGAACACTGAGTCTAGGAAGGAGAAAGACTACGTTTGGCCCAAGCCAAGGCTGGGGAAGGAAGAACACTCGCTTTGTTCCATGCCCAAATCCCTGAGCAGCAATTTGTGCTAACTGACAACAGATGAAATAAAAATTCCCCAAGTGGGGACTTGTTTTGCTCATGAAACCCTCTCTATGTGGGCAGCTCGCAGCCCCTCCAGACAAAGCAGCTTTATGCCTGCAGCATCCTGGTCTCCAGAGGAAATGCACTTCCTAGCTCCGCTCTCCAGGAACACCTCCTCTCCATCTGCTGGCTCCAAGCAGCTCACTCTGAGGGCAATGGGTGGCAGATCTCATGCCTTGCCTTCAACCAGAGGTTCAGGGCTAGGAGAGGAAATGGGAGGGTAAAACAATGGGCATTAAAAAAAAAAGGAAAATAATTGGGAAGGCTGTGAGCAGGGTAAGGGTTGGAGGCAGGTCTGTGCCAGCCACTCATGCATCAGCCTTCAGAGCTGCTGCTGGGCTCTGGGATTCACACAGCAGCACCTGGCAGATGGCTGTTCTGAGCACTGACAGCGCTTCTGCAGGCGAGGTCTTGCTTCCAGGCAAAGCCACCGCCAGATTTCACAGGTTGCGACATCCAGAAAACCCCAGGAGCCCTCGGTTATTGTGCAGAGGGTCAGACCTCTCCCTCTGAGTCACCTCTGGGGGCCACATCTGGCACAGGGACACACGGGAAGTTGGTCTGTCCTTGCCGCAGTGTCAGAGAGACACTTCCAACCCCTTTGCTCTCCAGGGAAAGATGAAACACTCAGCCTTGAGTCTTGGAGCTAGCAGAGGGCTGATCTTTGAAAGGTGAAACATTCAGCCTTGAGTCTTGGAGCTAGCAGAGGGCTGATCTTTGAGAGGTGAAACATTCAGTCTTGAGTCTTGGAGCTAGCAGAGGGCTGATCTTTGAGAGGTGAAACATTCAGCCTTGAATCTTGGGAGCTAGCAGAGGGCTGATCTTTGGAAGGTGAAACACTCAGCCTTGAGTCTTGGGAGCTAGCAGAGGGCTGATCTTTGGAAGGTGAAACACTCAGCCTTGAGTCTTGGGAGCTAGCAGAGGGCTGATCTTTGGAAGGTGAAACACTCAGCCTTGAGTCTTGGGAGCTAGCAGAGGGCTGATCTTTGGAAGGTGAAACACTCAGCCTTGAGTCTTGGGAGCTAGCAGAGGGCTGATCTTTGGAAGGTGAAACACTCAGCCTTGAGTCTTGGGAGCTAGCAGAGGGCTGATCTTTGGAAGGTGAAACACTCAGCCTTGAGTCTTGGGAGCTAGCAGAGGGCTGATCTTTGGAAGGTGAAACACTCAGCCTTGAGTCTTGGGAGCTAGCAGAGGGCTGATCTTTGGAAGGTGAAACACTCAGCCTTGAGTCTTGGGAGCTAGCAGAGGGCTGATCTTTGGAAGGTGAAACACTCAGCCTTGAGTCTTGGGAGCTAGCAGAGGGCTGATCTTTGGAAGGTGAAACACTCAGCCTTGAGTCTTGGGAGCTAGCAGAGGGCTGATCTTTGGAAGGTGAAACACTCAGCCTTGAGTCTTGGGAGCTAGCAGAGGGCTGATCTTTGGAAGGTGAAACACTCAGCCTTGAGTCTTGGGAGCTAGCAGAGGGCTGATCTTTGGAAGGTGAAACACTCAGCCTTGAGTCTTGGGAGCTAGCAGAGGGCTGATCTTTGAGAGGTGAAACACTCAGCCTTGAGTCTTGGGAGCTAGCAGAGGGCTATCTTTGAGGTCTCTTCGAACCAGATGTATTCTGTGATTCTTCAGCTCTTCCTCTTACCAAGCCAAAGAAGGAAGAAGCAGCCTTGCCCCCACATCCATGTGGCATTCACTGGGCAGCCTCTTCCCCATAGTGAGCCGAGGCCAGGGAGCTTGCGTGGCTGCTGTTCCCACACTGTGGTCCCTGCAGCTGGCTTTCCAGGATAGGATGACTGCTGAGAAGCCCTTTTGATGGGCATTGCTGAGAAGCCCTTTCGATGGGCATTGCAACAGGATGAGACATGGCTCAGCAAGAGAGGAAGAGGGGAAAATCCCCTCTGCGCCTGTTGTGGATCTTGCAAATTTGGGCTCTGAATAATTCAAAGCACACAAGGAAATTCTTTGGGCACTCACGACCCATCCACCACTGGATGGTGAGGCTGTGGAGGAAAGCAGGAGGTTGTATTCTCCTGCAAAGTGCGCGATGCTGTACCTTGCCTCAGGCCAGAAGCACAGAGAGAAGGCAGCACTCCTTCAGCCAGGCTAAACCCAGCAAAGCAAATGCAGCATCCCTGGAAAGCCACGGTGAGACTAAAGCCCCTGCAAAGGCAGAGTGCTGCTGGAGGTCTGGGGGAGCAAGACAGCTCTCCAGTTCCTCCCTCCTTAGACCCTCTGCTGACCTCTCTCCTGCCCCAATCCCTTCCACACTCCCTTCTTCCCTCTCCCAGCAGCCCACTCCCCAGGATCCCTTTCCTGCCCTCCATCCCAGAGCCCTCCCACCCTGCCAGGTTAATTCGAGTTCCTGATTTGCATAGGCAGCAGATCACAATGTTCTGGAAATCCCCTCCTGTGGCCAGAGCTTCCTCCCGACTCTCATAGCGTCACTGTCAGCCTTCAGCTTCCCTTCGCTGCTGGAGCACCACGACCCTGCCGACCAGCGCGGCACAAGCAGCAGCCCCCAGCAGTGCCAACATGCAGCAGTACTGCTGATGCTAAGAGGCACCCACCAGCAGCTCCCCACACCCAGCTGGGGAGCTGAGCCCACAAGTGGCACTGGGGTGCTGTGCCACACCAGGCTGCTGTGTCAAACTGGGGTGCTCTGCCCAACCGGGGTGCTGAGCCAAACTGGGCTGCTGTGTCAAACTGGGGTGCTCTGCCTAACTGGGGTGCTGAGCCAAACTGGGCTGCTGTGTCAAACTGGGGTGCTGAGCCAAGCTGGGCTGCTGTGTCAAACTGGGGTGCTCTGCCTAACTGGGCTGCTATGCCAAACCTGGCTGCTGTGCCAAACCAGGGTGCTGTGCCAAACTGGGCTGCACCTGCCTTCTGCTTTGCAGTTGCCACTCTGCTGCCAGGTCCCCAGCGTGGTGACCTGTGACAGCTCCATCACCACCCAGGTAGGGTCCAAAAGCAGCACCACTGAGGGCAGGTGGATTTACTGGGTGCTTTGGGATGCTGGGCCACTTCCACTCAGGATTCACACTTCTGGGCACACACAAGGCCCCCCCTGCTCACCCCTGAGTGGGGTCAACCCAAAGGAAGCTAGCCCTGAACCAAAAAGAGAGTTCTGCCACCCCCACCTGTGGCCTGTGCTCCTCCTCGCCCCAGTTCCCACAGCACGGCCACAAATACAGAAGTAATCAGGCTGCCTTCACGTGAACAAGCCTCTGCTGAAGGTGCTGAACCTAATCCAGCACGCCAAAAAAAACCAAAGCCCTAGTATGTACCAGTGTCAGCTATGACTACATCCTCACAGCCACGCAGGTCTGCTCATGAATCACAGCTGCCATCAAGAGAGTTCTTCTCCCCTGGGAGCACAGGGGGACTGAAGGAAGGAAGGTAGAAGGATCAACAGGACCAAAAGCCTTTGGTTTTCATAGTGATTTTTTTTTTTCCTGGCGCTTGGGCCAGCTCAAGCTCCTGATCTCAGATAGAAACACAAAGAGCACATGGTTAGAGAGGTGGAGAGCACATCACTGACTGACCACCTCCACACAAAGAACACATGGCTAGAGAGGTGGAGAGCACATCACTGACCAACCACCTCCACACAAAGAACATATGGCTAGAGAGGTGGAGAGCACATCACTGACTGACCACCTCCACACAAAGAACACATGGTTAGAGAGGTGGAGAGCACATCACTGACTGACCACCTCCACACAAAGAACATATGGTTAGAGAGGTGGAGAGCACATCACTGACTGACCACCTCCACACAAAGAACACATGGTTAGAGAGGTGGAGAGCACATCACTGACTGACCACCTCCACACAAAGAACATATGGCTAGAGAGGTGGAGAGCACATCACTGACTGACCACCTCCACACAAAGAGCACATGTTTAGAGAGGTGGAGAGCACATCACTGACCAACCACCTCCATGGGTACCTAAGCTGCAGACAAGCTCCAGAGCCCGTGGATCTTCAGCCCTCTTGGCAAGCACCCATGCTCCTACCACCCGAATCAGCAAGACTACAGCAAGGTGCTTTTCAGGCTGCACACTTCACACTTGGTGAGTGCAGATCAAACACCCTGCCAGGTCCACAAACCCTTCTTTGTGGCTGCTGGTGAAGAGCTGGGCAGCTGGAGTCAGTCTCTGTAAAACAGAAACACTGAAATCCTCAGTATTTACTCCAGCCCCGGCTCTGAACATCACTTGCCTTGGTGGATGGCTTCCAGGGATTACCTGCAACCCTGGCACACCATCTCCTGTCCAGCTCCACCCTGGCACACCATCTCCTGTCCAGCTCCACCAGCTCTACCTGGGCACACCATCTCCTGTCCAGCTCCACCCTGCTCTCTAAGGCAGATGCATCCTGTTCTGCCTCCAGAGATGTCTGAGAATGGGATGGAAGCACCTGGGGGACAACCACAGTGCCTCTCACAAGGTGCAGCAGGGTCCCTGGGGAGAAGCTCGCCGTGTTTGCAAACCTAGGAAAGCGTCTCAGAAGCCAGGCAAGGGGAATGAGGTAACCAGGCTCTCCAGTTGTCCAAAAGTGAGTCACGACCTCTCCGACAGCTCCCCCTCCTCTGCTGACTAATACCTGACAGGACAGCCCCTGGAAGGAACGGCACAGGAGAGCCCTTTAAGCAGCGCCTGGCTCCTTATCAAAACCACATAGAGGCTGTCTGGTGCCTCCATCATGGGGAATTCCCCTTCTCCATGCCTAAAAGCTCAGCTGGGCCACCCTTCCTGCATTTGAGGATCACAGCCCGAGAGCGCCTGGCTCAAAGAGCTCTCACCCCCTCCCCAAGCCCCTCCTGGAGCCAGCCAGGTGAGTAGTGCCACGCTTTTTGCAGCGCCCAAGATGGAGCCAGGGGAAGGCAGGCAGGGGAAGGCAGGCAGCTCTTTGGAGCTCTGTGAAAGCAGGACCATGGCAGCCCCCTCCTCTCCTCATGAAAACGGAGCAGGGTTTGACTGGTTTCTCTTGCAGGCTGAGGCACAAGGTGCTTTCTGCTTCTGCAGGGACTCTGCATTCAGCTCTGCAGCCAAGGGTTTACAGAAGAGCCTCCAGGGTGGGGAACGAAAGGGAAGATGCTGCCGGTGCATGGATGAGGTCCTGGCTGCCTCGGCTCCAGCTGAGACCTCGGGCACAGCCAAAGAGCACACTGAGCTCCCAGCAGCTGTCAGCTCTCGTAAGGCAGCCAGGCTGGCAGGGTGATGTCCCAGTCGCAGCAAAGGACAGTAAGGGAAAGGAGTTTGGGGGGGAGGTGTGTGTGTGGCAAGAGGGGTGAAGGTCCACGGGCTCTGGAGCTTGTCTGCAGCTGAGGTACCCATGGAGGTGGTCGGTCAGCGAAGTGCTCTTGTTACAACCCCAAAACATCAAACCTCTGAGGAGCTGTGAAACTGCCAGAAGAGAGATTAAGCAGAAAGGCAGGACTGGGAGAGCTGGAAGCGGCGAAGTGGCCACTGAAAGACACCTCCAAGAGCCCAGCAGCAGCCACCCTGAAGTGTCTGGAGCGCAGGCAGAGAGCAAGCAGCAGACCTGCTTACAGCAGGCTCTCTGCTTCTGGACTGTTAGTTATATATATGAAAAAACCCCAAACCCCAAAGCTGAGGCCAGGACAAGAACCAGGCAGCTATGGAGCTAAGTGAAACCAGGTGTCCCTTGTGCTTCTCACTCGTCTGGCTGATTCCTGTCGTTCACCAGAGCGGCAATAGAGAGTTGTAAAAGATCCCTGCTAATAAATACTTCCGCTGGGAGGGAGGGAGGGAAATTTCCTTGCGTAACATTAGGAGAAACAAGACTCAAGTGGGGAAATCTCCCTGGCCGAGCTGCCGAGGAGGAAGGACCCAGCGAGTCTCAGCGGGCCCGTGGGAGCTCGCAAGCCTCCTTCCCTGGGCACCCTGGGCCAAGCAGAGAGCCTGGCCCAGGAGAAAGGGCAGCTCCATCGCGGCTGCCCCTCAGCCACTGCCGCACAGCCCAGACGGGCAGCAGCCCAGACGGGCAGCAGCCCAGACGGGCAGCAGCCCAGCACCCCGGGGCTGCATGGGGACTCCTCCGCCCCACGGCGGCAGCGAGGCGCCG
>VWZI01019751.1:443896-489137 GCA_013396835.1 Psilopogon haemacephalus
CACACACCCCCCAACTCCGCTCCATGCCCTCCCGCTTTATAGCCTCTGCCCCGCGCCGATTGGCTGCGGCGCCTGTCTGTCAGCCTGGGAATTTCCCGGGGGCGGAACCAGCCCTCGCCCCGCTTCCTCCCGTGCTGGCGGCGGAGCGGTACCGGGAGCGGTATCGGTGTTCGACCCAGCCGGGGGCTGCGTGCAGGTGAGCTCGGAGCGGTAGGGGGCTCTGCTGCCCTTACGGAGAAGGGCCCAGCCTGGGGCTCCGGGCTCGCACCGCGCACCGTGTCGCGCCGCCCCACAGCGGGGTCCCGGTGGCGGGGAGGGGCCGGTGGGACTCGGGGCTGCGTGGCGGTGTCTGGCCGCTTTCGGGGAATGAAAACCTGCTAAGAGATGGGAGCTGCGGTGCGCTGCCCGCCGGCCATCTGTCCCGCGGCCGGCCCGTGTGTCGCAGGCGGGTCGCGATAGTCACGGTGCCGCCGTTCCCCTCTCTTGGGGCAGGGCAGGAGCTGCCGCACCCGAAGGGGCAGCCGGCGGCAGGGGAGCCTGTGCCGCCCGGAGGCGATGCTCAGGAAGAAGAGCAGAAAGGCGGTGGCGGGGGTCTCCTCTTCCCCCTTCCCCGGGTGTCCCTTGGGCAGTTCCATAGCGCTGCCACAGCCCGGGCCGAGCCCCCGAGCTTCCTCCTCCGCTCGTTCAGCCTTACACAACCCTGGCGTTTCCCCAAGCCCACGCAGCAGCCTTTGCACGGTTTCGGGGCTTGCGGTTTCCCTCGGGTAGGGGTGGGTTGTGCATCCCACCCTGAGGGCTGCGCTCCGGGGAGCTTCCAGTCGATGCTTGATTCGCTCCTCAAGAGTTTTCCCTCCCCGTTCCGCCGCTGGTCCAGCGGTGCGCGGCCACATCAGGTGCGGATCCAGAGGCTGAGATAGCCAGAGCAGGGATGGCAGCGATGGTGCACAGCTGCTTGTCTCCCCATCTCCCCTCTCAATTCCAGGCTAAGGTCCCCACTGAGAGCAGAGAATGGGGAAAAAAAAAAAAAAAATTAAAAGGCTGTTGCCTGTCAGCCCTGTTGTTGGGTGAGAATAGCTGCAGAAGGGACTTGGTGGGGGCCTGCAGCCTTTCTTGAGGTCCAGCTCTCCTGTTCCCCTCGGCACTGGTTGCTCCCTTCATGAGGGAATCAAACGCAACCTTTCATTTTCAGCTTGTTGTCTCCATCAGCTTTGGATGAGCAAGAGCTGCTCTGTTGCCACAAGCTCTTTCGGGGTGCAGATTTCATTGAGGGCATGGAACAGTGCATGCAAGAGCCAAGAGACTGGGCTCTGGGCACCGAGGCAAGGTCTGGAGGCAGGAAGGCTCCAGCCAGGCATGCCCTTGAGAGCTGTCACTGTGGTGAGGTGAAGTAAACAAGATGAGGAGAGGCTTTTTGCAGCCTTTGGCATCATTCCTGGCTCTGCAAGAAATCCCACGATGCCCTTTCAGCTTGACCTACGCCAAAGCATACTTAGCACAGGGCTTGCCAGCAGCTGGTGCAAAACACCCGTGGGTGGAGGAAGCTGAACCATCTACTCTTGTGGCAGCACAGATTTTGTTTTAAAACAAGTGTCAGGGAGCACAGCTGGTGCAGCTCTGCAGTGCCTCTCTCCTCTGCTGCTTGGCTGTTTCACAGGTGAGGTGCACCAGGTTGGACAGGAGTAGCCCAGGTTGTGTTGGAGCTGAAGAGAAAGGGGTGGCTGTGCCTTGCTCTGCTTTTGAGTGCTGTGATGAGCAGCCATGATGCTGCTGAGAAGAAAAAGAGCAGGCAGCATGAAGCGAGATGTTGTTGGTTTCTTTGCAGCAGAAGACAGGGTCTGGTGTAAAACACCACAGTGTGAAACACCACCGAGCTGCCTGTCCTGCCTGCACTGGCGCTTGGACCTGTGCTGAGGAGCTCTGCAACTGCGTGTGGTGGTTACCTGTGTTTGTAAACCAGGTTCAGAACGGGGAAATGCTTTGTTTTCCGTGTGAGCAACCTCCCGGGAAGCAACTTGCTTTGTGAAGCCTCTGCAGGGGGGTGGGTTTCTCAGGCAAGGGTGGGTTTTGTAGCCAGAAGGCATCTGTAACATCTGTTGTGTTTCAAATTGGGCTCTCGCCTTCCCTACTCTATCTTTGCAAGCTGGGAAGAAAAACGCTTTGAGTGGAGGTTCAGACGTTTCCCTTTGAGACCCAAGCCTTGCCATTACCTGCATTCCCCTTCTTTTGTTGTTCCTAGCCCAGTGGACTGCAGTGCTGAGGTCTTCTTATTGTTGCTTCCTCCTAAAGCCACCTCTTCTGCTTCTCTGCAAATGAGACCAGTCCAGCAGCCTGGGAATGGTTAACCCTGGCCCGAGGCTCCTGGAAATTTGGAGAGGAAAAGAAACTGGTCTGGGGGCTGTGGCATTTTGCTGATTTCTGGTTAAATGATCAAACAAAACCGAATTCCCTCCATAGTTTCTATCAGAGTAGCTTTCACGGTTCCTCTTGGGGGATGCTGGGACCTGGCAGCCCTGCTCGTGAGAAAATGATGCTGGCAGTCCAGAGGGATTTGCTTTTGGCCTTGTGTGATCCCGGCAGGGAGGAGAGTTCCTGGGAATGTTGCACGCCAGGGTAAGGAAAACCCCATTCTCCTACGGGCTGGGCCTCCATGCATCCCAGGGTGGGAATTGCTGGGTTGCCAAGCCCACAGCTTCCAAAGGCCCTGGGGCTTGCTGCCCACAGCAAACCCCCAGCGGTGCCAGCCCATTCACTCTGCAGGATTCACATCTCCTGCCTTCGTGTCTCCAGCTGTCTGGTGATGTTTTCAAGCAAGAATTGTTCTCTGTGGCCAGCTCAGCCCTGGCTGTGGTGCTGGTGGCTGTGGCAGCGACGTGTGTCTGCCTAGGGGACAGCAAGAAACAGCTTGACCATGGCTCTGCAGTGCTAAGCAGTCTCCCAAGCCTCAGCACAGCTGTTTAAATGCCACCCTGGGAATCTCTCATTCTCTCCTTTTGCTGAGTTGTCATAAAAATTTACCACCTAAATGTCTCAATAACCCCCAACGCCCACAGACGACCATGGTGGCTGACAGCTGCCCTGGCTGGGCATGGAGCTGGTGAGCTACAGCCACGGTCCACAGCTGCTCCTCCACCTCCAGGGCTGTGAAATACTGTCAGATGAGCTCAAGAGCTGTTGACTGGCAAAAGGAGAAGTGTTTTCTGGTGGTTCAGTGGTTTCTTCTGGAGTCTGTGGTAGCTGGAGTTGGGTTGTGTTCCTAAGCGCTGTTAGGTGCTGGTCTGTAGTCCTTCCTCTCTTCTCCCTTGGGGTTTTTTTTAATTGAAACGTGAGAGTTGGTGAGACACTGGCACAGGTTGCCCAGGGAGGTTGTGGCTGCTCACTCCCTGAAGGTGTTCAAGGCCAGGTTGGATTAGGCCATGAGTGACCTGTTCTAGTGGGAGGTGTCCCTGCCTATGGCACAGGGGGGTTGGAACTGGATGAGCTTCAAGGTCCCTTCCAACCTAAATCATTCTATGATTCTAAGGGTAAAGTTTTGCCATGTTTAACCAGAAAAAAAATAAAGGGGAAAAGAGGAATGCTCTCAGAGCTCCATTTCCCAGGTACTGGAGCCGAATGAGCTGTGAGGTCCCTTCCAACCTACACCCTTCTATGATTCTAAGGGTTAAAGTTTTGCCATGTTTAACCAGAAAAAATAAAGGGGGAAAGAGGAATGCTCTCAGAACTCCATTTTCCAGCTCCATTTCCCAGGTGTTGGAATTGGATGAGCTTTGAGATCCCTTCCAACCTAAACCATTCTATGATTTTTTTTTTTTTTTCACTGCAAATTTCACCTTTCAGAACTCTTAAGGAAAAGGGAAAAAAAAAATAAAAAATTAAACCAGGACTAAAGAGTAACCTGGTGCAGGGTCTTGTCACCCCAAGGTGACAGCTCAGTCCCAGTGACTTCTTGCAGTGCTGTTCCTTCACCCCAGGTAAACCCACTCTCACCCCAGTGATAGGCTTGGATGCTGCAGAAGCCCTCCCCTGTTGCTGGGTCTTGTTTGCTGGTGAATTCGTGGCTGGTTTGTGCTTCATCATCTGACACAGCTCAGTTTCTCTCCCCCGCTGCTGTTTGAAAGCTTCTGTGGCCTCTCTGCAGCAGTCTCCCTGCAGGGTGCTGACCTTGGGTAGAAAAATGCTTGATAAAAGCTTGAGAGCAAGGACCAGCTGAGGCTTTCCGTGGCTCCATCCAGCTGGAAAAATACGTGGTGGCTGTGAGCAAGCTCTTCTGGTCGTCGAGCTGGACAGTGCAGCTGACTGGGGTTCAAAGGGCAGGGGACCTCCCACGTGTGCTGTGGGTCAACATGAAAACCTCCCAGTTTGGGGTCTGAAGTGCAGAAAGGTGGGGGCTGGTACTTCAGGCTGCTGCAAAGACACCTGGAGAAAGGATGCCACACGTGAGGGCAGCTTGCCCCAATGTTCCCCAACCCACACCTGGGTTTGTGTCACTGGAGGATGTGAACGCCCCCACAAGGTGCTCATTGCAAGATGACTTTGCCAGATCTGGAGCAGCATGTGGTGACTGGACACCAGTAAGAAACAGACTCAGGTCCTCAGCCTGCTAATGACACTTGTCCCCATCTGCCAGGCTGCAGTGCACTTCCCTGCAGTGAAGGTGCCACTGGATCCCCAGGCCACGCTGGGCTCTATCCTGCCCACCAGCATATCTGCTTCAGAAGTTTTCTCCACGCCGTGGCTAGGGTGGATTTTGTAGTGGCTGTGGTAGTGCTGCCTGGCACTGGGCCCCATGGCACAGAGACTGTCCTGGTTCTTCTGCAGCTTCCTGCCAGCTGCTGTGGCTCCAGAAATAGCTGCTGCTCAGCTCAGCCCACCCCACACCGCTGCTGGGCAGATCCTGGCCATCTCCTTCTCCAACTGCTTAGGGACAGGACTGCCACAGGCAACCAGAGGCTTGAGGGCAGCTGCAGAGCAGGAGGACAGGGAGAGCCTACCGACAGATGCAGCTCCCAAAAGTAAACTGCTGCCGAGGCGGCGCTTAATTACCTGCTGCCGCGGCAGGCGCTAATTGCTGCTGGGCTTGCGGATGCTGCCAGGTGGCAGTTGTCATCTGGAAAGTCCCTGCCGCTCCCTGCCAGGCAGGTCATCTAAACTGGTGATCAGCCCAGCTCGCTCCTGCCCTGAGCATGAGTCTGAGGTTGAGACAGTTTCGGCTTTGCCCTTTCAGAAGTGCCCTCCTTCAGCCCCCTCCTGCTCCTGAGCACACCAACTGCCTGGGCTGGGTGGAGGAACACATGAGGGTGCCCAGGGCTGCTCCTGTGGTGCCATCAGGCAGCGCCTCAGCTGGCTGCAGCTAGCAGCAGCCCTTGGGGCTGTCTCAGCTGCTCTGCTCTTCCACTTTATAGGGCGCTGGCCCTGGGGAGGGCATCGTTGATAAGCTGTGCTGTATTTGCCAGCAGCCAGGAATCAGTGAGACCTGGAGTCAGGATCCTGCCCGGGCCTGACCTTGCTGGGGAGGGTGAGGCTTTAAGCCACCCACAAGTGCAGGGAATTAGAAACTGAGCAGCACACCGTGCGCAGGTGCTTCCTCCCCGTGTCCTTTGCTCTCAGCATGGCATGTGCCTGGCTGCTCCTGTGCCCTGCTTTGGGAAGCCATGCTGCTGGCAGCTGGGGTTTGTGGCTGAGCCAGAGGGCAGAGCAGCTCCCTGCCTGGCTGCTGGAGGGTTGTTCCCCTTGGCGCTGTGCAGAGCGCTCACCAGCTGCAGCTTCAAGCTTTTTAGAGCTGCAAGCACTATCCCTCTTCCAAAGCCCCCCACAACCCTACCTATGCCCACCAAAATCTCCTGACTTCCCCTAGTGGCAGTGCCCAGGTCCATGCTGGTGTGGGTGGATGCTCTTACGATGGGTCCCCATCCTGAGTGGGACGCAGCAGTAGGTGGCTGAAACCTCCTGGGGGACTCCCACACCCCACAGGAGTGAGAGCCAGCCCCGAGTGGGGCTAGTGGTGATGCTTCCTCGCGTGACACTTCTCATGGCCGTGAGTCACCGCAGCACGTTCACTCCAGACAGGGCTGGAGGGGGAAGTGCCTTCACCTGGGCCACTTCTTTGCCAGCTGGCGAGCAGCGAGGCAGTGCTGTCTCTGCTGGACCCCGGCACGGCCAGGAGCAGGGCACCACAGCAGCGTCTGGAGCCGGAGGAAGGTGACGCTGTCCTCCCTTGCCTTGCAGGGATGCCTGCCCGTGAGGCAGGCGACTGAACCTCGGGCATGGAAGGGAGAGGACCTTACCGAATCTACGACCCCGGCGGGGGCTCGGAGGAGGATGGCCCCACGGCCCTGGAGCGGCTGGTGGAGGAGAACACCCGGCTGAAGGAGAAGATGCAGGGCATCAAGTCTATCGGTAACTGCTGCGCGGCTGGGGGACCAGGGCTGCCCTTGGGACAGCTCAGACTGTGCCAGCAGAGCCTGGGCATTTCTTGGCTCTGTTCAAGAGAGGAGATAGGAGAAGCTGGGGGTCCTGGCACTGGGGCGGTGGTAGAGGTCTCCCTGTCCTGGAGGGTCAGGCAGGGTGTCCTGGGCTATTGCACACGGGAGTGCAGAGGAAGCAAAGCTTTTGCTGAACTTCTGGGGTGCTTTGTGCGTGGTAAATGGCTGCAGGAAAAAGAGGGCAAAACAAAACAAAGCAAGTGATTGAGCAAGATCAGCTCCTTAGAGTCCTGTACTGACACATCACAGGTGCAAGGATCTGTCGTACTTTAAATGAAAGCCTTCCTGCAACCCCTGTCAGATCAGGAGCTTTTCCCAGGTGCTGCTCAAAGAGCTCAGTGTTGGGTGCTGGCTGCAGCAGCAGGGCCGTGCCAGCCCTGAAATGCTCCAGCCCAGTCGTGCCACCCACTTTCTCCTCCTTGGCTGCCTTCCCCACCCACTCCTGGTTTTGC
This sequence comes from Psilopogon haemacephalus, assembly GCA_013396835.1. Lineage (NCBI taxonomy): Eukaryota > Metazoa > Chordata > Aves > Piciformes > Megalaimidae > Psilopogon > Psilopogon haemacephalus. Next base: position 450,828 of record VWZI01019751.1, read on the forward strand.
TTTTGGTCTCGTGGCCCAGCTTCCACTTTCGAGTCCTGCTTCTGCAGCCAAATTTCCACCTGCCTTGTGATTCCCATCACGTCTCCATGCTCATGCCCACAGCTAGTGGAGAGAGAATTGCATTGCCAGTGCCAAGCTGGACCCCCAGGTCCACCACCTAGGCTTGAATTTGTCTCTTCTGGGGAGAAGAAGAGAACTCAGAGTCAGTGCTGCACATCTGTCTCCTGTAACAAGTCATCTGTGTGTCAGCCTGGGGCACTGCAGCCAGTGAGCTGCTGATTATAGATCTGCTGTTGGATTTGGCCAAGAAAAGTTGTCTCTGCTATGAGGACAGGCTGAGAGAGTTGGGGCTTTTCAGCCTGGAGAGGAGAAGGCTTCCAGGAGACCTTATAGTAGCCTTCCAGTATCTGAAGGGGGCCAACGGGAGGGCTGGGGAGGGACTATTCATAAGGTCTTGTAATGACAGGATGAGGGGGAATGGGTTTAAACTGGCAAAGGAAAGATTTAAAGTGGATGTTAGGAAGAAGTTCTTCCTAGTGAGGGTGGTGAGACACTGGCACAGGTTGCCCAGGGAGGTTGTGGCTGCTCCCTCCCTGGAGGTGTTGAAGGCCAGGTTGGATGAGGCCCTGAGCAACCTGATCTAGTGGGAGGTGTCCCTGCCTATGGCACAGGGTCTTTGGAACTAGATGATCTTTGAGGTCCTTTCCAACTTAAACCATTCTGTGATTCTATGAAGAAGGACCCTGCTGGGCACATCACCCAATCAAGGAGGCTCAATGTTGATGTGGAGGGCTGCTGCAGGGCAGGCACTTGGGAAGGAGAGTGAGCATCCTTCTGTTGCCCACAACAGGAGAGTTGCTAGAGGAGTCCCAGGTGGAGGCATCCAAGCTGCGGCAGAAGGCAGAAGACCTCGTGAAGGACAACAAAATGTTGATAGCATCGTCTTTGGAGGACCTGGTGGAAACTGGAGGTAGGAAGTGTGAGGCTCACTGGGGAGAGATAGCCTCATGACTCAGGTTCCTGAGCTCAGATGTTTTGGGTTTAAGCTAGGACCCCCCAACCCCCAGAGCTCAAAGGATCAATAAATACTTAATTCCATTTGGAAGTAAAAAGAGATAAACTTTAACAATAAATAGAAGGTAAGGGAAGTTACAGGAGATGGGAAAAAGGGAACCAAAATACAGGGTATGGAAAAAGAGGTGGGATTACAGAGGATAAAGGGAGGAAAAGGGAGCAAAATGCACAATAATAGAAATACAACCCATGGATGGAAGTTGGATCCAAATGCCAGAACTGATGATTTGATGGTGGATGAAGCAGGATGCAGGATTTTGATGGTGAAATGCAGTTGAGTTAGAGTTCCCCAAAAAAAAAAAAAAAGGTTGCTCCCCCAACTTGTTTGCTGGAGAGCAGGCAGTGATCAGCAGCAAGGTGCTGGGCAGGCAAGAGAGGAGGACCCAGGAGAGGAAGAGAGAAAATGTTCACCCCTTTTATAGTAGTCTTGGCAGGAAGTGGGAGGGGGCTAAACACACACCTGGGGGCAGGTCAGACCACCCCCAGGGAGGAGTCAGGATCCATCTCCAGGTAGGTTTAATCCTTAACATCAAGACAAGTGAAAAGATGTGAAGGAGACTCAGGAGGGTTTCTTGCAGCACGGTGATCTCTGAAGTGTATCAAACCACTGCCATCCTCCTGTCTCCTGGAGGAAAGTCCTTGTCCCTTCCCCATAGCTGGGATAGGAACCATCCATCAGTCCCTGACTTTGCTGAGGGGTCTGCTCTCTGCACCCCTGCCCCAGGAGGGGAGAGGACCCTGTCTGCCAAAGGCTGATGGCACTGTCCTCTCCCCTCTCTGCAGCTGTTGGCCCTGATCCCAGCTCCGCACGGACTGCCCCGGGCAGCGCCCAGCCAGACACGGAAGCACGGAAATCTCCTCCAAGTGTGAGTCTGGTGAATGTGAGAGCTGGTGCTGGTGTGGCCGGGGGGAGAGACACACTCCCCATCTAGTTAGAGCAAAAGGAGGCAGCCTTTAGCCTCTAGGACAGAGGAGTCAGCTTCTCTGCTGCGCCCATCCCACGTGGTGAGCATCCTGGGCTGCCATTCCCCAGGGAGACCTGACCTGGCTGCCTCCCCTTGCAGGCATCCTCCTCGGAGTTCAAGATCGTGGCTGTGGAGGCTCAGGGGTTTCCCCAAGAGAGTGGGAGAGTGGTGAGTGGCCCCTGTGCCTGTGGGGGGTGTGGGTGGAGAGTTGAGCTGTTGGTGTGGTAGTGGTGGTCCCGGGGACATGAAAGAGTGTGTAGATAAGTGGTGGTGTGCCCGGTGGCAGGCACAGAGAGGGCCAGGGGATCTGTGTCAGGGTGGCTGACAGTACAGGGGATAAGCCACAGCCAAGTGTTCCCAGCCAGCCCCACCTATGGTCCTCAGGACAGTGCTCATGCAGCAGAGCCTCTGCCACTGGTGAAGGAACCTGACCTGACCTGACCTGGCCTGGCTGCAGGCAGGCAGAAACCACAAAGCCCCATGCCTGCTCCTCTGCCTGCCTCACTGGGGCTGGAGGCCTTGGAGTGGTGCCACAAGTGCCCCAGCACGGACTGCTGCTGTCCCCTGGCCAAGGTGGGGAAAGGGGACTGTGTGTGGGCTGCCTTCCAAGGACCTGGGCTCCCAAGTACAAGTGGTCTGGCCATGCCTAGGCACGGGGACAAAAAGCAGCTCCAGACAGATGCAGTCACTGGTGCCTCCAGATGCCACATGACAGTGATGAGAAGAGCTGTGGCAACCCATGGAGCTGCTCTGATGGTCACCTCCTGGTGCTCCCACTGGGTACAGAGACTAGGTCTCCAAGCTCCCTGGAGACAAGCCTGTTGGGGACCCCCCACAATGGTACACCCTGACACTGGTGGGTACACCTTGACCCAGGCTCTCCTGGGCTCTGTTTAAATCTTGTGCATGCCAAAGAGCCTGAGTTCCCAGTACCTGCTATGCTGGAGAAGCAGGGGAGCTGCAGAAGAACAGGATAGAGAAGATGGGGACTGGGATAAGGTCACCCATCACGAGGCAGGTCTCAACTCCTGATGCAGACCAAGGGTGTACCAAAGGGCAGACTCAGGAGCTGGAATTTCTAGTCCTAGTGCTGATGGGAAGAGCTCAGGAGGAGAAGGGACCAGGGGTAGAGATGCCTCTCTTGCTGTCAGGAGGCCAAAGGTGTGTTCTGCTGAGGGGCACAGGGGATCCATGAGCTGGGAGAGCTGATGTTGTAATGTCTCCACCTGGGGACTTGGTGTCTTGTGTCCAACAGATGAGGATCAAACCCTTAGAAAGCTGACAGCTGTTTAAGCATGCTGAGGGCTGTTGCACAGTGTCTCAGTGCTGGGCCAGCTCCCCACCACAGCCCCCCGGGAGAGATGAGGCTGACTTGCCCCAGGAGGGGACTTCCCAGGGCTCCTTGAACTGACCTGGCCACACTTCATCCCCTCTCTCTTGCCCAGGACTTGGAGCAGCCATCAAGTGAGGATGCCAACTTGCTGCCCCAGCTGCAGCAGCTGGAGAATACGCTGAGTGGCTGTGCCAAGGAGGCCAGCAAGGACCAGGTCTTTGTGCGCATGGGCTACATGGCCTCCGAGCTCAAGCGCTTGGCCTCCAAGGTGCACAAGAACGAGCAGAGGACATCGTTCCTGCAGGTGAGCAGGGCCTGCCTGGGCTCTTCCTGAGGGTTTTCTCCTTTGCTTTTGTTTCCACCAAGCCTCTCCTTTCTAACCCAGTGTGGACACCCACCTTCATGCCAGCGCTTGGTGGGCGGCCAGGCAGGCTCCAGGGGCTGGCCAGGGCCCTCATGCTGCCTGTCTTTGCCCCCCAGACGCTGTGTGAGACACTGCACAGCGAGAACAAGGAGCTGAGAACGAAGCTGGAGCGAGACCTGGAGCAGAGGAACCAGGCGCTGGAGAAGCTCAGGTGAGGGTGGGCATTGGGGATGGGGCTGGGGCTGGCCTGGGTGCTTCCTCCCACTGACCTGTCCTCCCCCTGCCTGCAGGTGTGAGAACCAGGAGCTCCGGAGGATGGTGACGCTGAGCAGCCAGGACAGTGGGAAGAGGGAAGCTGCCGAGCAGCAGCAGGTGAGGAGGCAGCATCACCCTCGGAGAGGGCTGGGAAGGAGGCAGGGAGCCCGCTGACACATCAGCAAAGGTGGCCTCATTTTAATCAAGCCCCCAGTTTGTCCCAGTATGACCAGCAAGATGTCTCAGGGTCTGGAGGGGATGGGGGAGGCCGTGGGACGGGGGAACTGGCTCGAGTTCAGCCAGCCTTGGGCACAGCCTCCACAAAAGCCCTGAGGGTCCCCCCCCGTGCGCGTCCAGCAGAGCGGGGCCACGGTGGAGAAGGCGCCGGGCAGAGGAGAGCTGGAGGCCAAGGAGAAGAAGGTGAAGATCCTGGAGCACCAGCGCAGGGAGGTGAGGACCAGGCTGGGAGGGAGGCACTTCCAAGGAGGTGGGGAGTGGGCAGCAGGGGTATGGGGAGACTGGGACAGGGCTGCAGAGCTGCAGGGAAGCACTGCTGGAGCCAGGATCTCCATCCAGCTGGTTCTCGAGGTGCTTTTGTGACGGGAGGCTGCTGGGGACTGCCACAGCTGGCTCGGGGCAGGCCTTGGGCTCCCATTCAGCCATCCCTCTCTTCACAGCTGCTGGAGGTGAATAAGCAGTGGGATCAGCACTTCCGAGCCATGAAGCAGAAGTATGAGCAGAAGGTAGGGCTGGGGGCCTGGGAGACACATCTCTGCTGGGTGCTGCCTGTGGGGACTCGCAGGAGAACCGGGTGCAGGGGAGGGTTTTGGGGCTGCCTGTGCCTCCTTGCTGTCCAGTGCATGTCCTTTGGGGTAACCAACATCCCTGCTCCCCCTCTGCAGCTCACAGACCTGCACCAGGAGCTGGCAGAGGCCCGCAGGGCACTGAGTGAGCTGGAGGTGGAGCGGGAGCAGAAGCAGAGAGATTTTGACCGCAAGCTGCTCCTGGCCAAGTCCCGCATTGAGACAGAGGAGGTGAGTCCCTGTCCCTGGGGAAGGCTGCTGAGGAGCTGCTGGCCCTGTTGCCCTGCCCTGCCTGAGCTCCCCTCTGGATTCTGCAGGCAGAGAAGGAGAGGCTGGCCATGGAGGTGAGGGACCTGCAGCAGAGGATGCGGTTCCTGCAGGAGCAGCTGGCTCCAGTCACCAGGCAACGAGAGTACCAGGAAAAGGAGATCCAGAGGCTGAACAAGGTGAGGGCCAAGGCATAGCTCCTCCCTGAAAATGTCTTTTTTTGCTGTTCAACCTCTTCTCCTCTCTTAAATCCAAAACTAACAGTGATCGATCCCCTCTTGCCAGCTCCCTGGCCTGGTGGTGTCAACCACACACCTCCAGGCTGCCAAGAGAAGGGGGACCCTGTAGTCCCTCTTGCTCTTGCCCAGTTATAATGGCTTCCCATCCTTCAGAGATGTCATGGGCACAGTACCTTCCTCTGACCTCTTCCCTGCTCTTCCTCTTCCTCTCTAGGCACTAGAGGAGGCCTTGAATGTCCAGGCCTCTCCACCACCCATCTTTGCCAGCGCCATGGAGCCAGTGGGGAAGATGCCACAGCAGGAGCTGCTAACCCAGAATGAGTTACTCAAGCAGCAGGTAGGACAGGACATGGAGCCCCTGGAGGCAGGGAGGGAGCTACATGTCCTGAAGCTGTCCAGCAAAAAGCTCAATGTGGCCAGGAGCAGCCCAGCAGCCCTGACAGGGGGGTGCCAGTGCTGTGGTGGTGTGGAGTGGAGGCTCAGCATCCTCCCAGCCTTCAGCTGGAAGGACCTGAGCCCTGGGCATATCATGCAAACCCATGGGCCTAAGGCTTGGTGTGGCTGGTGGGGTCAAGCATGGCAACACAGTGATGGGAGGTGCTTGGGGGAGGTGTCTGCCCTGAGCCAGGCTCATCCACATCCTTCCCTCCTATCAGGTGAAAATTTTTGAGGAGGACTTCCAGCGGGAGAGGAGTGACAGGGAAAGGATGAATGAGGAGAAGGAAGAGCTGAAACAGCAGCTGGAAAAGCTGCAGAAGCAGTTGGTCCTCTCCAACAATCAGGTGAGCAGTGCTGGGTGCCTCTGGGAGCCCCATGTCCCTTCCGAGTGTGTCAGAAGTGTTTGCCCCCAGTGTCACAGCCCTTGTGCCCATCCCAGAGCAGGGGCTGTGAGGAAACAGAGAGGGCAGAGGTGGTTTTACTGCTGCTTCTCCCTGCCAGGGCATCCACTTTCACTTGTCTCTTCCTCCTTCTGTCCCTCTCCTGGGGACCTGATGGAGGGGGATGACTCGGGCATTCCCGCAGAGCATTGCAGCAGCCCTTTTCTCATAGGCAAGGGGGTGGCAGGGTGGGCTCCACACTAACCCCCTTGCTCCCAGCTGCGAGCCTCTAAGGATGACTGCCAGAGGGAGAAGGAAGAGAAGGAGAAGCTGAAGAAGCTGCTGAAACAGCACAAACAGGTGGGAATGGGGAAAAAACCCTTTTTGGGCGGAGGGGCTGGGGATCTACAAAGCTGGCCTCAGCCTCTCATCCCATCAGAGGGGCAGCTCCAGGCCAGGTGGGGAGCGATGCTGGTGGTGGGATGCCCTGAGGCATCTCTCCAACATCTCCCTTGGCTCCTCGCAGGCGTCTGGAGAGAGGCTGCACCCCGAGCCCCTGCCGGGGCCGCTGGGCCCTGCCTGCCCCGTGTACCAGTACCAGTACAGCCCCCCTGTCGCCCACCCCATGTACCACGGCTTTGACGAGTGGCAGCAGATCCGGTACCCGCCAGCCATGCCAGGCGAGCACCAGCCAGGACAGAACTTCCACCACTTCCCCCCGGTGAGTGCCTTACCTGTGCCAGAGCCAGGAGGAGCAGAGGGTCCCACGCAAGCGGGGAGCGAGCAGCTCCTCCAGAGCCATCCAGAGTCCGTGCAGGGAGCTGAGCCCACATGTCCTGCTGTCACATGAGCGCTCAGCCCTTGTCCTCCTTCTCCTCCCCCTCGTCCCCTGGCAATCACAGGCAGAGAGCAGCCTGGTGAATCACATCCCTGGTAATTTGCCATTTCTGTTCCATCCCCTGCAGCCCGAGTATCCCTGGCGCCCGCCCTGCGCCATGGCTCGCAGCCAGAATGCCCAGGCAGTGGCCGGGGTGAAGCCGGTCCCCAAGGACTTGGGTAAGGATCAGACCCTCGGTGAAGGGAGTGCCCCTGTCCTTCACCCCGAGACCTTGGGCTCACCACTTCAGGGATGGATGGGGGGCACAGCTTGCCGGGCAGTAACCATTTCCCCTCAGTCCCCACCTCTGCTCAACCAAGGGGATGATTCTGCCGTGGGGTTGGTCCCTCCACCACCATCCCCGCAGCATCTGAAGACAGATGTGAGGCTGAGCTCCAAGAGCCCACAGCAATCAGTGCTCAAGGATGGTGCCCATCCTATGGCTGGCATCTCTCCCATGGGCTTTCCCTGGGCACGCAGAGCTCTGCTTACCCCATGCTACCCTTTTTGTGTCTCAGAACAGGCAGGTCCCGGATTGCCCTAACGCCAAGGACCGGCCACACTGCGATGCCAGCAGAGGAGGAGTAGGGTGTGTGTGTGTGCCCCTGTGTATGTATCTAGGAGCTTCCTCTGGCTGCCTGTCCCTGTCCATGGACATGAGGTAGATGTGGCCACAGCCATGGCCTGGAGCAGCTCAGCAGTGCATCCCCGAGAGGAAAAGTGTGAAGGAGCGACTGAAGGTGCCGTTGTGGTGGCAATCAACGCAGGATCAGTCTCTGTGGCCATCCCCTTCCCCGTGAGGCGTCAGGCCTGGCATTGCTGTAGAGCTGAGCCCAGTCTTCGGGGAAGAGGAGCTGGTGCCTCCCAGGAGCATGCCAGGAGCTGCCTGGTCCAGGGGTTTCAGTTGAGCTCCTGAAGGTGCAGGTGACAGTGGGGACTCTCCCAGCAGTGAGAGATCCTGTGCTCACAGGCAGGTGCCTGCCACAGCCATGGCCCGGGCTGAGGGGGGTTGGTGTCTTTGTATTTATTTAAGGACTGAAGTGTAGCTGAGTCTCTCTGGTTTTATCCTGAACGCTGCTTCCCCTGGGGCAGCCTCTCTGTGAGGATCTGGGAGGGTTGCCAGGGCTGCTGGTCCCCATGTGTTCAGATGTAGCTGCAGGGCCAAAGCCAGCGCAGGAGGAGCCCAGGATCTATTACCCCAAGTGCAAGCCTCCCATCTCTCCCCCTGGGTGCTGGTCCAAGTCCCTTACCCTCCCCTCTTCTGCCCCCCACCTTTGCCAGGGCAGGGAAATCCCTGCTGCCCCATTCCTCCTTTTGCCTTTGCCTGCAGCAATAACCTTGGAGCCAGTTCTTTTAAATTGCACAGAGCAAATCTTCCTCTAGCAAAACAAGGCTGAAGGGGAAAAAGAAAAAAAGAAAAGAAAAAGACCCAACCCCAACCATCAAAGCAGCTCTGTTGCTGCGAGTGTGACTGTCATGTGCATGACAGCAGCAGGAGGCACAGTGCATGCTGAGGGCTAGTCCCTGCTCTCCAATCCCAGCCCCTTTTGACTCCCTATCCTCTCTCCAAATGCTGGGCTGTGATGATAATGCAGTTTGGAGTTCGCCGACCTGAGATCCTACTGGTACCCCCAAGGCTGGCTGCTGTGCCCCCTGACATTTTCCCCCCACCCCCCAGCCAAGAAGCAGGGCTGCACAGTTGCAGAGCCTTTATTTGGTATTTCTCTGGTGGGGGGAAGGGGGTGAAGGGCCAGCTGCCCCCAGCCAGGAGAGGAGCACGTCTCCGTGCCAGTACCACGGGCAGCTTGAATGCACTGAAGAGCTGCTCCGTGCCCAGCAGGATCAGGCCAGGCCCACCCTATGCCAGGGGCTTTCAGGCCAAGCCTTCATGAAGACGTGGGCTTCTGCTCCGGGGGCAGCCGGCCCCTGCATCCTCCCACTGCCTGGCGAGGTGGGATGGAAGAGCAGGGGGAGGTGAGCTGAGGGGGCCAGGAGGAGATGTCACTGCCAAGGGGTGGAGGTGGGATGTGGTGTTACAGGGGAAACACCCTCCTGCCATCGCTGAGCTCTCTGCCACCAGGCTGCCCAGCCCAGCATCCCGGCCGGAGTGTGGCAGAGAGGGAAGCGATGGAGGAGCGGTGTGCTGGCTGGGGAGAACACAGGGAAGAGGGCAGGATGGGAGGGGGAACGGCAGCAGCGGGGAGAAGCCTCTACTGGCCTTCCTCCTCCTCCTGCTGCTGCGGCGGCAGCGGATGGTGATGCTGCTGCTGCCTCATGTAGGCGATGATGTCGTTCTTCACCACGGCGATGTTGGCACGGTGGTACCAGCGCATGACGGGCACCCCGTCAGGGCCTACCAGGAACTTCTCGAAGTTCCACTTGATGTCGTGGTTCCGCAGAGGCTCCCAGAAGAGGTTCTTGGGGTGCCCAAAATTCTCCGCCACTGGGGGACAGGCGTTCTGCGGGGAGCCGACGCGTCACTGCCTTGCACCCCAAAAAAAACAAACCCCGAGCTGGGTGCTGCCCTCTCATCCCTCCTTGCCCTGGCACATACCTTCAGGAAGGTGAAGACCTTCTGTTCTTTGGCCCCGTTCACATCCCCTTTCTGGAAAAGCTGGAAGTTGGGGACGAAGCCACCCCCTGGCCGGACGTACCTGCAAAGGGAGGGTCAGCAGGGTGTCACAACGGGCAGCTCTCTGTGCTGCACAGAGGGAGGGACATGCTCGTGGGGTCCACAGCCTCAGACTGAGGGGGATCACAGCCAGCAGCACTCTCTGCTCCCACTGCCTGGCTGCTGCTCGCAGCTGCCTTCAGCCCTGCCACCGTACTCACTTCAGTGCGGGGAGGATCTCCGAGTTCTGGCCGGGTTCCTGCTTCCCGAATTGGTTGGAAGGGAAGCCCAGGACAACCAGCCCGTAGGGCCCCAGCTCAGTTTGTAGTGCATTCAGTTCTGCAGGCAAGCAGAGCCAGGGATCGGTTAGCAGAGAGCCAGGCTTACCCTCACCCCTGCACCCACCCCCTCGGTGCCTCTGACCAGAGCAGGTCCCCTTCTTCCTGCTACCTGGAACAGGATGGACCGTGGGGGACCTGCCAGAGGCTGCATGCCTGAGTGAGCTGCCTCCTTCTCAGCTGCCCGTCCTGTCGCAGGGGTGCCCGTGCCCCATGCAGCACTTACCAACATACTGCAGGGTGAGGCCTCAGTATGTGGCCACGTTGACAAAGAGCACCATCTTCCCCTCGTACTTCCTGAAGGGGATATACTCATCTCCATCGAGGGTCAGGGCCCCGTAGTCATAGATGGTGCCCTGCACCGAGTCGTAGCATTTCACCTGTGGGGCGAGGAGCATCCCATGGGAGCGGGCTGGGGCTGCCAGCCACCCTGTGCCCCCCACCCGAGCAGCGAGCCCACCCCCGGCGCTGGTGGAGGTGGCAGCTGGTGGCACTGAATGCTGCTGGCAGCAGCCAGGCTCCAGCATGCCAAGGTCGCAGTGGTGGGACAGGCTGGGGTGTGCGCGCCCGGCCAGCGAGGCTGGCGGCCACTGCGGGGATGTTTGCCCGGCAGGGAAAGGCTGGAAAACAGCCTGAGCTGGCCTGAGACTGCAGGGGGGAGCCCAGCCCCAGCCTCCCTGCGGCTATGGGGGAGCGGGAGCCCACCAGCTCTGCATGCACCCTTCCGGGACAGGGACACACAGAGTACCCAGGAGCTGCCAAAGCCAGGGCAGGGGAAGGGTGAGGGCTGGATCAAAACCCAGCAGGGAAGGGCCAGGCTCCAGTGGAGCACCTTCTGCTCGCGGTACCGCAGGGGTTAAATCCGAGGAGCTCATCTCCCACCCCCGTCGAGGGATCCGGGCTCATCCGAGTGCCACCGAGGGACTATTTTTGGGAGCTGGCAGGAGATAAAGTCCCGGAGGCTCTGCCTAGGGAGCTCAGACTCCATGAAGCTGGCCGAATCCTGGCCGAGGGTGACAGCCGCCCCCTGCCCTCAGCCTGGCCGGTGTGTGGGGACAGAGCGGTCCCCGCACCCTGCGGACATGGGCGCACCCCCCTGGAGGCCGTGCTTGGAACGCAAGCCCGGTGCTCTGCCCCTGCGGGGGGTGGGCGACACTTTGTCCCCTTCCGCCCCCAACCCCACGACATCAATTCCCCCCTTGCAAAAACAACCTCAGCAAAATCCTCCCGTGATTCGGGCACGGGCACTGGGTAGGGGTGGGGGGGATCACAAGGCCACCTTGCCCAGCTCCTTGGGGACAGGCGGGTCAGCAGGCTGCCACACTGCCCCTTCTCCCCTCCCCGCAGCCCCCTTGGCGGTGTCTCTCCCCTGCTCTTACCTTCTCCCTCTCCTGGCTCTGCCCCGGCTGGACGAGCCCAGCCAAGAAAAGGGGCAAAATCCAGGCGCTGCCGGACCAGCCCCCCATGGCCGGGGTGGGATGCGGGGTGCGGGCACCCTCCTCACAGCCCCGGGGGACAGCGGCGGCGGACACGCACGCACACCCCTCTCCCTGTCGCCTTCTGCCACCTCCGAGCCCGAGAGCCGAGAAATAGCTGCTGGGCTGTGCTGGGGGCAGCCAATGGCCGGGGGGGAGGACGGGCCGAGGGCTGCGTTAACCGTCTGTGCCCTGGGGCGGACCCGGTAGCCCCGGGTGGGGGCGGCCAGGGGAGGAGGCGGTTGGCAGGACCACCCTGACACCTCGTCCGGGAGGCAGCGTGGGACAGCCGCGAACACACGGGGCAGCCGCGTGTGCCAGGGGGTTTGTGCAACGTCTTACACGAGACTCGGAGCTGGGGGTTGAAACCCGCAGGGCAGGGGAAGAGGCAGGCAGTGTGTCACCCCCCACCGCTCGGGGCAGGGAGCTGAAGTGACATCCGCACCCCCGCAGCATCCCTGCCCCGCGGCATCCCCGGGCTCTGCTGTCCTCCCTCCCAGGGCTGCGCCGCTCAGGGATGGGGAAGGGTCGATTGAGCTTCTCCCCTCGGCGACCCCCAAAAATGAGGGCGCTCCTAGAAGCAGCCCTGGAGCGGCCTGGAGGCTTTAGCCCCCTGGTGACCCGACTGTGGCCGAGAACAGAGCACAGCCTTAGCCCTCGGTGTCCCCAGGGGCAAGAGTTTCCAGCGCCCTGTTTGCATACCCCGGGAATGCAAATATTTACCCTGGGCTGGCTCCAAGGGAAATATGCCTGGTGAGGTGTAAATTCTCTGCAATCCCGCAAAAAAAATTATTTGATGGGGGAATTGAGTGGCTGGAGGGGAGGTGAAGGCTGTGGTTTAGGCTGGGGGCTGGCTGAAGACAGAGGGCAGGACAGGGTGCCAGTGGGTGAGCCCCCGGGGGACAATGAGGTTTGGCTTTGCTAGAAAGCAGGACCAGCCCTGCCAGGAGCTGTCACCGAGCTGCTGCTGGAGATGTTGCTAGGGAAGGGGAATGTGCCCATGGGCTTGGGGGAGGCTGGGAGCAATCTCCCGTCTGGTGTCCCTTGCAGCAGGAACACAATGTCCTGGGAAAGGCCGATGTCAGTCTCTCAGTGCAGCCTCAGCTAGACTGGTAGGGCTGGGGGTCAGGTGTGTCCCCCAGGCCCCTGAAGAATCCATGAAGCAGAGGAGCTGTAGGTCTCCCCAGCCCAGACAGCGTTTCCCAAAGCTTTCAAACTGCACTACTACTGGAGAAGTGACTTACTCTTGTCCTGGCATGGGTCCCCAAAGAGTGTGGGGTGCTCCTCCGGGTCCAAGCAAGCCCCCGAGATGACAGCTGCTGCTTGAGGACTGCCAAGAGTCCAACACAACATGCCAGCAGCTGTGCTGGCAGCAGGGATGCTCTTGTCACCCCTCACTGATGTGGTCAAAGTGGAAAAGGGAGATCCCTTGCCAAATCGGGGGCTCAGCTCTTCTCACCTGCTTCCCAGGCTCTGGGGAGATTTGGAACCATGGGGCTGCAGCTTCTGGCCAGCACACTGCTTGCACCTCATTGCCTCCTGCAGCTGAAAGGGACTGGTGTGTGCCCAGCACAGTACAATGCTCCCCAGCACAGTGCTGTGCCTCCTACCCAGCTCACACTGCTGACCCCAGCCAGAGTTTGAGCCGTTTCCTGGAACAGAGCCCTGAGCACTGCTTGAGACTGTGCTCCCTGCCCCACTAATTCCCTCCCACGTCTAATTATATGTCCTAATTGCTTCTGTGGAGCTCTGGTGGGTTTCTTGTGGTCAACAGAGGTTTGGGGACCAGGAGGAACAGTACATCATGCACAGTGGTGGCACAGAGTTGTTGTGTCCCCTCCACGTGTCCTTTCCACATGTCCCTGATCCCTGCCACACCCAGGGAAAGGCTGACCCACTCCTGAACTGTGTTTTCTTAGAACCAAAACAGAAATGAGGGACTTGTTTCTCCAAGTTTCCCTCCTCAGGCCTTGGAGCCAAATCGGTCCCAGTGGAAGTGGGGAACAGAGGAAGATTTAGCCAGCCGCAGCTGATGAATCTCCTCTCTGCCACTGAGCTTCCAGGGGACCCTGGGCATGGCACTTGGTATCCCTGCCATGCTGTGCCATGCCAGAGGCTGGATGGGACAGCTGAGGGTGCTGGGGGCTCCAGCAAGACAATGCTGCTCCACCCTCTGCCAGATCAGGGTTCCCCAGCCCAAGTGGCAGGCGCGCTGCATGGGCTGACCCTCGCACGAACCTTGCATGTTGTTTTTCCACCAGAGCTGGGCTGAAGCTGGCCTCTGCCTGCTGCAGATGTTTGGCAAGAGCTTGTAAGCAGGAGGCCAGGCACTTCCAGATCCTTGGCCACCATACTGCCACTGTCACCAGCCTCCTCAGCTGTCCTGAAACTGCAGAGGTCTCACCCGCACCCCAGGGCCACGGTTAACACAGGGAATGTGAAAGCAGCCTAGGGGACTATCTACTGCTGCTGGCTGGGCTTGTCCCAGAGACAAGCCAGGAGCTTCTTCCCTGCAGAGTGCTGGGGACAGTGCCAGTAGAATGCTAGGGGCAGCAGTGAAGGGCTTGGGTGGTGGCAGGCAGCATTGCCTCAGCCAGCAGCTGCTTTCCCTCTGGCAGCCTGGCACCACATCAGTCCTGGGGCAGCCTCTGATTTTTTGTGCTAGGTGTGCCACGGGAGGCAAAGGCAAAATGTTCTGCTGGGTGAGAGGCCTCAGCTCCTCCAGCACAAAGCTTGCCACCGTGGCTGCCTCCACACCTGCCCCAGCACTCACTGCCCTGCTTGAGTCCATGTTTCCTCAGGCACTGCCTTGGCAGCCTCCCCACTGGGCATGATGCCTAATGCCCTCTGGAGAGGGGACAGCTCCTTCCTGAGTGCCCTTGCACCCCCTGGGCTACAGGCACGGGTGCTGCCCACACTGACATTTGCATCCCTTCTCACCCCAGGCAAAGATTTGCCCCCTGTAGAAATGCTCCATTGTCTCCCAAGGGAAGGGCACAGAGTGCCCACTGCTGCTGAGCAAGGGATGGGACACAGGTGGCTGCTGGTTGTTGCCAGTGCTCCCTTCTGGCTGGAGGAGCTTCCTGAGTGCTCTGACACTGTGGGAATTTGCCCTCCCCCGAGGCTGGGGAAGGATGAACCCATCAGCCATGATGTTTGTGATGTGCAGCTGAAGACTCCACTGCAGCCAGGTTTGGGACTCCATAAACTTCTCTTCGGGGCTACGGGGCTCGTATTTGGGTCCTGTATCAACAGATGCTCCAGGGGAAGCTTGCATCCCTTGCAGTGCCCAAGATGCTGGGGGTCAGGTCCTGCTGCAGAATTGCTGCCTGGGGCTCCCCACAACCTACCTGCTGAGCCACAGGGGCTGTGATGCCCCATAGGGGCTATGATGCCACATCCAGCAAGGGGTAAGGCAGCTGAGCTGAGTGCTCACAGCCCCAGTTGGCTTTCAACACTGCCTGGAGGCAAGCTGAGAGCCAGCATAGAATCATAGAATGGCTTAGGTTGGAAGTGACCTCAAAGACCATCCAATTCCAACCTCCCTGTGCTATAGACAGGGACACCTCCCACTAGAACAGGTCACTCAAGGTCTCATCCAACCTGGCCTTCAACACCTCCAGGGAGGGAGCAGCCACAGCCTCCCTGGGCAACCTGTTCCAGTATCTCACCACCCTAACTGGAAAGAACTTCATCCTAACATTCTGTTTAAATCTCCCCTCTGCCAGTTTAAACCCATTCCTCCTCATCCTGTCATTATAAGACCTTGTGAATAGTCCCTCCCCAGCCCTCCTGTAGTCCCCCTTCAGATACTGGAAGGCTGCTATAAGGTTTCCTTGAAGCCTTCTCTTCTCCAGGCTGAAAAGCCCCAACTCCCTCAGCCTGTCCTCATAGCAGAGGTGCTGCAGCCCTCTGATCATCTTCGTGGCCCTCCTCTGGACTCTCTCCAACAGTTCCATGTCCTTCTTGTGCTGGGGGCTCCAGAACTGCACACAGTGGGGTCTGAGGAGAGCAGAGTAAAGGGGCAGAATCCCCTCCCTTGCCCCCAGCATCCTCCATGCAACCCTGCAGCCGGCTCCCACCGTGCTCCAGCACCCAGCAGCGCTGACAGGGAATGCTGCCGGAGGATGCTGAATCACCTCGGCACCCACATCGCTCCTGCCTGGCGCAGCCTCAGCCCCGGCGGGCAGGAAAAGGCAGTTTTGTCTCAGCAGACACTGCCTCCGAGCTCCAGCACTGCTAAGCAGCGAAGCCGGTGGTGGGGGGAGGGATTTGCTTATCTTGCTCAGTCCCGGAGAAGGAATTTCCGACTCGACAGTGCACACACACACACACATCGTGATGCCTGAACGAGTTCTCGTGTGTTAGCAGCGGCCTGGCTGCTCCTTGCTCTTCCCTCACTGCCATTTTGCTCCGTGCCGTTTGTTGTTGCCATGAGCAAACCTGGCTTTGCAATGCCTTTCCTGGAATTGTTTGCCATGGGCGCCAAACTTCCCAGAAAGCTCCTACCCATGAAAGGAAACCTCCAGCATGGCTTCCTGACCGGGGCATGGGGAGGTGAGAATGTAAACTGCTCCACGTTTTGTTGTTTCTTCCCCGCTCCTCTCACAGCAAAAGTTGCTCAGCTCCACTTCCCCGTGCCAAAACCTTCTCGACCATCCCCACGGCCAACAGAGTCCCGCAGGGAAGGGATCCTGGGGTGGAGCACGGGGGGTGAAGCAGAGCTGGGGCTGCTCCCACCCAGCACAGCCATAATCTCCTCCAGCTGCCGCCACGTCGTGCCAGGGAGGGAGGGAGGGAGAAAGGGAGAACAAAAGGAAAATAACTCCGGTTATTTGCCTCAAATTCTGAAACCTGAGAGGGGAGAGAGAGGGAGAGAAGAGCTCGCAACAGAGCTTTGTTTCTGGGCCAGGCGAGGGATACGTGCCTGCTCCCTCGCCGGCACAACCGCAGCCCGCAGCTCCGGCACAGGCGTTTCCCCTCCCCAGGGGCTGCGGCCCCGTGCCCTGCTCCTTTCCCGGGGACCAAAACCTTCACCCAAGGTGCTGCTTCCCTGGGAATTGCCTGTCCCTCCCGCCTCAGTGGAAACTCCTTGCCGACTGTGGCGGATGGAGCTGCACAGGGATGCGACACCAGCTCTCCAACGGCACGAAGCTGTGTGCTCTTTCCGGCGGAGAAAACGGGATTTAAACAATTCCCACCAGCGTCACCGTAGCCTTTCCCCGCATCCCAGCCTGATTCAGCTCATTATTCGCGACCTTGCTCACCGTGAGTCACTGAGACACCGTTTTGGCCACAGGACGCCTGCCACATGCCAGAGCCCAGCACAAAGCCGGCAGGGGGGAGCCAAGACGGTTGCCTAAGCAGGAGAAAAGAAGCAGTCACTGCTGTCAGGAAGTCCCTGGGGAGCCTTCCTGCTCACTCGCTGATGGTCACTGCTGCTATCGCTGCCAGGGTTGGGTTTGCACCCCGGGAGCACATAGCCAGGCTGGCATTGTGCCTCCTGTGAGGCTGTGTCAAGCAGGCTCAATGGCCAGGCAGGAACCTTGGGGACACTGAGGCAAGGCCGTGCAGGAGGTCAGCATGGGAAGGGTTTCTGGAAAGGGTGCAAAGTATCTCAGATCCTGCACACAGGCACCTGTACACTATCTGTAGCATGGACAGAGATGCACAACACACCCATGCGTAGATCAAAGTCAATTTATTTCATAGCAAGGAGCAAAGGAAGAGCTTACATGGTCCCTTGGGCATGAAACCTTCTGATCCTTCTGCTTCACCTGCCCAGGCAAAGGGTAGACAGATCCCCCTGGCACAATGGAGGAGGTGTGCCAGGAGCCCTGGCCATCAGCAAGAGCATTGAGCAAATCCAGCATGTGGGCAGGGAGGCTGGCAGGAGCTGCCCATGCTCCTCTGCCCTGTACGACCCAGAGGAACCAAGCACCCTGAAAGGTTTTTCTACAGTTCCAGCAGGTGTCTGGTAGAGAAGCCAGTGACAGCTGCTCAGCTACCGTGCAGCCAGGATGGGCTCTGTCACTAATGCTTTCAGCTAAGTCTCCAAATGCACAGCCAGAAGTCACATCCATCTTGCACTGGCCCTTCCTTCCCAACCACCCCAACAGCTGCAACTCCAAAGAAGAAACAAACTTCGCCAGGCATTTCCGCTCCTTGCTGCTTGCCAGGCAGGAGGCAGGGTCCCCGGAGAAGGCAAGACCAGCAAGCTGTGCCTGGATGGGCACGTCCTCAAAGTCACACATGTCCGCACTGGTGCCCAGGTCACCATCCCCCCAGCCATCCCTATGAGCTCAGTGGGTCGAGAGGAGGCAGCAGGTTCATGCAGCGAGAGCGCAGGGGCGGGTGTCTGGGTGCTGGCCCACCCTGGCTTCTGCTCATCTCTTCCCAGCTCTCAGGATGCCCCATCGGGCTGTGGGTGGCCCCTGGCACAGGATGCCATGGCTGTGGCACCCTGGCCAGCAAGCCAGCAGCTCCTCGAAGCCTCACACAATGCCATTGCGTGTGGGGTGAGTCCGTACCCGGTAGATGATAACAGCAGTGGCTGGGCACAGCACCAGGGCTGTCATGATAAGGATGGTGGCCAGGATGATCAAGACAATGACCCAGACATCCAGGATGTGCTTGGGGAGGGCAGCAGGACCTGCATGGCCAGGGAGGTCCATCCTGCAAGGGAAAGGCAGAGAGGGGTGATGGGGCAGTCCCCTCCATCTCCCACATAGTCAGAAGCTCCCCTGATGCTCCAAGCACTCAGCTGCCCTATCCAGGGAGACCCTGCAGCCACGTCCAGCCTTGACCTCCAGTTCCTTTGAGAGCAAAAGGCTTTGGTAAAGGCTCCTCTGAGATGTCCCAGGTTTTATAGCGCGGATTTGATGCAGCTGGATCAAAGCCCAAGGTAAAACTTCCCCGGCAGTGGCTACCGTCGGTAAAGCAGCTGATAAAGCCAAGCCACAGCCGGTCGCCCCGCCGGCCACTCTCGAACAAGCCACCCGGTGGAGAGACAGCAGGACCAAGGCAGCCAGAGCCCATTTCGTTTCGGGGGACCCTCGTACCTCCTGCACCCCGGCTCCGTGGTGCTGAGTCACGGTGTTAACGGCTTCATTAGCAGCTGGGCTCGGAGCTGCGGGGCTACCATCATCGCCCCGATAGTTCCTCAGCTGCCCTCCGTCGGGTCGGGGCAACTGGCTTACGAGAGAGCACCGGATTGAGCTTCCCCGTCCCGTCCGTAGCCGCCTCAGGCTCCTGCAGCCCCGGGGCAGAAGGGACACAAACGGGAGCCTCTGCTGCGGGGGAGAGGAGCCGGCAGCAACCTACCTACCTACCTACCTACCTGCCTACCTGCCTGCCTGCCCTGCCTGCCTGCCCTCCCTGCCTGCCTTCCCTGCCCTGCCCTCCCGTGCCCTCTTCCTACCTGCGGTGCTGTCCGGCTCCAGCTCCGGCTCGGCGAAAGGCAGCGGCAGGATCCCCGCTGGGGGAGGGAACCTCCGCCCGGCCCCGCCCGCCCCGTCCCGTCCCGCGGGGGGCGGCAGGGGAGGGAGGACGGAAAAGAGAGGTGGGGAAGAGAGAGCAGGGAAAGAAAGGGAGGGAAGCTGCGAGAAGGAGGAGAGGCAGGGCAGGGCAGGACCTTTGTTCCGTGCCATAAAGCGAAAGCGTGCCCCGGCTCATCCCTCCCATCCCGCGGTGGGATCTCACCGCAGGAGACCACCTGCAGCCAAACGCGACGGTCTCAAGAGGCAGGGAGGAGCCACTTTGTTTCGCAGCAAAATAGCTTTATTAAAGGGGTTTTCCTCTGGCCCGATTACCTCCTCCACACGTACCCACTTGCCTCCGAGGCCCCGGGCAAGAGGGAAAAGCAAAAGCAGGCAGAGCCTCCCAGCAGCGAGGCACAGGGCAGCACTCCCCAGGGGCTTTGGTATTGCTGATTTACAGACCCAGGGGCAGAGATCATTCCTGGGGAGGGGGCAGACCTCAGCCTGCCGGCTGGGAATGATGTTTCTGCTGCCCAGTGGAATATTCCACTCCTCTGGTGATGCTGAAGGGCAAAGCCAGCAGCCACATTTCCTGGCTGGCCCTGGGAGGCAATCATAGAATCAGTCAGGGTTGGAAGGGACCACAAGGATCATCTAGTTCCAACCCCCTTGCCATGGGCAAGGACACCCTGCCCTAGATCAGGCTGCCTACAGCCTCATCCAGCCTGGCTGCAAACACTTCCCAGAATGGGGCCTCAACCACACTGGGCAACCCATTCTAGGCTCTGATGTTCCTGCTGGGACATAAGCCCAGTGTCTCCTCTACTGGGACCCACGCACTACACCCTTCTCCCCCACCTTTCCTTGGAAAACCTGCTGCATTGCCCGTGGTGGGAGCCACTACCATCTGCTCTCAGATCCTGCTGGCTTCCAGGTACTTCCCAGGCACACAGCTGCCCGCTCCTGCACAGACATCCCAACGGTGCATTCCCCTCCAGCTGCTGCTGTTGGACAAGAAACAGACGTGGGGTTTTCTCCTGAGCAGTGCCAGATCTCTGCGGGCAGAGGTTTCCTCTGCAGCCTCGCAGGCAAGCAGCAGGCACAGGCCAGGGGCTGACACCAGACTGTTGCACAGAGACAGGCGTGAGGACAGGGGAGTGACATCACAGGCCAGGCCATGACCGTGATGGGTGAGGTGCCCACAAGCAAACCGGAGGAGGTTTACTGATGCAAGCTCTGCCCTCTGGACATACACAGCAGCACAACACCCACTGACCTCAAGCTCTTCTGCTGATCCTACGAGATAGAGAAGTTTGCTTTTGTCATGATCGTGTCTCAGTGACGGTAAGACTAAAAACAAAACAGCTGTGTCTGGCAGCTTTGATCGTGTCTCGGTGACTGTAAGACTGAAAACAAAACATCTGCGGGGTATGAAGAAGTCTGGCAGCTTGGGGAGGTTCAGAAGGCCACGTGGGGAGCAAAGCAAGTGTGAGCAAAGGCTCGGGGAAATCAAATATGGGAAGCACAGGGAAAGAGAAGAACCTGGCAGCCCTGGTGGGCAGCAAGGTAACCGTGAGGCAGCAGTGTGCTCTTGTGCTCATGGCCAGTGCTGTCTCGGGGTGCATTAAGAACGTGGCTCCAGCAGGTTCTTCTCGCCTCTCTAAACCTTGCCTTAAGTGAGGCCACGTCTGCAGTACTGGGTCCGGTTCTGGGCTTCCCAGTTCAAGAGAAAAGGGGAACTACTGGAGGAAGTCCAGTGGAGGTTATGAAAATGATGAGGAGACTGGAGCAGCATCGCCTTCCAGTATCTCAAGGGAGCCTACAGAAAAGCTGGGGAGGGACTTTTTAGGCTATCAGGTAGTGAGAGGACTAGGGGGAATGGAGCAAAGCTGCAGGTGGGGAGATTCAGACTGGAGGTGAGGAGGAAGTTCTTCAGCATGAGCGTGGTGAAGCCCTGGAATGGGTTGCCCAGGGAGATGGTGGGGGCCACTTCCCTGGAGGTGTTTGCAGCCAGGCTGGCTGAGGCTGTGGGCAGCCTGATCTAGGGTAGGGTGTCCCTGGGCATGGCAGGGGGGTTGGAACTCCCCGGACTAGTCCCTGATTCCCTGCCACCACGAGCGGGACACGGGCTCGTAGCAGCCCAGTGTCAGCCCCGCGGAGCGGAGGGAGCACGGAGGGAGCACGGAGGGAGCACGGAGGGAGCACGGAGGGAGCACAGCCGGCAGCAGCAGCCGGTACGCCGCAGCAGCGCGGGCAGGGAGCTGTGCCGCAGGCACAGGTACCACAGTGCCCGGGGTCGCCGCACCGGGGGCGGGAAAAGCCTCCCCCGCCCACAGCCTGCCCACAGCGGACACGTGGGCGAGCCGGCGCGGTGACGTCGGCCGTGACGTCAGACGTCGGCGGCCCGGCAGCGGCCGTCCCCCTCCCAAGATGGCGTCCCTGCTGCAGTCGGAGCGAGTGCTGTACTTGGTGCGCGGCGAGAAGGAGATGCGGGCTCCGCTGTCGCAGCTCTACTTCTGCCGCTACTGCAGCGAGCTCCGCTCCCTGGAGTGCGTCTCACACGAGGTAACGGCGGCCCGGCCGCGCCGCGCCCGCCGACCGGGAGGATGGGGCGGGGCGTTGTCCTTTCTGAGCACAACGATTGGGTGGCTCATGTGCCTGTCGCTCGTTCTCTGCCTTGCTATTGGTTGATGACCTGTCTGAGGGGTGGGCACAGCAGTGCGTCCATGAGGGCGGTGATTGACAGTGCGTGAGGAAAGGGGCGGTGCCTTGCGTTGGATTGGTCCTATACGGCTGTCCGTCGGCGGAGGTCGCGCATGATTGGCTGAGTGGCGTGCGCTGGGGGCGGGGACTGCCGCGGGGGCGGGCTCTCCCCTTTGGGCTGTGCCCCTCCCACCTCCCTAGGGCCCGGCTGGCTGGGAGCGGTCTTCGTGGGGCCCGGGGAGGGCCGCGGGCATCGCCCACTGCTCAATCGGGCCCCCACCCGAGAAGAGACGAAACCCCCTGTTAACCTTCCGTTGGGCCCGGCCGAGGCAGCAGGGCCAGTCTCGCTGCTGTGAGGGGCGTGACCGGGGCGAACAAGAGCGCCCTGACACACACTTCCCGATCGGGCCCTGCCGGGGAGGGACAGGGACACTCACCGACCCGCAGCCATCCGTGGGGTCTGCCCTTGGGCTGAGGCTGAGCAGGGCAGGGACCTCCCTCGTCGTTCCCAGGCTTGGGCTGGTGGCCAGTGGGAGAGCTGCTGATGGATGGCCCCCGGGGCTTGCCGAGATGTGCTGCGTGTGGCGGCGGTCGCAGCAAAGTAACAAAGCCCTCGTGTGCTGGCAAGCCTTGAGGACGTCCTTCTTTTGAGGAAAGCATCGGGGCTGAGAGCATCTGAGTTTATTTCCACTTGAGTGAGCTGGAGCCTTAAGCTATAGATTGCCATCAGTCTGGAGCCATCATCTGCTGGTGTGTGTGTGGGGGCTTTCCAGGAACGCTGCTTCAGTGCAGAGGAGAAGGTGGGCAAGCCTTGGCTCTGGGGCTGCTCCTCTGCCTGTCGCTTCAATTGACAACATTAGTTTGTGACAGCAGACAGATGCAAAACATTTACTGAAAGATGAATCTAACCATGGCATGGCTACAAGGGCAGAAAAAATGCAAAAATAAATCGCAGAATACATCCGATGGGAAGAGACCTCAAAGATCATCCAGTCCAACCCTCCACTCCACAACCATGTCCCTAAGCACCAGGGATGGTTACTCCAGCACTGCCCTGGGCATTCCAATGCTTGAGAACCCTTTCAGCAATGAAATGTTTCCTGACTTCCAGCCTAAACCTCTTCTGCTGCAGCTCGAAACCATTCCCTGCTGTTGAAGCTGGAAAATCAAATCCTGGTAGCTACAAAAGCTTGACACCCAGCTGTCCTTTCCTGATTTACTAGGCAGAGTAGCTTAATATCCTGGTTAAAGAAACCTTCTGACTTACGTTATCAAAATTCAAAATCTGGTTGAAACAGGCTAAAATTTCAGATGGTCAGAGCTGTCTCAAATCTTCCCTGACCTCACCTTGGCTGACCCCTTGTGCAGCAGGGTTTCAAGCTGCTGCCAGCATGCTCTCTAGACAAAGGTGTGCCATGAAGTGTGATGTGACTACCTTCTTCATCAGGTGGACTCTCACTACTGCCCCAGCTGCTTGGAAAACATGCCTTCAGCTGAAGCCAAGCTCAAAAAGAATAGGTAAGGTTGCTTTGGCTCCATCAAGAGCTCCTTCCTTGGTAGATACCTGACCATGCATTTATGAAACTTCAAAAAATGACATCACTTCTTACAATCATAGAATCAGTCAAGGTTGGAAGGGACCACAAGGATCATCTAGTTCCAACCTCCCTGCCGTGGGCAAGGACACCCTACCCTAGATCAGGCTGGACAGAGCCTCATCCAGCCTGGCCTTAAACACCTCTGGGATGGGGTTTCCACCACCTTCCTGGGCAACCCCTTTCCAGGCTTTCCCCACCCTCATGGTTCTTCCTAACATCCAGTCTGAATCTACTCATTTCTAGCTTTGTTCTCTTCCTCCTAGTCCTATCACTAACTGGCATCCTAAAAAGTCTCTCCCCAGTGTTCTTATAGGCCCCCTTCAGATACTGAAAGGCCACAATAAGGTCACCTCGAAGCCCTCTCATCTCCAGACTGAACTGGACTGAACCCTTTCAGTTCTTGTTACCTTTTAGTCTGGTTTGGAGAGTAAGTGTCTCCATGTTGTGCTCTTCATGCTTTAGTAGTTTCGATGACCTGTTCTCGTAATACAAAGAGCTTAGTACCACTCAGAATTTCTCACTGTTGCCATTTTTATCTTGACTCTGAACCCCTCCCGTTTCCATTTTTGTGTTGACCCTGAACCCCTCTTGTTTCCATTTTTATATTGTCCCTGAACCCCTCCCGTTCCTGTTGGTGCCTCTTTTGCCCCTTTTCCCTAGTGCTGTTGCAGCAGATGAGAAGCTCTGTTAGTTTAATCTTAGTTTGCTCGTTTGGGAGCCTTTTCCGTGTCCTGAGAGCCTTGTCAGAGAGCTGTCTTACAGACCTTCCTCCCTACAGGTGTGCAAACTGCTTCGACTGCCCCTGCTGCATGCACACCCTTTCCACCCGGGCCACGAGCATCCCTGCTCCACTCCCTGATGACCCAGCCAAGACTACCATGAAGAAAGCTTACTACTTGGCCTGTGGATTCTGCCGCTGGACTTCCCGGGATGTGGGCATGGCTGACAAGTCTGTTGGTAAGTGGCCAAGTGTAAGGTCCTGCACCTGGGTCAGCACAAATCCAGGTTGGGTCGTGAGTGGCTGGAGAGCAGCCCTGAGGGAAAGGACCTGGAGGTCTGGGTGGATGAAAAGCTCAACGTGAGCCAACAGTGTGCACATGCGGCCCAGACAGCAACTGTGTCCTGGGCTGCAGCAAGAGAAGCGTTGCCAGCAGGGCAAGGAAGGGGATTCTGCCCCTTTACTCTGCTCTCCTCAGACCCCAGCTGGAGTACTATCTGCAGTTCTGGAGCCCCCAACACAAGAAGGACATGGAACTGTTGGAGAGAGTACAGAGGAGGGCCACGAGGATGCTCAGAGGGCTGCAGCAGCTCTGCTATGAGGACAGGCTGAGGGAGTTGGGGCTTTTCAGCCTGGAGAGGAGAAGGCTTTGAGGAGACCTTGTAGTATCTGAAAGGGACCTACAGGAGGGCTGGGGAGGGACTATTCACAAAGTCTTTTAATGACAGGATGAGGAGTAATGTGTTCAAACTGACAGAGGGAGATTTAAACAGGTTGTTAGGAGGAAGTTCTGTACAGTGAGGGTAGCGAGACACTGGCACAGGTTGCCCAGGGAGGTTGTGGCTGCTCCCTCCCTGGAGGTGTTTAAGGCCAGGTTGGATGCAGCCTTGAGTGACCTGTTCTAGTGGGAGGTGTCCCTGCCTATGGCACAGGGGGGTTGGAACTGGATGATCTTTGAGGTCTCTTCCAACCTAAACTGTTCTATGATTCTATGACTGAAAGCCAAAGAGCAGCAGGAACCGAGTTTGTGTTCTGAAGGTAACAGATGAGTTCCCGGCCACAAAATCTGTATAACATCTGTCTAGGTTTTGACTCATGGTTGGAAATTCACACCTAAATGTTTGTTGCCGAAGCCTCTGAAGAGCTGAGCTGAGTTAGTGGGAAATGTGACCCACTTCTGTGCTCACGTTCCCTGACTGGTGAGAAAGCTGTTAAGCAAGGGGCTTGGTGTGCTCTCCCCACAGCTGACATCTTACTTGTGTACCTTCAGAAGGTTTGAAGGCCCTGAGTTAGGCAGGAGTGCCTAATTTATTTTCCATCACTTTTGTTCACTTAGGCTTATTCCAGGATTGCTATTCAGTGTTTGTACCTGGCTTTTCTCTTCAAGATAGCACTGGAACAAAGCTTTGTTCTGTTTCTTGGTGTATAAGACGTGCAGAAAACGTCTGCTGGGCTCCAGAAATGGGGCTAAGCAAAGCAAGCAGATCCTTTGACTTCCAGTGTTGGCATGACTGAAGATTGGGAGCTGCTGAAGTGACTCCTAGGTGCTGTCCTGAGCATCTCAAACAGCAGTTGTTTAAAAAACACGACCTGAAAGCTGCTGGAGCAACCTTCGGCCCAAATCTGACTGTGAATAGCTTTCAGAGGTTGTGTATTTGTGAACTTAGAGGATTGCAATGCTAAGTGCAGCAAACACAGAGGATGTTCTATTTCATGACTAAACCCCAGCTAGTTGTGGGGGTCAGATGTGATTTCTGTGTCATGCCTGGAAATCTTCTGCTGAGGACTTTTGTTTGTTCTCTGTTTCTGATGCAGCTAGTGGTGGCTGGCAGGAGCCGGAGAATCCTCACACACAGAGGGTAAGTGAAGGGTGAGGCTCTCCTGAGATGTCAGCTAGAAAGAGCTGTTAGAGGCACCAGGCCCTTTCAGTCACATTTTCTGTGCCAGACACCAGTTCCAGTTCCTAGTCTGCACCTTGACTGAATTCAGTGGAAGGCCTCTTAGAGGCTCCCTTACGGATGTGGCAGCATAAAATCTTTTCAGAGGAGACTCATTTGCCAACATCACATCTAATGGTGCTCTTAAAACCACACCAATGAGTATGTTGTGTATGTATGTGAGTAGAAGCTGTCTTCCAGCCAAGAATGTGTCTAGGATCTGGAAAACAGAGCTGCACCTTTACTACCCTTCCCTGTCACCATTTAGGGCTCTATACTAAATGTGGCCAAGCCTTGAGAGCTGGGGGAAAGATGCTGTTTGCTCCACTAATCCAAATTGCTGGGGTTTGGCCACAAGACTTAGTCTGTCCAGTCACAGCAGAAGCATGAGATAGGTCTCAGTTGTCTGACTGCAAAGGGAGAATTGGGCCCTGCTCCCTGATAGACATCGTTCCCAAAGGAGGAGTGGTTTGTCACCCACAGCACGAGTTAAACCCCACAGGATTCTTTACATCCTTCAAACTACAGCTAGTGCAAGGACAGAAGGAAACAAGTAGCAGGAGCTGCACCTTGTTCATACACCACTCCTGCAGCAGGTCTGGCATTTAGTTTGAAAAAGAGGAGGCTGAGGGAAGACCTCATCGCTCTCTGAAAGGATGTTGTGGAGAGGTTGGTGCGGGTCTCTTCTTACAGGTAGTTGGTGTTAGGGCAAGAGGGAACAGCCTCAAATTTCCACAGGGAGGTTTAGACTGGACATCAGGGGAGATTTTTTCATGGAAGAGTGGTCAGACATTGAAATGGGCTGCCCAGGGAGGCAGCTGAGTCGCTAACCCTGGATGTGTTTGGATGTGGTGCTTGGGGATAATGGTTTAGGGTGAACCTTGTAGAGTAGGGTGATCGGTTGGACTTGAGGGGCTTTGCCCACCTGGGTGTTTCTGTGATTCTGTGATTTGTTCCCCACTCACTGGTTAGCTCCCTTTTCATCCCTCCAGATCAACAAACTGGTTGAATACTACCAGCAGCTGGCTCAGAAGGAGAAGATCGAGCGGGACCGGAAGAAGCTGGTGCGACGCCGCAACTACATGCCCCTGGCCTTCTCGGTGAGCTGCCAGTGCTGTGCTCTCAGAGCAGGAGCAGTGATGCACTACAACCTCACATCAGACAGTTGGTAGCACAATAGGGCTGCTCTGCTCTTTTACTGAAAACGATGTGTTAGGGCGGAGGAGTTTCTTTAGAGACAAGTAGCTTTACACCCATTACTGCCTATTGCCTCTCTGATAGTGCCAGGAGGGTTTGCAGTTGCCATGCAAAGGAGGGTGTTACCCAGCAGTGAAATGCATTGCAGCTGCAGACACCTGTCTTCCTTTAAGGAGCAAGACAGGAGCGAGTCCAGAGGGGGGCCACGAAGATGATCAGAGGGCTGGAGCTCCTGTGCTATGAGGACAGGCTGAGAATTGGGGCTCTGCAGCCTGGAGAAGAGAAGGCTTCCAGGAGACTTTATAGTAGCCTTCCAATATCTGAAAGGGGCTTATGGGAAGTCTGGGGAGGGACTATTCACAAGGTCTTTTAATGACAGGACAAGGGGTAATTGGTTTAAACTGACAGAAGGGAGATTTAAACTGGATGTTAGGAGGAAGTTCTGTACAGTGAGGGTTGTGAGACACTGGCACAGGTTGCCCAGGCAGGTTGTGGCTGCTCCGTTCCTGGAGGTGTTGAAGGCCAGGTTGGATGAGGCCTTGAGTGACCTGTTCTAGTGGGAGGTGTCCCTGCCTATGGCACAGGGGAGTTGGAACTGGATGATCTTTGAGGTCTCTTCTAACCTAAACCATTCTATGATTCTAAGAGAGGAACAGGGCTCTGTCCACCTCTGCTTCAGCTGCAATTTCTGGACAGGATGCAGGTGGGGAAAAGAGGGCTTAAAGTGCTCCAGAGGAGGTTTACATTAGACATTCTTCACCCAAAGGGTTGTCAAGCAGTGGAACAAACTGCCCAGGGAAGTGGTGGAGTCACCATCCCTGCAGAGATTTAAAAGATGTGTAGATGTGGTGCTGAGGGACATGGCTTAATGGTGGACTTAGCAGTGTTAGGTTTTAACACTAACACTTGGATGTGATGATCCTGAAAGGCTCTTCTAACCTAGATGATTCTGTGATGAGATGGAGAGAGGGAAGCCTATGGCAGGGGGTTGGAACTGGATGGTCTTTGAGGTCTCTTCCAACCTAAACCATTCTATGATTCTCACAGTAGTTGAAGAAAAACACTCCTCACAGGGATTGGATAGAATTGGAAAGTTTTAGTGGACGTGCTGTTCATAAACTACATTGCTACAGTGCAAAGCATAACAAATACACAAAATCCATAGTCTGGGCTGAACACGGGAGCCTGTTAAACCAAAGCTTCACCAAACCAGGCCAAAAATGCAGGCCTCAAATGCCCCACACCCTCTCCTCTCTACCACCACCTCCCACCATACCAGGCTCAAAATGTTGCAGCTGAAAATTAGCTTTGCCTGGGCTGCTAGCAGGCTGCTCAAGGCTGAAACCTCCCCCGGACCAAACTGGAGATAAGGGAGCTGTATCAGGGAGAGAGCAGGGAGAGAAGGGGAAGAAACTAGCTTGTGCAGCCACGTTTATATTGGAGATGCAGGCAGCATGAGGGTGAAATAACAAAATATTACAATTTCCTGTCTCCCTCTGGACACGCTGGACCTCCTGGAGGTCCTCAGCTTTTACGGTTCTTAAAGGCAGCTGTGTCAAACCATGACACTACCATACCAGTGGTAGCCATCTCTGAACACAGGCTCACAAGATGTCAGAGGTTGGAAGGGACCCAAAGAGATGATTGACTGCAACTGCCCCTGCCACAGCAGGACCATACAATCTAGCTCAGATCACAGAGGAATGCATCCAGACAGGCTTTGAAAGTCTCCAGAGAAGGAGACTCCACAACCTCACTGGGGAGCCTGTGCCAGCGCTCTGTGACCCTTACAATCAAGAATTTCCCCCTTGTGTTGAGATGCAGCCTCCTGTGCTGCAGCTTACACCTATTGCTCCTTGTCCTATGCTAGGGAGCAAGTGAGCAGAGCCTGTCCCCCTGCTGCTGGCCCCCAGACCTCAGATATAAACATTTATTAGATCCCCTCTCAGTCTTCTCCAGACTAAGCAGCCCCAGGTACCTCAGCCTCTCTTCATCAGGCAGTGCTCCAGTCCCCTTATCATCCTCGTAGCCCTTCTCTGGACCCTCTCCAGCAGGTCCCTGTCCCTCTTAAACTGGGGAGCCCAAACCTGAAGGCAGTACACAGCTGCTGCATCCTACAGCTCAGTAACACTTCGCTCAGCATTGTCTGGCACTTTTCCTGCATGAAATCCCAACTGAAACGAACCTCAGGACTTGGTTGTGGCCTGAATGACTTGTTTCTTGTCACTGCTAGGGAAGTGCTTACTCTGTTTAGCTGGATGACTCTGCACATGCTTGCTACTTCTCGATTAACTGTGCTTGCTCTGTGCCCTTGCTTGTGTCTTATGGCTGCATTTTTTGTCTCCGTTGCTACCTGCTGCTATTTTGGGGGCTCTCCACAGCAACACACTATACACGTAGTGGTAAGTCTTTTCACAGTTTCTGCTGGTGTTTAAAGCTCTCATGGTACCGACTGAAAGGGAGTAACAGATCCCAACTCTCCACCCTGCCTCAGGGTTCTCTGACTCAGGCGTGCCCAGAACCAGAGTGCAGGTGAAAGCTCTCTAGTTAGAGGGTAACGTTTGTTACAAAAACTACCCAGGTTTCATTAGTTCACAAACAAGGCAATGTCCTTGGCATTCAAAAAGCACTTTTTTCACCAGGCTTAGCTGAGACACAGCCATCTGTCCTCCTGAGGCAAATGGCACTAATGTTACTCCGCCTGTCCTTGAAACATCACCAGGGAAGAACGATGCTTAGATTGCTCCTTTGGTGAGAATTCAGGTTTTGAATCCTGCCCAGAAGGAAGATTTCAGCCTCCAAGCACCCTGTGCATAGTTCATCAGTTCCTGTCAGTTGGTGGTGCCTGGTGAGACAGACCTGTAGGTAGCCAGGCTTGCAGGATCCTGAAGCTTCCAGCTGCTTTGAGCAGTGCTGCAGAGCATTTCAGGTGGATTCATCCCCACAGTGACCCATTTCTTTTGGCAGCTGAGTGCTCTCATTCTGCACTGCTTGACGTGCAGACACTCTGAAGAGGAGATCAAGATGATGTGTCAGTAGTGCAGGCTGGTGACTCAAGGGAAGAGCAAAAGCTTCACAAGTGGTAGCCACATCCATCTGTCTCTCCCCATCTACAGTGCAGTGATAGTTATTCTTGCTAACAGTTTGAGCAGAAAAAAAGTGATCTTGGGAAGCACTGAAGACCTCTCCCTTTTTTGGTTTGTTGGTTTTTCTTTTTTCTTTGTTTTTTTTTTTGCTTGTCTCCCTATGCTTGTCATGCATCTCAAAGGATGAGTTTGCAGTAGGTCTCTTTGTCCTGGCAGGAAGCAGACCTGAAGCTGACAGTTCTTTTTTCTTCCCCTTGTAGGACAAATATGGCCTTGGAACCAGGCTTCAACGGCAGAGGCCTGGAGCACCCATCAGTGCCCTCGCTGGACTCTCGTGAGTCTTGGGCTTGGGATTACTTTTGTGGGAAGGGTAGGAGAATAGAATAGAAATAGAATGGAGTAGAATAGAATAGAATAGAAATAGAATGGAGTAGAATAGAATAGAATAGAATAGAATAGAATAGAATAGAAGTAGATAGAGTAGAATAGGAGTAGAGTAGAATAGAAAAATAGACTAGACTAGACTAGACTAGAATAGACTAGAATAGAATAGAATAAGCCAGGTTGGAATAGATCTCCAAGATCATCCAGTCCAACCTATCACCCAGCCCTATCCAATGGCACTAAGTGCTCCATCCAGGATTTTCTTAAACACCTCCAAGGATGACGATTCCACCACTTCCCTGGGCAGCCCATTCCAATGCCAGTCACTCTCTCTGAAGAACTTCTTCCTAATATCCAGCCTGTAACTCCTCTGGCACAACTTTAGACTGTGTCCCCTTGTTGTGTTGCTGGTTGCCTGGGAGAAGAGCCCAACCCCACCTGGCTACAACCTCCCTTTAGGTAGTTGTGGACAGCAATGAGGTCACCCCATAGCCTCCTCTTCTCCAGGCTGCACACCCCCAGCTCCCTCAGCCTCTCCTCACAGGGCTGTGCTCCGGGCCCCTCACCAGCCTTGGTGCCCTTCTCTGGACACATTCCAGTACCTCAATATCTCTCTTGAATTGAGGGGACTAGAACTAGACACAGTACTCAAAATGTGGCCTGACCAGTGCCAAGTACAGGGGCAGGATAACCTCTCTTGTCCTGCTGGCCACACTATTCCTGATACAGGCCAGGAAATGTAGGAGATGTAGGCAAGAGAGAAAAAAAACAGCTTCAGGAAGATGCTGAACACAGTAGCAGATATCAGGGAAAGGAGCTTTCTTCTTGGGAGCTTCAGAGGGTTGTCAGGTCCTTGGACATCTCTGTGCAGCAGCTGCAGATGTTTTGCTTTCTCGTAATAGAAACTGCACATCCTTGTGTGGTGCCACTCTTGTGATCTCAGCTCCTCTGTGTTGTAATGCAGCTCCTGCTGTTGCTGTCTGTCAGAGCACATGTGCTGTATTTTATAATCAAGTTGATCCTCACATTGTTTCAGCCTGAAAGAAGGAGAGGACCAGAAGGAGATCAAGATTGAGCCAGCTGATGCAGTGGAAGAAGTGGAACCTCTTCCTGAGGATTACTACACAAGACCAATCAACCTGACAGAAGGTAACTCCTTCATGTTCTGTCACGTTTTGCCTTTACATTTTACAACCATGGGCAGTGCCTGGAAATTTTCCTGTGGGGTTCCTGGTGACCTAAGACTTGAGCAGTTTTTATGCTGGGATTGAAATGATGGAAAATCTGTGACTGCTAAATGGCGATTTTTGAACGCAGCCTCAGCACATGGAGAGCTCAGGGCCAGATGTGCTTCCTTTTCTTGACGACCTTCATTTCTCTGCATGTGAAATGTCAGGGGTTTGAAAGGAGAAAAAGAGCTGAAGCCCTTTATCAGATAATGGCAGGAAATAAGGAAGTGGCTGAGCTGCTTGGGGAGTTTGAACCAAAACTGACCTGTTAAGTAATGATGGTGCATTCCTTTGACATCACTTCTGAGCAGCTTGCATACACTTGCCAGCTACTTAGCTGGCTCATGATTTAATCAGCCAACATCATAAATTGGTCAGTGAAGCCTGGGAGCAGATGGGATAAAGCAGCAGGCACAGGAGGTGACGTGGGCTTGCTGCTGAGGTGACTCCACATAGGACAGATGTTATCCTGGGGAGGCACTATTCACAAGGTCTTGTAATGACAGGACGAGGGGGAATGGGTTCAAACTGGCAGAGGGGAGATTGAAACAGGATGTTAGGAGGAACTTCTTCACAGTGAGGGTGGTGAGACACTGGAACAGGTTGCCAAGGGAGGTTGTGGCTGCTCCCTCCCTGGAGGTGTTCAACACCAGGCTGGATGAGGTCTTGAGCGTCCTGATCTAGTGGGAGGTGTCCCTGCCTATGGCACAGGGGGGTTGGAACTGGATGATCTTTGAGGTCTCTTCCAACCTAAACCATTCTGTGGTTCTATGATTCTTGGTAGTCCTGCAGGCTGATATCCTGCTGATCCTAATTAATTCATGAATGGTTTGGGGAAAGGCTTAGATCATCTTGGTCTCCTTTTCTCAGGAGACTGCCAGCATTGTGTGAGAGTGATGCTGATAAAGAAGACATCCTTCTTGATTTCCCCACCGTGAGGCTAAAGCTGCCAGGTGGCTCACTGCCTCTTAGGCACTGGGATCATTGAGGAGCCAGTTTTTTTGGGAGAAGCCCATGGAAAGTTGGCTGCTGGAGTTCCTTGCCTCGGGAACTATGCAGACACCAATTCAGTTCTGCACATTGTACTTGTGCAGCACCCAGCTGTGAGGGTAACAAAGCTGTGAAAACCCATTTGCCCTTGGAGGGAACAGGACTTGTTTTCTAGATCATTGCAAAATTCTGTTTCCACCCCAGCTGAGCTTTGAATAGAGGTCAGGGTGCCTTATTTCTCCAGGGCTGGCACTGGTGTTGCTCTCCTGTTAGAGTGCCCAGTCAGGGCAGCCCTTTATACAGCTCCTGCCTTGCGTTCCTTCACTGCCACAAGCAGTCACACTTGCCGCTGGCTTCTGAGTTGTTGCATGCAGATGGATGAAGTTTCTCAGAGATCCTGGGCGCTGCACTTAGGCCAGCACATACCCCAGTCTAGCTGGAGTTTCAGTGCCAGAGACATCCCTTTTGTCTTGCTTTCTCTTGTGTGCCCAGTGACGACGCTGCGCCAGCGCCTGCTGCAGCCTGACTTCCAGCCCATCTGCGCCTCCCAGCTCTACCCGCGTCATAAGCACCTCCTGATCAAACGCTCCCTGCGCTGCCGGGTAGGTGATGAAAGGCAGAAGAGCTGCAGTCTTGAGTCCACCTCTGGGCTCCCCAGTTCCTGAGAGACAGGGAACCGCTGGAGAGAATCCAGCAGGGGGCGACGAGGATGATGTAGGGAATAGGACAGCTCACTTCTGCAGGACCTAGGGGTTGCTCAGCCTGGAGAAGAGAAGGCTGAGAGGGGATCTGATCAGTGTTGACATATACCTTAAGTGTGGGTGTCAAGAAGCTGGGCAATCAGTCCATCTGTCTGCCCATCAGTCCATCTGCCAGTCAAGAGATTGCCACTCTCTTTTCACTGACCAAGAAGATGGGCAGTCAGTCCATCTGTCTGTCCATTTGCCAGTCTGCTTTTACTGATCAAGAAGATGAGTAGTCAGTCCATCTCTCTGTCCATCAGTCCATCTGCCAGTCAAGAGACTGCCAGTCTGCTTTTAATGATCAAGGAGATGGGCAGTCAGTCCATCTGTCTGTCCATCAGTCCATCTGCCAGTCAAGAGACTGCCAGTCTCTTTTCACTGATGCCCAGTGATAGGACAAGGAGCCGTGGATGCAGACTGGACCAGAGGATATTCTGCTTCAGCATGAGTATCTGGGTCTGGAAATTAGGAAGGAAGGGCAGTTCTTTTTGGACATGCCCATAAGTGAAATTAAGACACAAATGGGGTCATATATCAAGATGGGATTATTTATTAAAGAGAGAGAAGACGGAGCAAACAAAACAGAGAAACAAAGAAAGAAAAGGGAGAGAGAGAATGGAGAAAAGAGAGAGAGCAGGAGAGATAGTTACCACCCCATGGCCCTTCTTTGGTGAGGGTGGAGGGAGAGATGTCCTGGGCTGTTGCCTCCATTCTGAGATGTCCCCAGTGATGTTCCTCCCCAGTAAGCTGACATAGCCCAGGGCTTTTATTACGTTCCTGGTGCTGGATGTGACATTTTTGTCTGCACTATTAGAGACCAGAAGTGCTGTGGTTATGGCAGGGTGCCTGCAGCCCCGATTCATCAGTGTGTGACTGCACAGTGTCTTTGGGTGCTGACTAGAACATCCTTTGTCCTTAGAAATGTGAGCATAACCTGAGCAAACCAGAATTCAATCCAACATCTATCAAATTCAAGATCCAGCTGGTTGCTGTGTAAGTAAGGGATGGGGTTGGGGAGGACTGGGCTGGTGTGTAGTTAATGCCTTTTGTTTTCATTTCTTCTGTGCTCTCGATCTGACCTCTTGTCCTCTCTAAGAATGCTGTAATCACCCTTCTAATACCTTCAGCTTATCTGTGCTAGGTTTGCTTCCTCATCTTCTAAGAAACTTGCTGGAGATTTCAGCAGTTTGAAAAGACATGGCATGCTGTGCCAGGCCCACAGAAGTTTGTGGGATCAGGCTTCTGTAGAAAAAAAGGGCATTTCATTGTTCTGTTTCCTGTAAACTGTGCTCTAACAGCATTGAAAAAGTCAGTTGGATGCCTGTGAAGATATCCCTCTGCTTGAGGAGGCAGGTCATACAGCAACATAATCCATTGTGGGCATTTGCTTTCCTTTTTTGTTGTAGTAACTATATCCCTGAAGTGAGAATCATGTCAATTCCCAACCTGCGCTACATGAAGGTCAGTAGTCTCTTTCAGAGGTGTCTTGGGGTGAGGCATACCTGGGAGGTGTGGATGTGGGACCTTTTTTGGAAGGTGACCTGGTGTGATGGTTGTTCCCCAAGGGCTTCGCTTACTGCCTTTGGAGAGGGTACAGGGTTTGAGGGCATGGTTGAAATGACAATGCATGTAAGAGGAGATTACTACATGGTGTGACATTTGGCATCACCAGCAGATGCCAGGATCTGAGCAATAAATGGAGTGGAGCTGAGATATTGGCTAGGTTCCAAAGATTTGCATTTCCTGTATTAAGGAAGAGTGCTGCGTGGCATTGGCACCTTCCTTAGGGGCTTGGGGATGTCTGCTCTCCATCCCTTGAGGGGATGTAATGCACTTCTTGATGGTGTTGGAACAGTGACAGAAGATGGTGATGCTAACAGTACTGATGAATTTTAGATGAATTACTTTTTGAACTGTGATTCTTGAATCTCCCCAGGAGAGCCAGGTCCTTCTGACTCTGACCAACCCAGTGGAGAACATCACACATGTCACACTGCTGGAGTGCGAGGAAGGAGACCCTGACAACATCAACAGCACTGCCAAGGTGCTGGACCCTCCTGTGGTGTGAGCCCAAGCCTCTTCCAAGGCTTCCCACACCCCTTTATCCTTCCACATGTCACACTTTTCATATGTCTTTCAGTCCCTGCTGGATTTTCTTGAGTTTTCCTCCTTGGAGCTTAAATAACTATCACCAACATAAACATCAGGACGTAAAGGGTCTTGAAATTCAAAACTGATTGAGACCCAGAAGCCAAGGGTTAAGTACCCAGTTCCATAAGCTGCTACCGGAGTGGAGGAAAGCCCAGGGGAAATCAGTTCTCTGTTAAACTATAGTAAAAGCAACCTTTCACTAGGGGGAGGGCTCTCCTTCTCCCAGTGTAGGTGACAATCGTGCTGAAATGCTCCTTCTCTTCATCAGGTGGCAGTTCCTCCCAAGGAGCTTATTCTGGCTGGCAAAGATGCTGCAGCAGAATACGATGAGCTGGCAGAGCCTCAAGACTTCCAGGATGACCCTGAGTGAGTTTTGTCTGCCCTGTGGCGATCTTGTCTTTTAAAATCTTGGCACTTCAACCAAGTAACTCACTCTCCTCTGTCCTTCATTATGTTGTGGGGTGGTTTTTTTTTTTTCAGGTTTTATTGGGAGGGTGTGTGAGATGTTTTTTTAGAGGGGCCAGAGATCAGCAATGCAAATCTCTCAGTTGTTTGTGGTTTGGAATATTCAGAAGATGCTCGTTCCCCCTGAGGCAAGTGGGGGAATGGAGCAAAGCTGGAGGTGGGGAGATTCAGATTGGATGTGAAGGAGGAAGTTGTTCAGCATGAGAGTGGTGAGAGCCTGGAATGGGTTGCCCAGGGGGTGGTTGGGGCCACATCCCTGGAGGTGTTTAAGGCCAGGGTGGATGAGGCTCTGTCCAGCCTGATCTAAGGTAGGGTGTCCCTGGGCATGGCAGGGGGTTGGAAGTAGATGATCCTTGTGGTCCCTTCCAACCCTGACTGATTCTATGATTCTAAGTGTGCTGTTAGAGCAGCTGAGTTATAGGTGGTGGCACTCATTCTCTCCAGGAATACTCTGTGCATGCAGGAGGCTCCCAGTAGTGGTGAGAACTACTGTGTGTGATAGTTACCTCCAGCCTTCAAAACTGAGCATGTTCTGTAGCCTTGTACAGAGCAACTGCGGCTGTAAGCTGTGGCCCTTCTCTGTTGCACTGCTGGATACATAATGCCCGTGGCCAAAGCAGGCATGTTCTGTTAGAGGGATGTGCCAGCAGCTGTCAACGTAGAGGGTGGTGCCCATGTTCTGGTGATGAGGCAGGAGGGGCTGTGAGTCCCACAGGAAAAGAGCAGCAGAGATTAAGCTACAAACCAGGGCAGCCTGTTCTAGCAGGCTGTATTCAGCCATAAACCCAGCAGCCCTGATGTGTGATGTTGGAACGAATACCTCAATTGTTGGACTTGATGATCTTGGAGGTCCTTTGCCCAACTTGAAACAATTCTGTGATTGTAAACCTCTCAGAACAATAGTTGGAGAACTTGGCTGACCCAACCTTCTTTTCTTTGGTGCTTTGCAGTGTGATTGCCTTTCGGAAAGCCAACAAGGTAGGAGTGTTCATCAAGGTCACCCCCCAGAAAGAAGAGGGCGAAGTGACCGTGAGTTTCAAGATGAAGCACGAGTTCAAAAACCTGGCTGCCCCCATCCGGCCCAGCGAGGAAGGCGACCACACCTCTGAGGTCATCTGGCTCACTCATCACGTGGAGCTCAGCCTCGGTCCAGTGCTCCCATAAACGCTGCCAACGCTCGCGCCCCGAGGGCTGGCTGCAGGATGGACTGGCACAGTGAAGAGAGCACCTGCTGGGACGTCCTGCCAGAGCTGCTTTGTGATGTGTGGGTGTGTGCCACCGGCTGCCAGAGGCGGCTGAGGGGGCCATGCTTCGGGATGGTTTGTTCTCTCTCTTTGTCCTAGCGCCCACTAACCACTGCTCCGCTTCCCTGCTCCGCCACAGGCTACTTTCACTTGCAGCACGTCTTCTGGCACCACAGAAAGCTCTCCCTTTCTCCAGGTCTGTACCACACCTGGCTGAATTTGGTTTTGTCACCAGAAAAAAGAGTCCAGACTGGTTCTGCTTCGTGCCAGCCCACAAACCTGATGTGACACACTCTGTAGTGAACAGCTTCCTTTTCACACAGACTGGCTGAATTTGGTCTTGTCACCAGAAAAAAAGAGTCCAGACTGGTTCTGCTTTGTGCCAGCCCACAAACCTGATGTGACACACTCTGTAGTGAACAGCTTCCTTTTCACACAGAGCTGTGCCCTTCCAAGAACAAGCACTCTGGGAGGTGGCCATGGCTGCTGCGTGGTGAGCAGGCTGTTGGCAGCAGCACGATGCTTTCCCTTGGTTTTCTGCTTCCTCATAGGATACCTCAGCTGCGGGCGGTCGGGAGGTACAGCCCTGCCGCTCTGGCAGATGCAGCTTGCTTAGCTGAGGTGACAGGTCTGTTCTCACAAAGGAAATGCTCAGTTTGCCTTTAAAATCCAAACAAAGTGTACTGTAGTCTTCCTGGGTTTGACTGGCAGCAGAGCCCACCGTGTTTTCAGGAGAAGGTGGCTGCTTGATGCGCTGTGAGCTGGGAATTCAGGCTCTGCTACAGCTCTTGCCTGGGGCAGGGATGCTCTGGAGAGGCTGCCTTGCTATCTCTAGCTCAATTAACCTGTGCTATTAGGGGTAGTGATTGGAGTATGAAACCTGGAAAGTGAAGGTTAGGTCTGGTATACACTGAGCTGTAGAGGCTGTTTGAGTTCATACTCTTTTTTTTTTTTTCCAGGTAGGGCGG
>VWZI01019751.1:497016-520932 GCA_013396835.1 Psilopogon haemacephalus
TTTCTTTTCCCCCTTGCCCAGAAATCACTTCTACCAGTTTGGGGAGATCCGGACGATCACGGTGGTGCAGAGGCAGCAGTGTGCCTTCATCCAGTTCGCCACGCGGCAGGCGGCAGAGGTGGCCGCCGAGAAATCCTTCAACAAGCTCATTGTCAACGGCCGCAGGCTCAACGTCAAGTGGGGAAGGTGAGTGTGTAGTGGGTTTGCAGTGACCTGACCCCCCCCCCTACCTTCTTAAACCCCGGCTAAAACTCAGAAAAAACACACTGGAAGTTAATAAATGAAGCTTTCTATTTACAGCAATGCAAATATTTACAAGATATAACAGATATTTACAGAAATATACAGTAAAAGAGGTAATACACACACCACACCCCTCCCGGAGACCAAAATCCCCAGAAGAGGGTAACCAAACCCCACTACCACCTTTCCCCCCTTTCCCAGCTTTATCTCACCACCTCTTGATGCTGCAGATAAGCTGAAGATCGGTCAGAAAGATTAGTGGCAGGAAGGAATTAATGGTTTTAGTGATTTTACTCTGAATTAGTTCAAAGGCAGAGAGACAAAGGAAAAAGCTGCTGGAGCCAGCACAGACCCAGAGCAGACTGGCTCCCAAAGCTGACTGGCTCCCTGGATGTTTTGAGAACATTTCTCAAAACAATTTTTTTTTCTCTGTCTCAGTGAAACTTGGTGAAGTGACACTGTGTTGTTTAACTCTCTCTCAGCCAATAGTCACTCAAATTCTCCAATTAGCTCAAACCAACACAGAGTGCAGGAGGAGGAAGCCTTGAGGCTGCTGCCCTGAGGTTCTCCACTAGGTCCACACAGCCTCAGTGCACAGGGTAGGATGTTAGGCTGAAGTAGGTACAGATGTGGTAGATATTTAGGGTGGTCCTTACACTCTGGTTTGCTTTGAGCAGTGGGATCTTGTAATGACAGCTCGAGGAGGAATGGGTTTAAATTGGCAGAGGAGAGATTTAAACTGGATGTTAGGAAGAATTTCTTTACAGTGAGGGTGGTGAAACACTGGAACGGGCTGCCCAGGGAGGTTGTGGCTGCTTCCTCTCTGGAAGTCTTCAAGGCCAGGCTGGATGAGGCCTTGAGCGACCTGTTCTAGTGGGAGGTGTCCCTGCCTGTGGTGCAGGGGGGTTGGAACTGGATGATCTTTGAGGTCACTTCCAACCTAAACCATTCTATGATTTGAAGAGGTTAGACTTGTTTGGATTTCAAGATTCCTTTCAGGAACCAGAATGGTAACTGCACTGGTACCAGTGTCAGGGTCATGTTTTGCAGGTCTTTGAGGTCCCTTCCAACCTAAACCGTTCTGTGGTCTGGGTTGGAGATGACACAGATTGTGTAAGGGGTTATGAAGTTTTGTTTCTAATCCATCTTCTGTGAGCACCTTTTGCACACTTGGTGCCAGCTGTCTCTGATGTTCTCTGAGTTATCTTTGGCTTGAAGCAGCAGTTCTGGATTAGATAATGTGAAATTGTTGTGGTGTGAATGTCTGCATAGCCTGCATTTTCTTGTCTGATTCTCAAACATCTGTCTGATTTTCAGGTCCCAAGCAGCAAGAGGAAAAGAAAAGGACAAGGAAGGGACTACAGAATCAGGGATAAAGCTGGAGCCAGTTCCAGGACTTCCTGGAGGTAAGGGAGTTGTTTTCACCTGTCAGACTCTTAGTGCTGACCAGCCTCCCTGAGAAAGGCTGACGTTAAACCTCACAGCAGTGACAGCTGTCAGGAGGGTGGAGGCACTGCTGAGCCCAGAGCAGTCACTTCCAGAAGGTTTTTCAGCAGAGCCAGTTGGAATGGGAGGCAGGCTTTGTCTAGAAGCAGATTCCTGATGAGAAGAGAGCTCTCTGTGTGATGAGTAAAGCTGAGTTAGTCACTTGGGTCTGAGGTTACTGCCATACCCCATGCTTTGCAAAGCTTGCTTGATGTTTTCGCCATCCACTGAGTGTTGTGTGATGGACAGAGCAAAGCTGGGTTTGGGTGAAGTAAAATCTGACAGTTCTGGAGTTTCAGTGCAGCCCAGCTTCTCACTTTGGCTCATATGTGCAGTAGTGGCAGCACTTTGCCAGTTCTTGTGGAAGAACTGATTGTGCCCCCTGCTGAGGGCAGATACCTCTGCATACCTTGATGGAGAGGTTTTCCATAACCACTGTCTGCTTTTTCTGCAGCTCTCCCTCCTCCTCCTGCTGCAGAAGAGGAGGCTTCTGCAAATTACTTCAATCTACCTCCCAGTGGCCCTCCTGCCGTGGTTAACATTGCCTTGCCACCTCCTCCTGGCATTGCTCCACCACCACCTCCAGGTACTTGTGGTTCCCCTTCAGCTGGGATGTCTTAGGATGATGTAGTCCTTCCTTGACTGCACTGTAGCGCTGATGGATGCCCTGAGTTGATTTTCCTCATCCAAGCTGAGCTGTCAGCACAGTTCTGCAGGGCTGCCTGTTGTGCTGTGTATTCACTTGCAGATCCTCAGGCATCTCAGAGGTCCCTAGTACTGAGATTCCCTCGATGCTTTTGCTGGCTGTGGAAGTGCTGCTGGTTAAGCACCTGCCTGTGTTTGGCCATGTCTGTTGTATCTACTCAGAGACTTCATTTTTTTTATGGGATGGCAGACATCTTGTGGGTCTTTTGCTTTTCTCCCCATCTGAGTAGAAAACACTTAGATTGGCCTTACAAACACCTGTCCAGCTTCCACACCAGCATTCAAGGTGTTCAGCCTGGAGAAAAGAGGGCTCCAGGGAGATCTTGTAGCAGCCTTCCAGTACCTGAAGGGTGCCTACGAGAAAGCTGGGAAATGACTTTTCACAAAGGCTTGTTGTGACAGGATGAGAGGGAATGGAGTGAAGCTTGAGGAAGGCAGATTTAGACTGGGGGTTACAAAGTGTGGGTGGTGAGACACTGGAACAGGTTGCCAAGGGAACACACCAGCCTGGAGGTGTTCAAGGCAAGGTTAGGTGAGGCCTTGAGCAAGCTGCTCCAGTGGGAGGTGTCCCTGCAGGGGGGCTGGAACTAGGTGGTCTGTAAGGAACTAGATGGTCTGCAGGGGGGTTGGAACTAGGTGGTGTGTAAGGAGCTAGATGGTCCATAAGGAACTAGATGGTCTGCAGGGGGGTTGGAACTAGGTGGTATGTAAGGAACTAGATGGTCTGCAGGGGGGTTGGAACTAGATGGTCTGTAAGGTCTCTTCCAACCCACCCCACCCCACTCTGTGTGCTGGGTAAGGATTGCTCCCAGCTGTGCTGGGAGAAGGGGAAGGAGTTTGGGTCATTGGAGGAACCACAGGAGCTGTACACAGCTGTGAGCCAGCTGTGCACTGTGGGTAAGGTTTGAGCTGCAGCTCCTCTGCACTGGTGGTTGTGTTGCTGTGTCTGAAGCTGCCAACTTTGTTCCTGCAGGTTTTGGGCCACACATGTTCCACGCCATGGGGCCACCTCCTCCCTTCATGAGAGCCCCAGGGCCCATCCACTACCCGTCTCAAGATCCCCAGCGGATGGGTGCCCACGCGGGGAAGCACAGCAGCCCCTAGCACCTCCTGTCTCCTTCTCCTCCTCCTCCTGCTGAAAGTAAATGTTATTTTCTAGTTGCCATGGTAGCACCATATGTTGAGCTAGAGAAGCCTTATTCCCTGCTTGCAGAGGCTGGGCCAGCCCAGCTCCATGTCTCCGCTGACTGATCCCATAGTGGATACATCCCAGATCTTACGTTTAGAGTTGGGTTTCGGGGGTGGGGAGGGCAGACAGAAGGGCTGGGGCAGGGGAGGGGGGATTGTGAATTGTGTACCAGGGTTACAGAGCTGTCCCCGGATCCTGTTTGCACACTTTTGAAATAAACTATTGGGGGAAAAGAAAAAAAAACAAACCAAAAGCCCTTTTCAAGCCCATTTGGTACCCTCAGTCTGAACACTCTTGACAGGGCTCTGGGCAACCTGATCTAGTTGAGGATGTCCTTGCTTACTGCAGAGGGGGTTGGATAGATGAGCTTTAGAGGTCACTTCCAACCCAAACAATTCTGTGATTGTTTAAATGTTTCCAGAGGCTGTCAGGTAGCTGATGACTTTTTATTCTCATGAAGTATGAAACCAAGGCTGACTCAGAGCTGGAAAAACACCTCAGCAGATGTGCTAACCCCATGGCTTTGCCTTACTCTTGTCACAGAATTTTCTTTCCTCCTTTTCCCT
Source organism: Psilopogon haemacephalus (assembly GCA_013396835.1). NCBI lineage: Eukaryota > Metazoa > Chordata > Aves > Piciformes > Megalaimidae > Psilopogon > Psilopogon haemacephalus. Next base: position 501,205 of record VWZI01019751.1, read on the forward strand.
CACTTCTTCCTTTAAAAAAAAAGAAAGAAAAAGTATACAGAAGGTTTTGGATGCTTTCACTTATAATCCTGCATGTCCTGAATGAGATAAATGTTAGGAGAGGTGAGCAGCCCTCAGGTAGTGCAGGTGTGACCCTAAGGGACAGGTGAGCAGTTGCCTGTTTTAGCCAGTGGCTGGTGCCCATGGGAGTGCATGGGGGAGGACAGGGGACAGCTGCAAGCTTGTCTAGGTTGTGTTTGGACCGTGACTAGGACTTCAGAGGCCTGTGCATATAGAGGTGGATCCCATTTCATCCTGTTTAGGTAAGGCATGAAACTTAGGTAAGACAGAAGATCTCTCTGCTCCGTCTGTAGTGTTTGCCCTTGTGCCTGCCCTTGGGCAAGGAGTTTGTGTTCATGTGGCTGGAGGAGTTCAACTTTAGCTGTGTGTCAGCTCCTTTCATGCAGTGGATCCATGGATATCTTTCTGTAAAGCAAAACGTGATGGGGACCTGTTCTGGAGCTTCTTTTGCTTGTGTTAAAAAATACACATTAAAACATCTTGACTTTTTCAACACTCTTCTTAGACCCTGCTACTTCCTGGAGCACAGCAACCAAGGACTTTGATTTTATTGGGCTGCTGCCAAAACCAAGGTGACTTTAGGCAATGACAGCAGGTTCACTTTTATCTGCTAACCTGTGCAGTGCCACTGAATCCCACAGGCACTGCTGGCCCTGGCAGGCTGCCTTTGGAGAAAGAGCTGAGCTGTAGGCATAGGCACTTGGTTTAGCTTTTGTCAGGTAAGAGCCATGCTGGAGGGTAGGCAGAAGCCTACTGGTGCATGGGAGAGGGCTGCAGCATTGGCTACTACTCCTGGCCCTCCAGATCTGTGCTCTTGGAGCCTGTGAGTGCTGTGCAGACCAATGTCAAAGCAGACTTTACATGGTTGCAATTTATTTATTATTCCCAGCCAGGCCCCAGGAGTACACAAGTTCTTCTGATGGATAAAGAGGGGAGGGATGGGTTTGGAACAGGGCAGCAATCATAAAATTTTAACATTTCAGGAGCAGATTTTTTTTCCATTTTCATGTCTTCTCCTACACCAGTGGGAAGAGAGCAATGAAGGTTCCCTGCCTCAGCAGTGGCAGCAGAAGCCCTGTGTGAGCTTTGCTCTGTGCATGTCTGCACACCATCACAAAGTCACTTCACAAGCCAGGCTACCCTTAACTAATTGCCTTTTTACCACACAATTTACTTCCCCAGTTTAACCACAGCAGTGGAAAAAATAAACTTTTCTCCTAACTCTCCTGCTTTTGCAAGATTAAGTAAGGGTGATGTTAAGAATCTGACAAAAGCCATTGCAGAAAGCCTGGGTGAAGCTGGAGATCTTTGCTAGCAGTTAGCAGGTGTTCTGGTGCCTGTCCTACAGGCTGTAGTTAGCTGTGTCCCACTGTGTCACTGCTGGGAGTGTTGGTGCAGTTGAATCCTCACTGGCGAAGCAGCCTGTGCTTGCTCTGGAGTCACATCTGCACTGCTGCTCCTTTCCACTGATGCTGAGGCTACCAGAATTCCCAGGCTGCAGCAGGTCTGAGCAGGGCCTGGTCCTTGCTGAGCAGCTGGCTGAAGCAGCCTGGCATAAGTCAGTCCCAGGGCTGAGGTGTTTAAGCAAGGCATGCAGGAGCAGCAGGAAGGGGATGTGGCAGCTGCCAACAGATTGTGGAAAATGGGGCACAAGTTTGCATCTCCCAGCATTCCCCTATATCCTGATTGTGCTGCATTGGTAAACAGGCAGATTCCCAGGTCCTTCTCTCTTTTTGTTGTCCAGCCAAGCCCAAGTTTACTGCTTTGAGCATGCCAATTTCCCCAGTACTTGTTTTGTGGCTGCTCTTCAATTATCACCTCTTCCTGCTGTCCGGACCGGAATGACAGATGCAGAGTTGTCCTGAAGATGGAATTTCTCTGCAGAGGCACCAGCTGTCAGAGCAGGGCTTGTGTGTCAGTGAAGAAGCAGCAGGAGACCTCGGCGTGTTGCAGATGGTGGTGCTGCTGCCATTTTCCCTGAGGCAGGGAAGAGGACAGGCTGGACAGAGCTTAGTGGGATCTGCTCGCTTTAACAGCAAGAACCTGGCTGGACAGCTTAGCACTAAGTACCCTTGGGACAACTGCTGGTTATGAGGGGAGTTCAGAATGGTCCCAGGCTTGAGCTTGTTCAAATCCCATTGAAGAGGATGATGACTTGAGACCACCAGCTTAGCTTTCATGAAGAACACTTCCTCCCCTCTCCCCTCTCATGCTCAGCGTGTTGCAGTCTAGCGAGAGAAGCAGCTGCCGGGGCAGGGAGCCTGAGCGCTACAGCTCCTCGCTCTCCGGCAGGATCCGCACCCAGCCCTGTGCCACTCTGTTGAAGTTGGGTCTGTGGGAAATCACCTCCAGAGCACTCAGGTTATCCAGCTCCACGGCAGGCATGGAGAACAGGTCGCTGACCAGAGCGCTGTCGAAGGGGGCAGCAGTCCTGCAGCAGGAGAGGCAGGTTTAGCGCAAGGGGAGGTTGTGTGTTACTGTGAGGGTGATGGGAAAAGGCCTGGGTTTACTAACTCTGAGCCCAGCAGCCACCTTGTGATGCCTGTAGGAAATTACAACCCTCCTTGTCCTCACCAGGATGCCATCAGGGCCTCGGCAAGCCCAGTGAGGTTCTTGAACAGAGCAGCTCTTGACCGGAGCTCTGGTAAGCCTGCAGAGTTGGGGTTTGGTGCCTGAGCGTCAGTGGCTGTGCAGGGGAGGCAGGGAGTGGTCCCCTTCCCATGGCCTTTGCCCACAGCAGCAGGGATGTGCTGGGCATGAAGGGGCTTAGATAGAGCAGGTGGCAGTGACAAACTCCCTGGTCTTTAGAAAGGGACTTGTCCATGGCTGATGTGTTCTGCAGAGGGCTGGGGCTGATGGTGCTGCCTGCTGATGGCTCCAGCACATGTGCAGGCAAAAGTCTTTTCTCTCTGCCCTGGCTCCAGTCAGCCTTTTGGGACAGCTTCTCTGGAACTATGACTAACAAGAGGAGCAGTGTGGGGGCAAGAGCTGTCATCCCTTCCTGGAGAAATGTGGAAAGGGACTGGAAAAGAAGAGTGCCAGCCCCCAAAAAGCCAAGAATGTTGGTTTTGGAGCAGCGTGTGGAGGCTGAGCTCCCAGTGAGGCGTAGCTGGGAATGTTTGCCTTGGGAAGCGCTGCTCACACACCAGAAACGTGGCACAGTTTTGCAACAGGGAGAAATATGGGAGGGGGAAAGGTGAAGGACAAAGGCTTGTTCCAGAAGCCCTCTCCTTTCTGGGGAAAGAATCCTTTCCAAAGCTGGGATTTCACTCTCTTAAAGCAGCTCACCTTAGCGTGGTGGTCAAGGCTTTGTACCGCAGCCTGCACATTGATTTGTTCCTGACTCTAAGCACAGCTGCTGTTGGGATGGTGAACTTGCCCTGTGCCCCACGTGAGCTGTGCTGAGCTTCACCTAACTTTAGGCAAGGCTCCTGTCTGTGTGCTGGCCAGCTTTTTCCCAAAAGCTTTTTTTTTTTTCTCCCCCCTCCATGAACTGAGAAGCCAGCAGCTTGGAAGAACACGAAAAGCTCAGTGAAAAGCAGATTGAGTCTCTGGATCTTCATGCCTCAGTGAAGAATTAGAGGAGGTGGCGAGAGGCTTGGTGTTAAATTTGCATCCATCTGTATTAAATAACAGCTCAGGACTTTAAATAGAAAGGCAGGCTGTGAGAGGGGAGAAGTGGTACAGGGGAGAGCATTATTCAGAAACATGCCCTTGCTTCAGTCCCTGGCCATAAATAACAACTGAGGCAGGAACGTGGCTAAATGGTGGAAGAAGAGAGCCAAGTGTCTGCAGCAGCTCCTTGTTCTCCTGCTATGGCACCTCCTCAGCTCTTGCTGCTCCAGGACAGCTCACAATGGCTGAGTAATGGGGAAGGAGACCCTGAGGGAGCAGCCTGTGGGTTCTGTTCATCCAAGTGCCTCCTCTCTCTCTCTCAGCCCCGCTCCAGTGTGCTGTTACACTTCCACTGGTGTGGGAGGGGAAACAGAGTGGGGAGCTGAGTATGCAGCAGCCTTTTGCTGTGCACGTTGCCAGGCCCTGTGGCAAAGCTTCAGGGCTGAGAGAGAAGAGCAGCAAGGAGATGGTGACAGTAACATCTCAGCTCTGCTGGGGGTCAGGCTGGCCTCTGTCCTTCTGGATGCCATCCCCATGTGGAGGGGTTGTAGTCCTGCTGCCTGTGACTCAAATCCAACCCTGCCACAGGCTGTCTGCAGAGGCTCAGCACCATGGCAAATGGTCTGATGGGGAGCAGTGCTGTGTCCAGGTAGGGAGTTCTGGTAGGAGCTCACTACCTGAGCTGGGCCTGGGCCACCAAAGGTGATGTGCCTTCATGAAAGAGGCTTTCAGTGAGGAGAAGAACCAGGGCCCTGGTCTGCAGGTGGTGGTCAGTTGTTAATTCTACCTTGGGCTGCTGCTGCTTTACTGCTACCAGATCTCCATCTTCTGGATCCCCATCAAATACTTTTCCAGAAAGGCAAATTTCCTCAGTGGTCTCTGCTCCCAACCTTGACCCCAGCATAATCTGAAGGTGTGAGGAGGCACAGCAGCTGTGCCTTATTAGAAGCAGCCACAGGGCTTAGAACTTGCTAGGCTGAGCCACCAGAAACTCCCTGGCCTGGAGACACCAATCTCAAACAGGTGTTTGGAAGGAATCTGGTGACCTCTTAGCACCTTGTGGGCAGATTAACCTTGCACTCCCACCACTTCCAGCAGATACATTAAAGAAATTTAGGAGAGGGACTTGGCAGTGCCTGTGGCATTCCTTCACCCAGCCCAGAGCTGAGCCCAGCTGGTAACAGCAGCGACTCCTTCTTTGGACCATGGGCATGAGAATTAGTCCTCCCAAATGTCATCCCTCAGCCTGCCCAGTAAGATCAAGCTGCTTACGGATGCACAGCCTGGGTGCTGGAGCTGAGAGTAATTCTGGGCTGCTGCTGGAGGACAGGACCTTTGCAGAGGAGCTCCTAAGGAGTATAAGCAGGGGATGCATTGGCCATTGCATCTCCCTGGTACTGCTTGAGGCTGAAGGGCTTGGCCAAGGGATGAGCAGTGCCTGCTCCTTGGGCAGCATTACCTGTTGAAGCTCCTGAAGTCCCACGGATAGGGTCTGATGGGTGTCTGATTCTCGAAGTGCACAGTGTTGGCCATGCCCCCAAGGAGCCCCTGCCAGGGGGAGTGGTAGCCCTTGGGGATGGCAGTGACGTTGAACTTCTCCGGGGGGATTTCTTTGAGTGGGCTGGAGTACCCTGTGGGGGTGGGGGAGAGATGTCATGGGCTGCTCTGGCCTCAGCTGGGCAGGGGCAGTGTGGCTGGGAACAGCCCTGCTCGTGTGGCCGTGGAGACAGGGGCAGGACTGGGAGTATGCACCATAAATATGTGTTAGATATTTATACATACGGAAACTTGGGAAAAGGGGGGAGGACACCTCAGCAGGCAGCAGCTTGCTGCCTCCAGCCCCACATCACGGAGGTTGCCAGCTCTGGGGTGTAGGAGGCTTTTACCTGGTGCCAGAGCATCGGGGTTGAGGATTTTGCTCATCTGCAGGACTTTCTCTGTCTTCTTGGGCACTGCAGGAGGGCCGCCCTGGGGTGATGCTGCCACGTGGAGCTCAGAGTGGAAACTTGGCTGGTCCCCCTCTGCCTGTGGAGGGGAGAGTCAGTGGGCACTGGCAGCTCCTGTGAGCTGGGAGGCTGTTCACAGCTCCTCACAGCTTCTTTCTCCTACTCACCAGCTGCTCATTTGCTGTTGGGTCACCTTTCCCGCTGTGGTGTGAGCCGCTTGCTCCTGGCAGCTGCAGCAGGTGAGGAGAGGGGTTAGTGGGCGCAGAAGGAGGCTGCTGCCATCTCTCTGCTCTGCAGTGGTTGCTAAAGCTGCTGCTTGCCCATCTCCGTGCCCAGCCCACCGAACCATCTCTCCTTTCATCTCGCCACGATGGGCAGCTGAGTGTGACCCTGGGCTGTGCCGAGAGACCCTGAGGGGCAGCTGAGTGTGACTGCTGTGTCGAGAGACCCTGGGCTGTGCAGAGAGACCCTGAGGGGCAGCTGAGTGTGACTGCTGTGTCGAGAGACCCTGGGCTGTGCAGAGAGACCCTGAGGGGCAGCTGAGTGTGACTGCTGTGCAGAGAGACCCTGGGCTGTGCAGAGAGACCCTGAGGGGCAGCTGAGTGTGACTGCTGTGCAGAGAGACCCTGAGCTGTGCAGAGAGACCCTGAGGGGCAGCTGAGTGTGACTGCTGTGCAGAGAGACCCTGAGCTGTGCAGAGAGACCCTGAGGGGCAGCTGAGTGTGACTGCTGTGCAGAGAGACCTCGAGAGACCCTGAGGAGCAGCTGAGTGTGACTGCTGTGCTGAGAGATCCTGAGCTGTGTTGAGAAACCCTGAGCTGTGCCAAGGGACCCTGAGGGGCAGCTGAGTGTGACTGCTGTGCCGAGAGACCCTGTGCTGTGCAGAGAGACCCTGAGGGGCAGCGGAGCGTGACTGCTGTGTCGAGAGACCCTGGGCTGTGCAGAGAGACCCTGAGGGGCAGCTGAGTGTGACTGCTGTGCAGAGAGACCCTGAGCTGTGTCGAGAGACCCTGAGGAGCAGCTGAGTGTGACTGCTGTGCTGAGAGATCCTGAGCTGTGTTGAGAAACCCTGAGCTGTGCCAAGGGACCCTGAGGGGCAGCTGAGTGTGACTGCTGTGCCGAGAGACCCTGAGCTGTGCTGAGACCCTGAGCTGTGTTGAGAGACTCTGAGGAGCAGCTGAGTGTGACTGCTGTGCCGAGAGACCCTGAGCTGTGCAGAGAGACCTTAGGCTATGACGAGAGACCCTGAGCTATGCCAAGACCCTGAGCTGTGCCGAGAGACCCTGGGCTGTGCCGAGAGACCCTGAGCTATGCCCAGAACTGCTTCCTTGCAAAGGCTCCGAGCGCCAGGGAAGGGCTGTCCTGCTGAGAGCCAGGGGATGTGCCACAGACCCACCTGCTTGTAGCCGCTGGGGTGCTCAAAGATGAAGCGCTGCATCCGCCTCTGGCGCTGCTGGAAGAGCTGGGAGCCGCGGTTGTCGCGCAGGGAGAGCTCCTCGATCATCAGGTCCTGCGGGACGCTCATCTTCTTGCCCAGGTCCAACCGGGGCACTGGGGAGGCCAGGGGAGAGCACAGCCACACCTGAGGCTGCTGCAGTGCTGGAGATGCCCGTGCCCAGCACAAGGACATGGTGATCCCCTGACAGGGTCATGTGCCCACACCAGGACTGGTGTTTCCTCGGGGTGGGCAATGGTCAGGGAAGTATCTCAGCTCCAGAGGCTCAAGCAGCCTCTCCTGCCCCCCATGCATGGACCCCTACAACCTTCGAAATGCAAGTGCTGCCTCTTGGGGCTGTAGTGCAAAAGGGGACCAAGAACACAGGCATAGAATTCCTGGGGAATCAGCCCAGTGGCCCCAACCAGAGCAGGGTGGGTAGCACTGCCCCGGGACCAGTGGCACCCCAGACATCCTTACCATCTTCAGGGCCCGGTTTCATGATGGCCATCACTTGCTGCTGCACTCCTGGGGCAGCTCTGTGGGAGAGGAATAGATCCTGCCCAGCTGGAAGAGAGAGGTAGCCCTGAGGTAATGCCAAGCATGAGGACTAGTCGATCCTAGGTGTGCCATGTGCAGAGGCCAGGCTTTGACTGAGCATCTCCTCCAGACAGCATCATCCCTGAACGCCTCCACTCGCCAGCAGCATTCCTGGGCATCTCCTCCAGGCAGCATCACCTCTGAACACCTCCTCTGGTCAGCATCACCCCCAGTGCCACTCTCCATTCCCTTCAACGGGTGTAGGGAAAGGTCCAATGTATGCCAGCCCTCAGCCCCTGCTCATTGTCTTTCCTCTGCCTTTCTTTAGGGCAGAAAATGACCCCAGTTCTGCCCTTGCCTGCGGTGAGCCAACGTCCTCATGTCCACAGGCCCCTCACAGCAGCAGCCACTGCCCACAGGCTGCCAGGCGAGCAGAGACTCTGCTGCTCCCCTCAGCCAGCACCTCCGTCTCAACAGAGCTATTTTCAGCTGCTGACCCTGCTGGGGAGCTGGCAAGTTCAGCTAGCAGTGAGATGAGACGTGGGGTCCCCATCCCCACTTGTCAGGCTGGGTTACTCCTTAGCTTGCAGCTTCATCATGAGGAGACAGCTGGGGACCAGCTCGGGTTTAAGCCCCTTGAGGTGCCACCCGCAGCAGCACCCTCCCATTCAGTTCAGCAAGTGCAAGGTTGGGCACATCTCACATCCCTCAGCCTGGGCTGGTCCCCTCAGAGCCCTGGAGAGCAGGAGGTCCCTCGGAGCTGTGGTGCCCTGGCACACAGCTGCCTGGCAGCTCTGAGCTCATCCACACAGTGAGTCCATGCCCTGTCCTCCCTTTAACCTCCCTCTGAGGACACCAAACCTTGACCCCCCCCACGGTGGTGATGTTTTCAAGCCCCATGCACCCACCCACCCTCTGACCCAGTGTGGGATCTCATCTCCCCTACCTGGTCAGTGGACGCCCCAGACGCTGGGGACCAAAGATGCTCTCCTGCCGTGCCGGGGATGAGGCTGAAGCCAAGCTGCGGCCACCAGTGCTCGGTGGCTCCAGCTGGCCCTCCACGGCACCCCCGGGCTCCCTGCCGCTCGCCCTGACCCGTGCCGAGCTCCAGCCCAGATGTCAAAGTCCTGGTGAGGGACAGCAGTTATTTCTGGCTGAGAAAGGGGGTGGAGCACGGCTGACCCTTGGGGACTGAGCTGTCGTCACCCCGGCACGGAGCGGGGCTGGCACTTGGGGACTTGGGATGCTGTCACCTCAGCACGGAGCAGGGCTGGCCCTTGGGGACTGGGAAGTTATCACCCTGGCACAGAGTGGGGCTGGCACTTGGGGACTTGGGATGCTGTCACCTCAGCACAGAGCAGGGCTGGCCCTTGGGGACCGGGATGTTATCACCCTGGCACGGAGCAGGAATGACACTTGGGGACTTGGGATGCTGTCACCTCAGCACAGAGCAGGGCTGGCCCTTGGGGACTGGGATGTTATCAACCTGGCACAGAGCAGGGCTGGCATTTGGGGACTTGGGATGCTGTCACCTCAGCACAGAGCAGGGCTGGCCCTTGGGGACTTGGGATGCTGTCACCCTGTCATGGAGCAGGGCTGGCCCTTGTGGGCTGAGAAGCTGTCACCCCAGCATCAAACAGGGATGATCCCTGGGGACCAGGATGTCATCACCCCAACACGGAGCAGCGCTAACACTTGGGGCTTGGGATGCTGCACTCTGACACGGAGCAGGGCGGATCCTTGGGGATGGGATGTTGTCACCCTGGCACAGAGCAGGGCTGACACTTGGTCGCTGGGATGGTGGCCGTGCAGCAGTGGCAGGAGGTGACCGTGTGCCACCTCGGGGACGGGTCAGAGCCAGGCAGGTGGGATAACGGCAGTTTATTTCTGGTATACAGCTGTGTGGTGCAGGGTTGTGGTGGCAGGTGGAGCAGGGCTGGGGGAGCTGCGGGGTGGGAACAGGGATGGGCTGGCTCTGACAACGTATCCTCGGGAAAGGAGAGGGGTGGCAAGGGCTGCTTGAACGGGAAGCATGCCAGAACCCTGGCAGCCCAAACACATCCTCTTTCTTCACTCCTGGTCTCGCTGGTACCAAGGCTATGTCCTCTGGGTGGGTGGCTGCAGTCACTGCTGCAGCATCTCCTGGCACTCCAGCTGGCCTCTGCTCACCCCTGGCTGAGGGGACCCAGTGCTTTGGGGACCCTTGACCCTCTTTGATCTCCCAGGCTTTGCCACGCAGCAGTGTCCATTCTGACCCCTTCCTCTCCCTATCACGGCTCCCAAACCTCCCTCTGGCATTGGTGCCCTCAGGTGGCCTCTGCCTGTCCCTCCTTGCAGGGCTTCCTGTGGGGACACCAGCTCGTCCCCAAGACTCTCAACATTGTCTTCTGCACCAACACATCCTTCAGACCTTCTGCAACCTGTGACATTCCCTTTGCCGCCCCTGCCCTGACTGCCACAGCACCTGCTGAGCTTCCTTTCCCTCCATCCCACAGGAGTGGGGACAGGGATGGGATGGAGACAGTGACAGGGTACATGATGAGGCTGTCACTCTTTGCCCTTGACATGGCAATAAATAACTCTTCTTGGTCTTCTTTTCTTTGAGAAAGGGTCAAAAGTTTTAAAGGGGGGGGGAAAAAAAAAAAGCAAACAATGAAGATCTGAGGGGAGGGGCAGGATTAAAAAAATAACTCCCTCTCCTCCCAAATGTGGTTTAAATTGAAGCCACTCAGACTTCTTGGAGGCTGGGAGAGGTTGTGTGGCCATGCTGCCCATCCTGTGGCTGTGCCACCCCGGGAAAGCAGAACTGTGGTGGCATCCTGGGCTGACACCTTGCCTCTGGGGACAGGACCATCACAGGGCACCCCTGAGGCCAGCCCCATCCTGGCCATGAGGTGCAGGGCATGGGGCTGGCTGGTGGGCAAGAGCTGCAGAGGGAGGGGCCGTGATGGGGGCTGGGCACAGCTCACTGCCTGCCCTGCCTGCTGACCAGGCACTCCTGCCCCAAAAGGTTAGGGTGGTAAAAATAGAGTGGGCCATGGGATGGAGGGCGGGCAGGAGGCATCTGACACCGCTGGCACGCCGAGGAGCTGTGACAGCTCCACTGAGGAGTGTGGACGCCAGGGTTGTTGGTTTTTTTTTTTTTTTTGTGGGGACCTCAGCCCCGAAGGTTGGGGTGTTCCCGGTGTGGGAGCAGCAGGTGGCATCACCGGGAAGAGGGTAACCTGGCTGGGGCTGACCGGTCTAGGAGGTGCAGGGGGCCCCCGAGGGCAGCCCCCCCGGCTTGAGGCGCAGGCTGCCGGTCCAGCCCCGGGGGCAGAGGTTGAAGCTGTGGATGCCGGGGCTCCTGGTCCCCGAGTCTTCGGAGTCGAGGGAGACGTCCGAGTCCGTCGGGGACCGGGAGGTGCAGCGCTTGGCCGGGGACCGCCCGCCCACCACGGGGGATGGCAGGGGACTCTTGGGGCTGGGGCAGGAGGACACGCCGGGTTGCACCAGGAGTCGGCCACCCTCTGCCCAGGCAGCTCGAGGCATCCCAGGGGAGGTACAAAACCGGGGGCCGTCCCCCCGGGGCGATCGCAGGGGGCTTTTGTGTACGGCCGAGGGGGTGCCCAGGCTGGCGGGCACGCTGCTGGCAGCCTGCAGTGCCAAGGCTCTGGAGCCCTCCAGCCGTGCTGGCCGGGGGGACTGGGGCAGGCTGGGGGAGCCGGAGAGGATGGGGATGAAGGGGCGGGAGCCCTCGGGCCCCGCGGGCTCGGAGCTCTTCCTGCGGGCAGCGTTGATGATGTTCCTGGCGAGCCTCGCCTGCAGCTGCCGGCTGGCCCGGGGATCCGCGTCCTGCCGCAGCGGGGACAGGGACCTCTCGCTCCACGGAGGTGACATGGGGGGTCCCTCGTCCAGCTCGGGCACGGAGGCTGGGCTGGCCCAGCCGTCCAGGCTGCCCGGGCGTTGTGTCAGCCGGGGGGTCCAGGTGGGCGAGGCGGGGAGGGACGGCCGCCTTTCCTGGAGGAGGACAGAGAGCCGGTTAGTGCCAGGGGATGCAGGGGACAAAGCGGAGGGACTGATCCTTCCGTTAACCATCCGTGCTCAGAAATACGACCCGGGAGCCTGCGGCTTCCTAAAGCCTTGCTGTGGGTGATGCACAGAGACCCCACCCGCACTCCCCCCCCGCCCAGGGCTCCACTGCCCAGCAGCCAGCAGGAAAGAGAAAAGGCAGGTCTGGCGGTGCAGAGAGTGTATTCAGAAAGAGAGGGGGAAACCAGAAAGAGGCAGGAGAAATGAAAGCAGAGTTGAAAGGCAGCTTGCTACCGTGGGGAGCGAGGGCTGGGCAGAGGCACGGCTGGACCAGGGCTGGACCAGGAGCACCAGGCTGAGCATCACCCAGCAGCCCTGCTGGCGCCAGCCCTTCTCTGCCCAACACATCCCTTGCTCCCGGCCATGCCGAGCAGTGCTGCCTGTCTCCAGCTCTGGCACCCAGCGTGGCAAGAGAGAGGGCCCTGTAGTGTCCTCAGTCCCAGCACTGTGGGGCTCTGCTGTCCCCAGGCTTGTGGTTCTTCCTCTGTAGTGTGGAAGCGGATAAAGACGGATCCCAAAGAAGCAGCAAAGGAGTCAGGAGCAGGCACAGTGAGGCAGAACAGAGGATCCCCTCTGGGATTGCTTTGGTAGGCGACCAGTAGGAGCCAGCAGGACAGAGGAGCTGCAGGTGAGCAGGCAGAGCTGGTAGCTGCTGGCTGTGAGAGCTGGAAAGGCAGAAGGCAAGGAAAGGATGGAGCCAGAGATGCGACGCTCCGTAGAGCTTCCAGGGTGAGAGAAGAGAGAGAGCACTGCTGGCCCCACGGGACAGGTTCACAGAGGATCTTTGGGATCCCATGGGATGTGCACACAACTCCTGCCACCTCCCTTGGCTCCTATTGCAGCAGGGGCTGGGCAGTGCCCATCTCACCCACACTGCAGTCTCCCAGCTACTTTTTTTTTCCTGTTTCCTTCAGTTTTCCCCCCCCCTTTTTTTTTTTTCTGGTTGGTTGGCCTTTCGACAGTTAGGGAGGGAAGCCTGAAACCTCCACCTTTTTCTCTCTGCCATCACTACTTGTAGCAAAAGGAAGGTTTCCACACCTGTGGCTCGATGCCGGCGTTCCTGGTGGAGTAGGAGGGCCGAGGTGCCTGGAAGCCTGCCTTGGCTCGGGGGGGCAGCAGGCGGCACGGGGAGGCCAGCAGCACCTCGGGTGGGGCTCCCGCATTGGCAGGGCTGCTGTGGTTCAGGGGCAGAGCCCCAGGCGCTCCAGGAAAGGGGTTGGAGCTGGTCTGGCCAGCACTGGGCATGGTGGGGGGATGCCAGACTAGGGAAGGAGGTAAGGGAGAGGTCGGACAGGAGGTTTGCTGGGTGTAAGGGTAGGCATCAGGAAGAGAGGGTCTGGGTGGAGGCACCTCCTGGGGCATGGACCTAGGTGGCCTCTTGGATGGGGAGAGGATGAAGAGCGAAGACTGGAGCTGGTAAGGCTGGTGCTTGGAGATCTCCAGCTCCTTCTGTGAGATTTCATTCTCCATCAGGTTGCCACCATACAGAGATGCTGGGGGGGTTTTGGAGGGCCTAGAGGGACTCTTAGAGGGGTGTCTGGAGACCATGGGTGACAGGCAGGCATTGATATCGTACTTCCAGGAGGGAGGCAGGGACATTGTGGGTGATGGGGACCGCAGCAGCTCAGGCTGAGAGGGAGCTTCGATAATGAACTTCTCCATCCTGGACTGCCTGCGGGCAAAGAGCTCAGCTCCCTTCCCTCTCGCTTCCGTGAGGTTGTGGCTGGGCTGTGGCTTTGGCTTGGGCTTGATGGTAGGAGACTTGAGGCAGGAGGACCAAGCTGGAGCATCATCAGGCACCGGAAGATGCTGCCCACTCCTGGCCACGCTGTTGGGGACAAAGTTGGCGGCTTCAGCCCCGAGGGCAAAAGGCTCATCCTCAACACCGGGCTCCCCCTGCTCCTTCTCCTTCTTCCTGCTGTCTGCGCTCTGTACCAGGTCCAGCAGATCGGGGTTGGGGCCCAGCTTCGGCTTCTCGACGAAGGTGAACATGGGCTTTTTGCCGGCTCTCCGAGCAGCCGACTCTTCCAGGATCCCTGTTTTAGGCAGGGGGTTTGGCCCGCTCACTCCATAGCCCAGGGGGGCACCTGGCAGCACCTTCTGTTCCCAGGGAGGGTACAAGGCTGAGTAGGCAGGGGGTGAGCGGACGCGGGTGAGCGGAGGGGGGCTACTCAGGGTCTCCGCATAGGTGGGTGGTGGGGGCAGCTCAGCCGCAGGGGGTCCCTCCGCAGGCTGGCCGCCGGCAGGGGGGGCCTGGGGGCCGAAGGGTCTGGCTGTTCGGTTCTTCACGGGCTTGGGCTTGGCCAGGGTGAGGTGGACCTCATAGTACTGCCGGTTCTGTGCCCCGTTCTGCTGCTGGCTGTCTGGCGACGCCGCCCCTGTGGCCGTCCCTGCTGGTGCGTTGGGCACCTCGCTGGGCACATCTCCCGGCGCTTCGCTGCTCTTTCCCTCCTCGGGGCTTTGCGTCAGCACGAGAGGTGTCAGGGTCGACCCAGCAGGGGCTGCCGCATCCTCAAGCCTCCCCGCCCCACTCTCCACCCTGCCGGCTGCCCGCTCCTGCACGCCGTTGGTGGCAGCCAGTGCCATGTTCTCCTTCAGGTAGACGCTAAGCGGGACCTGTTGCGCTTCTGCAGGCAGCTGCGGGCGAGGGGAGGTGTCCCCCCGTAGCGCCTCCGCTGGGGTGCAGGGCTGGCCAGACTCCGGCTTCATGCCCTGCCTCCCGCTCCCCTCCATGGCTGCCGGCGCAGTCCCGGGTGCGGGGCTCAGCGGCTGGCCCCCGGCCTGCCCGGCCCCCGTCAGTCCGTCGACTCGCTGCTTGCGGCGGTTGAAGAGCAGGACGCCCTTGGAGCTGGGGCCGGGTGCCGTGGTGAGCTGCGCTGCGATCCTCTGGCTCCGAGCCTTCGCCTCCTTCAGCTCCTTCTCCGAGAGGCTGGCACTGCGGGACAGACCTGGGCAGAGGGGAAAGAGGGGTCAGGAGGGCTCAGAGGGGATGTGGGACTGCCAGCTGTCCCCCCAACCCTCCGTCCCCTTCCCTGGCTGCTGGGGGCAGGCAAGAGAGATGCTCCAGGACCGGGTTGCGCAGGGGATATTGCGGTCCGAGGGTGACGAGCAGAGCCTCGACCGAGATGCTGAGCTGCAGCCCTGCCCCCCGGGGAGACAGAGGACAAAGCCCAGGAAACCCCCAGGACCTTTTCTCCCACTCTGCCCTGTATTTCACCTGGGGTCTTTGCACCCACCACGGCGACCATGTCGGAAAGGATTTTCTCCGAGGGCTTTGTCAGGTCTCAGGTTGTAGCTCACACAGGTTTGCCCCCAGCTTGACGAGGCAGTGGGTAGGGAAGGGGTCAGCGCTTGTCTCCCAGCCCCTAGCCCCAAATCCCAACACGCTGAGCTCCAAGTGGGCAGGACACCTCCCGGCAAGGCCGGTGGCTGGCCCTGTCTGGAGACTGATCTATGGAGCAACACGAGATGGCAGCAGCCGCCAGAAGCTGTGCAGCTCCTGACCTGCCTGACACAGGCACAGCTCACAGCCAGGAGCCAACCTCATGCCTTCGGAGGCCACTCGAGCGCTAAAAGCAAAGCTCTAAAAGTCCAGCGAAAGTCCCGTGGCCAGCAGCTGCAGCCTTGCTGGGCTTCTCCTGTGCTGGCCAAAAGGTCAGGAGGGCACCAGCCCTTCCCGAAGGCCAAGAGGGTGTGGAGCTACCGGGAAGGCGTTTTCTCGAGGTGAGCCATTTCCTACCAGCTCACCCTGAAGTGCCCTGCAGGAAAGCCAATGTCCTGCAGCCCACCCAGGCCACTGCTCGGGGACAGACACTGATGCAGCACCCCAGCACCCACCAAGGGCACAATTAGCTCCCCACTGCTCGGGGACAGACACTGCTGCAGCACCCCAGCACCCACCAAGGGCACAATCAGCTCCCCACTGCTTGGGGACAGACACTGCTGCAGGGCACCAGCAGCACCCACCAAGGGCACAATCAGGTCCCCACTGCTTGGGGACAGACTCTGCTGCAGGGCACCAGCAGCACCCACCAAGGGCACAATCAGCTCCCCACTGCTTGGGGACAGACACTGCTGCAGCACCCCAGCACCCACCAAGGGCACAATCAGCTCCCCACTGCTTGGGGACAGGCACTGCTGCAGGGCACCAGCAGCACCCCAGCACCCACCAAGGGCACAATCAGCTCCCCACTGCTTGGGGACAGACACTGCTGCAGCACCCCAGCACCCACCAAGGGCACAATCAGCTCCCCACTGCTTGGGGACAGGCACTGCTGCAGGGCACCAGCAGCACCCCAGCATCCACCAAGGGCACAATCAGCTCCCCAAAGGTGCCACTGGGATGGCTGTGGTGGGGTGTCCCTGCTCCAGCCCCAGCAGGGAGGTGGGTGGCCAGGTCTGCCCGCTCCAAGCTCTGCTCCTCCAGATGCCTCCAGCACCCGCTCCCCTTCCCATCCCTTCCCATCCCTTCTTCCCTTCCTTCATGTGTTTCTCATTTTCTTGCCTTCTGTGCCGCTTGGGAGCCTTCCAGGATATTTTCAGCAGTGGCTCAGCCTACCAGCAAAGGAAGGGATGAATGACTAAGCCAAAGCCTTCCAGTGAGCCCACGGTGAAGCAGGAGAGCTGTCGCAAGTTGGCCATCTTCTGTTCCTCGACCTTCATCCCTCCCACCTCCCTCAGCACACAACAAGTCCCCGTCTGGGTCCTAGCACCGCCGAGGTGTGCGGGATGGAGCTCCTGCCCTGCGAGGGCTGGAGAGGAGAAGGAGGAGAAAGAAGGAAGAGGTCAACCTTTGGGCTGCCCGACAGGAGAGTTCGGGGCGGGAAAGGTGGCAGAGATGCCAGTAGAAAGTCTCTTCTGGGGACAAGGAGCCCATCGGCAGTGGCGATGCGGGCGGGCAGCACCTCCCGCGGTTCTCGGCCGGCATTGTTCAACGCCCATCCCTATTTGCTTTGGCTGTGGCACGGAGCGGGGCTGCGGCTTCCTCCGGCCCGGCTGGCTGGAGGGCGGCCAGCACCGCTGCTCCCGCTCCACGGGGTCACCCTCGCCGCCTTTATCTCCGAAACAGAGGAGAAATACGTCCCAGGAGCTGTTGAGAAACAAGCCACAGGCTCCAGATGTCTGCGAGTTTCGTGCTCCGAGCCCAACATCGCCGCTGCCTCGGAGGCTGAGGCCGCCTAAGAAGCCAAGCTCTCGACGGAGCCATTTCGCAGCCTCTCGCTCTTGCTACTGCCTTTTAACAGCAACTGAGGGGCCCTGAGAGATCTCCTCCGTGCTGGAGGGATGACTCAGTTCTTGGCCAGCCCATTCCTGCTTGGACTAGCCACCGGATGCGCTCCTGCATAGCTGGGACCAACACCGAGGGCTTGCCCCAGGCATTGCCATCCCTTGCTGCTGCTCCAGACACAGGCATCCCTCCAGGACAGGGCATGCTGCTGGGTGTGAGTTCCCCACCTGGAATGCCCAGCTTGGCATTTACTCCCAGCATCACCTTGCAGCCTTCCATCCCCTACACTCCTCTAGCAGCCCCTCTGCTCCACTTGGTACACATCATCCCTGGGCTGCTCCACCTGAGCCTGATGGAAGTGAATCCCTCAGGATGTTAACAGGGATGCTGGGGGTAAGAATTGCTCCTCACATCCAGTATTTACGCATGGATGGAGCACACCAAAGCCTCTGGCAGGCCAGAGGAAACTGCAAAGAACAGCTCTGTACACTGCCCTGCTTGCACAGCCACACACAGCCCAGCAGACAGACAAATGGACAGATGGATCCTGCAGCCCTGCGACCCAGCTCTGCAGGCACCATTCCAAATGTGGCTCATTACTGTTCAACCCCAGGGTACCATCCCCAGATGAAGGGTAGGGACCATCTTCTTCCCCTCTCCCCTCCTGCCTGAGCCACTTCATAGAATCAGTCAGGGTTGGAAGGGACCACAAGGATCATCTAGTTCCAACCTCCCTGCCATGGGCAGAGACACCCTACCCTAGATTAGGCTGGACAGAGCCTTTAGCCTTGGATGAGCCTTTAGCCACCTGCTGTGGTGGCTGGAAGGACCCTGCCACCTGAGATGTCTTCTGCACCACTCACTCCCCTCCACCTCAGGGAACATCCCTTCATCCGTGTCTGCCATCCCTTGCCAGCCTGGAAGCCTGGGGTAGGGTCTGAGTTGATGCTTCCCTCCAGTCCCAGGCAGATGGGAGGGAGCTCGATGTGCTGCAGATGTCCAGGTGCCAGGGAGGAAGAGGAAGGGTGCGGGGCTGAAGGCAGCCTAAGCATCACAGGAGGTGACAGAAAAGGTCTGCCTGGCTGAAGGCGCCAGAGGCTCACCCAGCACTGGACACCAGCTTCCGCCCATTAACAGCAGTGCAGTCCAAGAGCTGCTGGAGGGTGTTCAGCTCTTCCCATGTTCTTCCACTCTTCCTTCCTTCCTCCCCACACCACACACTAGCTCCCCACCACGCTGCCCTTTCTGAAGGAAATGTCTCTCCTCTCCAAACGTCCCAGCTTCTTCCAAGAACAATGAATCTGGCTCTGCCAGCTCTCTCCACTGCTCTATCCCCCACACTAGTGGGTCCTCCACAGCCCCCCAGCCCTGTGGTCCAGGGATGTCAAGGAAGGAGATGCTCCTCATGCCTGGCAGTGGTGGACTCACTGAAACAGCCAACAGCCCCTGAGTGCTGTTTCAATGCAAAGCACTGAGAGACCCTATAGACCTCTATTTATATCTTTATATAGGCTCTTGCTCCTTAAGTCTCCCACGGCTCCAGGGGTGACTTCCAGCCACCTCCCCCATGTGCAGGGCTTAGCAGCTTCTTACTAAGCATCAGTCATCCTTCCTGCAGCACGTACTGCCCTCTCTCCTTCAGACTGAGGATGACGAGGGTGATGAAAGACATTTTTCTCCCCTCCTGGCCAGATGGGGGGGGGGGGAAATTCCTTGCAGCTCAGCTTTCCGTGCAAAGGATGAGTTCTCCCCTACAGAGCTACTGCAGAGCATCTGAAGTGCAGCCAGCAAAAGATGGAGTCACCATCCAGCCCCAAATGATGATGAAGGATGTATCAGACCCTGCTGGTGGCCCACCCTGTCCTGGTAGAGACTCCAAGGGCTGGAATGAGATGAGAAGTGCAGAGAGGGATGACACCCCAGGGCTCTCTGAGCTGGCCAGCTCAGTGTGCAAGTTGCTGGACTTGATGTGGCTGCAGTGTCAGAAGAGGAAGCCAGCAACTTGCAAGTTGTCACCTTGCAGGTGTGGGTAGCTGCAAGCACTGGGTGTGGTGGCAAGTCTTTGTACAGAGAAGCTAAGAGGTACCAGAGGGCAGGTGGGGCCAGAGGGATGCAACAGACCATGTGAAATCTTGGATAGAAGGCTCCCAGGTGACTCCAAAATCTCCAGCTGGGGACTCCACCCCTAAACTGCTTCTGGTTTGGCTGATTAGCCAGCCCAGTGCTGCAGCCCAGGATGCTCAGGATGTCCCACTGGGCCACCCTCTGCTCTCAGGGCATGGATCAAAAACCCCAAACCCACCTTCACGTGACACTTCCCTGGAGGTGTTTGCAGCCATGCTGGATGAGGCTGTGTCCAGCCTGATCTAGGGTAAGGTGTCCCTGCCCATGGCAGGGGGGTTGGAACTGGCTGATCCTTGTGGTCCCTTCCAACCCTGACTGATTCCATGATTCTATGACACAGCAGCTGCCATCCCATACCCACAGGCAATCCTCACCCTTCCTGATCATTCCTCGGGCTGCAGAGAGTCAACCCACAGGGTGCCTCTGCTGACAAAAGCCCACTGGGAAAGCCCAGCCTTGAGCCAAGACAAGCCCCATCTCTCCAGGGGGACACACACCACCCTGTCACCCCCCTGCCACACACCTGAATGCACAGCTCCAGCTCTGGCAGTGCTGGGGAAGGGGAATGCAGTGTTTTCACCCAAACACTGAGGGCTTTGGACACTGAGGAAATGTAAGCAGGTTTTTTTGGCAGAGGACCCAGCTGGCCTTTTGCCCCAGCTACAGCTGTGCAGGATTTTGGTGGGGTTTTTTGGGGGTTTTTTTGTTTG